>OZ025297.1:18360419-18860419 GCA_964019185.1 Maratus speculifer | reverse complement strand
AACAGCATGCATACTCGTTGTGCATACTGTCTATCTATCTGAGGTGACCACACTCCCTACTAGAGGCGACGACACACCATACAAGCCTCACTTTCATTGCCATCTTTCATCATGAATTTCAGTCCACATTGGACTGTTGCCAATAACTCTTGCCAATGAATGGCACTTTAATTTTTGCTTTGCACATATTATTGTCATACTATAAGTTATATCCATACCAATTTTCATTTATTTTTATCCAGTATTTCTCGAGATATTTAGGTTAATGCCCTCCATCTCTTAATTTTGTCCACCAGTGTACATACCATCGCTGACGAGGCTTGCAGTATATTGTTTTTGGTTGGTTGGTTGTATGGGATTTTATGGCGCAAGGTCCCTTTGGGGACATGCTGCGCCAAGACAAAGTTGAGAAGAAAACAATGTTATTTAAAATTAAAAATCACACAGCAATGAGATAAAAGACTAATTTAAAGAAGACAAAAATCATGAACAACATTAAGTGACAAAAAATTGTAGAATTTGGTAATAAATGTTAAAACATAAACAATGAATAAGATGAGTGAATTTACATAAAAGCAAGATTAAAAATAAACGAATTCACTGTCATGATATAATTAAAATCCGTCAATGATGGTAAAATAGTAAACTTAAGAGATGTAATAAGTTAAAATTGTACAATCAGGAGAGTAGTAAAAACAACATAGTGTATATAAATGTAAAAAGTTTAAACGCAGATTAATAAAAATTCTATTTGTCAATTAGGATCAAACTCTTGTAAGACTGTATTGTCATCATCGGCATCTGAGTCATTGCTATATGACTCGGATTCCATAGCCTCTTCCACATATTGCTGTAAATGCTTAGGATCTTTAACATTTTTCAAAAACGGGCTAAGAACAGAGTTTTTCTTTCCTTTCCCAACAGTCTTCCACTGTGGAGAAGTTGAAGTTGAGGATTTCTTCTTATTGGCTTGTGGGCAAAGTTTTTGTTGTAAATTTTGTCTTCTGAGAACATTAGATGTTTGTGACGTACTTGGGCTTGTAACAGTTGTCTTGGTTCTATCTTTCTGAATATATGTTTTTTGATTTGGTTTAATATTTTGACCTGTATTAGATCTCTGCAAATTAGACGTGGATGAAACAGAAATATTTTTTGGAGATGGATTAGTCACAGTCTCCGTTTTGAGTTTAGATGATTCGGTAGATTTAGCTAACAATTTTTGTCGCCGTTTTTCGAGGTTGATTATTTTCACGGGTTCTGAAGATGGTGGCCAAAGTTCTAACTGTGGAGTACCAGAACATTTAGTAGGGAGACAGATATCACGGGATTCTTTGATTTGTGTGTTGGTAGATTGTGTTCTGACTGAATTATTTGGAGTATATGAGGAATCTGTTTGGGTACTTATATGTCTAACAGATTTTGATTGCTGCCTGAGTAAGCTGGAGTATGATACACCGACAGATGGAGTTCTGGATTCAACTATTTTACGAGCTTCAGGATAGGGGAGATTTTGAGATATTTTAACAGCAAGGATTTCTTTTTCCCGTATCCAGTTAGGACAGGAACGGGAGTATGCAGAATGATCACCCTTGCAGTTAATGCAGCGTTCCGATTTCTCACATGAATCGCTATCATGGTCGACTTCTGCACAGCGTGCACAGGTAAGAGAGCCACGGCAGTTAGTTTTAGTGTGCTCATAATGCCGGCATTTAAAACAGCGGATAGGATTAGGGATGTAAGGACGGACACGACAGTTCAGGGAAGCAGCTTTAATTCTGGTCGGTAGTGTAGGACTATTGAATGTAAGAATAACATGTTTTGTAGGAAGGACTTGTCCATTTCGACGGATTGTGATACGGTGTGCATCTATAATATTTTGATCTTTCAAATTCTGTAACAGTTCATCTTTAGTAGAGTATAAAAGATCTGGCTCAGAAATAACACCACGGCTTGTATTTAAAGTTTTATGCATCTGAACATTTACTGAAAAAGTACCTATTGTAGAGCAATTCGAGAGGAGCTGTGACTGTTTAGCTGAAGAAACCTCAACAAGTAAGTCTCCGGATTGCAATTTTTTGAGAGAATGTCCATCTCCCAGATAAGACTGGAAAGTTTTTGCAATAAGGAACGGAGAAGTTTTCTTAAAAGAATTATCTGAGTGGCTATCTGTGCGTTTAATTATAAAGAAGTGAGTATAATTATTCTGTACTATTTGTTGCTCTCCAGTTGGGAGAGAGTTAGAAGGAAATAGAGATTTTCCATCCATAATTGAAAAAAAAAAAACAATTCGGACCCCGGAAGCACCACCCACTCCCGAGCCCAACAAGGGGATGCACATTCGTGCACCAGTGCTAACCAGGGTCTATACGGTCACAAGACAATCCTATGTCAGTCTCCACCCTTAACGAGATGACTAGTAATTGCTCGCTCGCTTGATCCCTAAAGCCAGTGACAAAAGTCAGCTGACCAGCCGATTGGTACATACGGGACCAATATGCACCGCCCGTCTACCTGAAGCAGAGGCCAAAGCAGTGTGTTGGTTTCCCTCAACTGCCAGGATCCCCCTTTCCAGGGACACGGGTCGCCACGCACGGCCAACACGTTGGTGGTTTACAATTCTCCATGAGTCGATATACAGGATGACATCGGCTCATACAGAATTGCCCTCACCTCCGAAAAGGAAACCACAAAGAGAGTGAAACAAAGATTAAAGGAAGACGAGGAGTAAGAGGAAAAGGAAGGGAGAAAGATCACTCAGGTGCCCCGGGGTTGTGAAGCCCGTGAATACCTAAAGAAGGTATCCCCCTGGGGGGTATATTGTTTTTGTATCTTGATTGTTGAATTTTTAATTTTAAGGGAGTTTTTGTTTTGTGAGGGGGGTGTGCTGGTTCTTGCTAAATTTATAAATTTGAAATAATATATATATATATTAAAATCAAAACGAGAAAAATTGAAAATAACGCTCCCATATGATTAATATTAGCATTCTTGTTCTTTCATGTGATTATTGTAATAACCTCTTAAGATGATTTTGTGAAACCATTTCTACAAATTACTTTTGTATTTTCTTCGATAATTTATTTTAATGTTTATACCCATGTTGAATGAATCTTTTATTTTAAGGTACTTGATGTTGATCAACCCTGTGTGTGGTACAAACTACAACAAATCAATTGGCGGATAATAATAATGCTGCAAAGTGGACAAAACTATTGGAATTTGTATAAAAATGTAAATGACACACTGTATAAAAGAAAATAAATTGTGTACATAAATATTATAACTATGTATTATGACATAGTGTATTAATGTAATTTAATCATTGTAATAAATATTTTTCTTATATTTTAATTGCTTGTTTTAAATATGTCTGAATCATAATGATATTAATTTATTTTGTAAATGTTCTAAAACATTTATATATTAAGTTTTAATACAATTCTCAAACCCTCTCCTTAACAATGCAAAGCTTTGATACAATTTTAAACTTATTTTTAAGCATGAATGTATAAATATAGTCTTGGCTATTTAGAAATTTGGAATGAAAATACTCTTTTCTATTTTATTGATTATTTTTTCCGTTATAAGCAAGTTTGCCCACGACAACTAGTTTTTTACTTTTCTTGATCTGTAGGGAGAATTAAAGTTTGCTATTATGATTGTAAGCTATAAACTACATATCAATTCTTGCAAGAATAATATAATAAAACATTTCTATTAAAAAAATACAAAAGTGATGATTTGCTAGACAGTGACATTCTTAAACATTTAAATGAATGTAAGAACATTTATATTTGTATGTTGAGAAAAAAATAAAAGTCCTAATTGCCAAGTAAGTAACAAGAATATTAAAATATATATATAATTTTACCACTTTTATTAATTTTACTTTATTTTTTTTAAATGTATGTGATTTGTATTCTCTTCACGCCCTTCTGATCCTTTAGTTTTTATAATTATGACTGTCAAACAACAAAAGAAGTGTGAAATAATTTGTCGGCAGTCATTATTCGTGAATTATTTGTTAATATTTAATAAAATTTAATAAATTGTTACTATTTACTAAAAATAATAGAATATCTATTAATTATTTTAAGTTTTAAATATTTTTTGAAATATAAAAAAGAAATTTAATCATTTTAGCATTTTATTTTATCAGAGATCCTCCCACATTATCATAGCGCTCACAAATGTAAACACTTTTTTTTAATTCTCTAAGTTCATACTGCTTTTACAACATCTTAATACCTCTATTTTAAAATAATAATTTCACTATATATTTAAACCTGAAATGGGACAACAGTAACTGTATAGCGGTATAAAAAATAAATGTAAAAAAGGTACAATAATGGGCAGCTATGTAAGTGTAATTGCGCAATTCATTGTTTTTTGTTACATTTTACAATATTTTTTTCAACAATTGTACATAATGACAAAAAAAAAAAAACCTTCCTTAACAAATACAGAATATTTAATATTTATATAATAATTTTTTAAACTATATATATATATATATATATATATATATTCGTATTTTTTTTACCAGTATACATATCTTTGCACAACATGATGTTCTACAAATGGTCTTATTAAACGTTTTATCAAAATATTTAAATGTATCCTCACGTATCTAATATTTTCCGCCAAAATAATTTTTATAATAAGAGTAAGACTTTGTGCTTACCATGTATAATCGTCGATTCTGATTACAGAATAACACATAAGAATATCCCATGTTTGAAAGGATAATATAAAACAAAAAAGACTGTAAAGAGAAACTTTTTTGTTTTAAAATATACAATGGGTATGACAAGAGTTTAAAATGACTATGTTTTAGAATTGATGCTTGCTAAGTGTTGCCCATTATAAGCAATATAAATTTCTAGACAATATCTGAAATACATCATCACTTCACATATTATATTTTGTGGAAGCTGCTACCTCTGCTTGAGACAATCTCGAGACAAGACCTACACTCATTCTGACCTCAAGAGAGTAATTCAGGTAGAGTAGCAATTCTCCCACAAGACGATGCGTTCGTGATGGTAGATTCCAGACATCGTCTTGAGATGTATATTGCTCGCAATGAAGTGTGAGATAATTTCCAGACGTCATTTCTGAAAAATAGTCATTTTAAACTCTCGTCATACCTATTCTATATTTTTAACAAATAAGTTTCTCATCAGAGTCGTTTTTGTTTTTTTAATCTGTCAAATGTGGGAGGTTTTTTTTTGGTCTATCCTGTATTTTTATGGTATATATACCGTATGTTTCATTCACGGTACACATACTGATTACAAATGCTTTTACGGTACATATGTCATATATTTAATTTACGGTATATGTGCTGTATAAATATATTTTACGGTACATATACCATATATTTAATTTACGGTATATATGCTGTAAGAATATTTTTTAATGTAGATGTACTTTAAATATTTTACGGTACATATACCGTCCAGTTAAATTACGGTACATGTACTTTAAATATTTCACGGTACATATGCCACAAAATATTTAAATTTATGTTCAGTTAAATTACGGTACATGTACTTTAAGTATTTTACGGTATATATATCGTCCAGTTAAACTACGGTAAAAGGAAGTGTCACAAAGTTGATGGTATAACCACCGTGATTTGAGATCAAATTTTTTTACAGTGTAGTATTGAAAACTGCACACAGTTTATTGATATAATTTATAACATTTCGGTAAATTTGGCGATAATGTTCTAACAACTATGATTTATTTCGAAATAGCCGCAACACATATTGTGGGTTACTAAGTATTCGCTATCTTGAATACAATAATTATCTACATGATTATGAAGCGATAATAAGCATAATAAAATGCTTAAACTAATGATGCATACAAAATTTTCAAAGAGTTCAATTTTTGCAAATCATATGGCTATTACTGGGTCTGAAACATAAGTTTAGATACCTTTTTCCAGTTCCAAATCATAATAAAAACTTTTCTGTGGTCTCTTAATCTCAAACATTGCTTTGATGTTTAATTTAACTGTCCTTTGTTTACTGTAATATATGTGGAATTCTTCCTTCTAAAAGTTCTTTCGAGATTATAATTAACTCAGAGATAAATTCAGATCTGACACCATTTAAAACTTTTAAAACTTATATTAAAATATTAACTATTTACAAAAAGAAGATTATTTACATAAAGCTATTTACAATTCGAACATCTTAAACTCTAGTTAATTAATTACACTATGCGGGAAGTTGTCTTAATCTTACATTCTTCTTACAACAACTAAAACTAAAAACATTCCATCAAAACGTTGTCTTCAGTTCAGTTCTTTTCTGTGGCATCTCGTCTGGCTGCGTAGGAATTAATAGCTGCTTCCTGAATCGTTTGCCTTACTGAGAGCCTCCGTTTCAGAGTAGTGCCATGGAGAATCTACAAACACTGCTAGTTGGCTGTAGGAAAAAGATCGATCCTTCAACGGCCTTCCTGACTAGGCCTTCGTCCTCGAATGCTCGTCCGTTTGGAGGTAGCAACAGTTGGATAATCTGGAAACATAAAAAAAAAAAACACAGCAGTATCCAAAGTCTTAATTGAAAAAAGGAAGTCATCATGATGAAAATTTAAATAATTTCTTTCAAAATAAATTCGTATTCTTTTTTTTTCTCTCTCTTCACGTCTTTTCGTCTTCTTTTTTCTTACGTCCTTTCGTCTTCTTTTACCTTACATCTTTTCGTCTTCTTTTTCTTACGTCCTTTCGTCTTCTTTTACCTTACATCTTTTTGTCTTCTTTTTCTTACGTCTTTTCGTCTTCTTTTATCTTACGCCTTTTCGTCTTCTTCTTTCTTACGCCTTTTCATCTTCTTTTACCTTACGTCTTTTCGTCTTTTTCTTTCTTACGTCTTGTCGAGAATAATAAAGTTAAAATTCTTTTAGTTGTCAGTCCAGTAGTGTGTCATAGTCGGTATTGTGTCACAATCGGTGAAATTCTTTTTTTTTATTATTATTTTTTTTTTTTGGGGGGGGGTCAAGTTTCGCCTCTCCACGGCTTCATGTACTCTGCGCAAGTGCTGGTGACCATGAGACCTTCATTAAATCCAAGCTTCTTTACATGGTAGGCGTCAATATTTTTCACTTTTATAACTTTGTATGGACCTAAATATTTTGGTTTTAACTTCAAACCTGGACCTTGTTGAGTGCGTTTTATAGCAACCACATCATTAAGCTTAAATGTGTTAGATTTCTTTCGTCTGAGGTTATAAGTTTTACGGTTTTCTTCTTGGACTTTTAAAATTTGTTTTTTAGCATTTTTTCTCATATCTTCGCGATTATTAGTAAAATCAGATTGTATTTCAGCATTCAGAAGACTAGTAATCTCAATGTTATTTTTTAGTTTCATTTTAGTACCAAACATCAATTCAAAAGGGGTTGTACTTCTCTGGTTGTTTTCTCTAAAAGTCGAATTTATCACCTGTTGGACGTCGCTTACATGTGTTTACCATTTTTTAGGATTATCGATAGATAATTTAGACAGAACAGATATTATGACAGCATTTAGACGCTCAACTTGGCCGTTGGACCTGGGTAATCCAGTGGTAATCGGGATATGTTTAATAGTTTCTTCGATGCAATAATCTTCAAAAGCTTTAGATGTAAAAACCTTTATCTGATATTATGCGAATTGGATTTCCAAAGACAGCTTTTTGGATTTCTAATTTAGAAATTACTTCGGCAGCATCGGTAGATTTTGTGGGATACAACCAAACAAATTTTGTGAATGCGTCAATGACCGAAAGGATATGTTTGTAATTTTTATTAGTGCTTTCTAATGGACCTAAGTGATCAACATGGTACGTATGTAATGGAGTTTCTTCTCTTTCTATTGGGTGAAGTAAGCCTTCTTGATTACCATATTTTCTATTAATTAAAATACAGGGTACACAATTTGCTATGCATTTCTCAATTTTTTGTTTAACTTTGGGGATGTAAAAATTTTGCTCTGTTTTTGCAACTGCATCATGACCTTTTTCGTGAGCGGCCATTATATTCATTTGCATGTCTTCCGGTACAACTAATAAATCGTTACCATTAACTTATTTAACATCCTTTTTAACTAAATAATCATCATAAGATTCCACTTTTAGGATTTCTTTTATTGTTTTAATATGCTCATGGGTTTCTTTAGCTTGGATAAATTTAAAGTTAAGCTATCTTGGATTACCATACAAATAGGATATCTGCTTAATGCGTCGACATGCTTAGTAGTATGAGGCATGTTACCGTGTCTATGTTCAATAATATAATCAAAATCGGATAACATTATTGCCCATCTAGCTACTTTTGAACTCATTTTTTTATCCATAGTCACTTTAAATGCATTACAATCGGTTACAGTTTTAAATGGAATACCTAGCACATATACTCTAAACTTTTTCAGGGCTTCAATTACAGATAAAACTTCTAATTTGTAGCTAGTGTACTTTCGTTCAGCTTCGGTGGTTTTTTTTACTGGCGAAATAAACTGGATGAAATTTATTATCTACTGGTGATTGTTGCATTAAAACTGCTCCATAGCCATCAATACTGGCATCACAATGGATTTCGGTCGCGCATTTGGGATTGTAAATCGAAAGTACTGGTTCTGACGACAAAATATGTTTGAGTTCATTAAAAGCTTTTTGTTCTTCTATATCAAATTTAAATTTGGAATTTTTTCTTAAGAGGTCACTTAACGTATTAGCTATAACCGAATAATTTCTTATAAATTTTCGAAAGTATCCTGTCAATCCTAAATAACTTTGAACATCTTTGGTACACTTTGGTTCAGGAAAATTTATTACTGCTTTTGTCTCCAGTGGGGAGGGATACAATTTACCATTTATGATTCTATACCCCAAGAAATCAATTTCACGCTTCAAAAAATTGCATTTTCTAAGATTTAATACTAACCCATATTCCGATGCAGTTTCGAGAACAAGTTTTAATTTTTCTAGACCTTCAGCTTCGTTTTCGGCAGGTATTATTACGTCATCCATATAAATGACTACAGTGTGATCTTTTAATAGGTTTCGAAATACATTATAAATATACTTTTGAAAAACACTAGGGCTATTGGTCAACCCGAATGGACATTTTAAAAATTCGTATTGTCCTTCATGAGTAACAAAGGAGGTGTATTTCCGCGAGTCTTCTTCAACATCTACATGAAAGAAACCGTTTTTCAAATCTATGGTGGTAAATACTTCGGCAGAATGTAATTGGTCTATTACATCATCGATAACTGGCAAGGGTAAATGCTCACGCACTGTCTTTTTGTTAAGACGTCTGTAATCAACACAAAGTCTCATTGTGTTATCTTTTTTCTTGTCTAACACAACCGGCGCAGAAAAATTAGAAGAACTTTTTCAAATGATTCCCTGAGCTAGCCACTCCTCAATTTGGTCTTCGACTATTTTTTTCTCGCATGGCGGTAATCTTCGAGGGGAAGAAGAAACTGGGATTTCGTCAGTTAAATTAATTTTCATTTTAACATCTACTGTTTTAGTTTTAATTGGCACATAATTTTCAATTAAAGAGGATAACTCTGAACGTAAATTTTTGTCAGCAATGTGACTTAAATCAATTTTAGGCTCATCCAAAACATTTACAATATTAACTAAAAAGTCATTAGACTGAACTTCAGCTTTAAACAGTTTCACTTCATTCTCAGAAGTAGTTATTGTACCTTGATGAATAACATCAGTGCCAATAATTAAATCGAAATTAATGCAACTGTCATTAACGACAAAAATGATAACTTTAAATTTTGAACTATCTACTTCGATTTCTGGATTGAAATAACCTTCTGGTTTAATTAAAGCTTTTCCTAAACCGATCAAAGTGATACTCGTAGGTTTTAATTCTACAAAGTTCTTCAAATTATCATAAATACTTTTCTTTAACAAAGTCTTTTGGCTACCAGTATCTATTAAAGAGATTAAACGCAAAGAATAAAGCTTTATCTCTTTCAGAATTAAATCTTGGAATGTAATAGTGTTTACTTGTGACTAAGCATTTTTAACATTGGTATCTTTAGATTTATTACACTGAAATGATTTATGACCATAAGCGTTACAAGCAAAACAAAGCGGCCCTTTATCTTTATTTACACAGTTAATGCTCTTATGATTATTCCCGCCACAATTAAAACAACGCATATTTGGCTTTACAGGTTTAAATTTGTTCTTAACTTCAACTTCGGATTTAATTTTAATCTCCTTCATATTTATGAGATTTTGTATTTTCATACTCCGACCTTATTTTTTCATAAACCTTTAATTTTTGTTTAAATTCAGCAATATTGGGGCAACCGTACAAAAAAGATTTTTTTAAAAATAGGATCATTAATTCCATTTATTACATACTGGATAAGTGCAGAATCTTCACTATTGCCTTTTGAGCATAATTGTTTCATATTTAAAAAATATTCGTCTAATGATTCATACTGTCTAATTTTTCTTTTGGATAGCAATTCATGTAATTCAGCTGAATTGCACGTTTGTCTGAATTCAGAAATGAGTAAGGCTTTTAATTTAGACCACGAATTAATATTTGATTCACTTTCAATAAATAATTTAGCTTTGCCTGTCATTCGGCGTTAGCCAAAATCAATTTGTGCAAATCGCTAATATTAAATAATGAAACAATATCTTCAAATTCGGCAAGCCAATTATTAATATTTTGTAATACTTTCAATACCATTTTTGTAATACTTTCAATAGCATACTTTCAATATCATTAATTGAAATTGAAGGTTTAATGACATAATCAGGAATTAGAATTTTCTTTTTTTCGTTACTTTCACAACTAGAACTACCAGAATCATTTCTCACATTATTATCAAAAACATTTGAAATATTTTTAGTTTTATGTAAATCATCATTAAATTCATCGGCACTCTCGTCAATCACTATGAGTACCTTCATCGGGTATCATAATAATTTTCAAAATACTAAAATCACATAAACTAGAAATTATTCTGGCAGCAATTTCATCAAAAGTTTCGGAATTATTTATACACAAAACATTGCAAATGGTTATCAAATCGTTGACAGAAAAATTTTCTTTGATTTCTTTCAATTTTGTTTGATATTCTTCGGAATCTACTTCAAACGAAAACCCAGTAAAATTCCGAATTCTACGTCTATTATTTCTGTCACCGATCTCTTTAAAAATTAATTTATGCAATGTCTTAATAATAGATGATTTTTCTGTTTTCAATGAAATTTCTAATTCCTTTAAATATACTAATTTTGCTATTGTTGAAAAAAAAAATTAATTAATAAGCTCACTTTATAATCAGATGTTCAGCTGTATACACTGTGACAGCAATTTCATCGCAAAATTTTACCTCTTCTGAATTAGCTTTGTGGGCTTGACATCATTTCATCACAGTTCTAAAAAATATCGGCTTCCAAGATGTTTAAAAAATATTTCCATCTCTGTGGGCGTTCGTCTATCCCACTTCTGGCACCGTTTTTGTGGAATTCTTCCTTCTAAAAGTTCTTTCGAGATTATAATTAACTCAGAGATAAATTCAGATCTGACACCATTTAAAACTTTCAAAACTTATATTAAAAAAAATAACTATTTACAAAAAGAAGATTATTTACATAAAGCTATTTACAATTAGAAACATCATAAACTCTAGATAATTAATTACATTTTGCGGGAAGTTGTCTTAATCTTACATTCTTTTTACAACAACTAAAAACATTCCATCAAAACGTTGTCTTCAATTCAGTTCTTTTCTGCGGCATTTCGTCTGGCTGCGTAGGAATTACTAGCTGCTTCCTGAATCGTCTGCCTTACTGAGAACCTCCGTTTCAGAGTAGTGCCGTGGAGAATCTACAAACACTGCTAGTTGGCTGTAGATAAAAGATCGATCCTACATATAGATTGGTTTAGTTTTTGTTTTCCCTTTTATTAAGAAGTAAGAAATGGAATTTAATTGACTCAGTTTTAAATTTATTTATGCTTTTTAAATAAATTACTTAAAAGCATTGTACAATGAAATACGAAAAAATGCATTGGAAACAAAGTTTGGTGATTTATCACTTGCATTAGATAATATAAAAGAATTTTGAATTCAAAAGGATTTTGAATTTTTGATTAGAATCTTCTTATTTCGCAAAGGGTTAAAGAATTAAGTTATAAATAAAAGTAACATGGTACAATATTTCGCATATATTTAAAGGAAATTTAAATATATGCCGCCATGGGCGATTATATTTAAGAAATCATCTTTGTGATCATTAGGTGTGAATGATTCAAAACACTCTTTTTATCATATATAAGTATATCGATAAGGTATGTAAGTCTAGGAAAAATTCCTCAATCAACTGTGAGATAAAATTTCTTTTATTGTTCATATTTGTTAAATTTTCTGTTATTTTATTTAAAAAATTAAATAATATTTGGGTTCATAAGGGTTAAAAACAGATAAATTGTCCAAAGTTTATAAACTGGATATATTTGCATTATTTTACTAATTTGTCTGCTAGTTTGTAACAGAGTAGATTTGATTTTGATTATTGTTTATTTTGAAAATATGTGGATTTTGTAAGTGTTAAGTTAGACTCGGCGCCTGAATTCACAAAATAAAAAAAAATGAAATAATATAAAATCGAATTTCAGTGAAATGAATAAAAATAAATTACATAATAGTAATGTCAAAAAACAATCATTTTAATCTAGTAGTGAATTGCAGTAAATAATTTTAAATATATTATTTGTCATTTAAATAGTAATTTGATAATTCTTATTGATTGAGTTATTGTTCATTAATAATTGCTCTATGTAAATAATTCGAATATAATGTTTCATTCTAGTCGATAATTATGCTTTCTTTATAATTATCATTAATTGCACAAGATCAGTTTTCAAATGATTATTGATAAAAATTATTTCCCCTTTTTCTGAAAGATGCATAGATTTTGCAAGAGAAAATATTAATTCAAATGGGGAAATTGAAGACTTTCTGTAAACACACATACATATAGAATTATTTATTTTATTATAGCTAAAAGCCTTTATTTACCATCATAATGTAAGAAGATTCACGTACATAATATCCTATGAGAATATTTAATTGTCTGCAGATTGTCTAAGATTTCTCTGTGTATTTCGATTTTCTGACACCATTAAGAGTAATATTACGGTATGTTGTTTCTCTTCAATGAATTGAAACAATGTCCCTCTTGGACACATTAGCAAAGAAAACATAAGCTTCCAATGTGATAAATGATGAAAGCAAATAATAGAAGGATTAGTTACGTTCCATGAAAAACCAAGTAAAACGAAATGTTTATCTTGCTATTTAGAAACTGTATCTGGCTTCGATGTATAGAAATCTATATCCGTAAGTATATATTATTTTTAACCGGATACAAAATATAATCTGAAAGAGTTATTGTATGGATTGTCTTATATATTATATGAATATGTTTTATTTATTGTGTAGACGAAAAAAATTGCATATTATGTGCCATACATTTTTTGTGTGATTTGCTTCATTTACTAGAAATGAAAAGGATTTCGTAATTTGTATTCGTTATTTAATTAAAATATAAATAAAAATAAACTCATTAATGTGACAGTTGATTTTTTATGAATATTTATTATATTTAACAATGGAGTATGCAAATTCTCTGATCCTTAAAAAAATGTAAATTTTGTGTTTCTAATATGACTTCCATGTGGCTATTAACCAATAGGAATCTTATGTGGATATTAATGTCTTTATTATGTTTTTATTAAGATTTTCGAATGCGGTACTTTTGATGTATACGCAGTCACACATTTTATCTCCGATAATCAAGACAAATAATAAAAATTTGTGAGCAGTTTGTTTTCTTTGTAAAAAATCCCTTTAAAAAATTACATGCTTTTATTTTATTTTATTATTTTCTGCTTAAATTAATCTACTATCCATAGCGTCCCATCTCTTATACCTATCATATAATTTTTCATAAATATTATTAACCATTCTATTAATTAACAATACTTTTAATATAATTTTAAATAATAAATGAGAAACATAATTTAAATGCTTTATATTTAATTTAATTTAATGATTTTTTTAATCCTTAAGTGTTATCATTTTGTTTAACATTACTACTTTTATTAAAAATATAAAAAAAGTGATTATCAGTACTATACACTAGCACTTCAAGGCAAAAACATTATCTCTTTTTTTTCCTCGGAAAAATTTAAAAAATAAATTAAAAACCGGAAAGAAAGAAACATTGAGTGAATATTACTAAGATTTGCTTATCGGACATTTATCATTTGCGTTCAATTTATATATACATTGCCATATGAATAATAAAATTCGTAAATTACACTATAAGTTTGAAAATTAAGGGGAAAAAATAACAAATATTTATTAAGTTGAATTTAAAAGCAAACATGTAAAGCAAACATACTTAATTTAAGCCATGAAGAATATTTTTGATTACAGTCTTACACTATCTACATTTTACATTTAATTTTTTAAAGTTTAAAGAACTAAATTTTGCTCAAATTACAATTTTTACATTTTCTGGAAATTGATTTATGATAAAGAAAATTGAATTTTTTATCACATCTTTAATTAACCTAAAATTTTTAATGTTTTGAAAATGACACATATTTAAAAAACAATGATAGACATTTTCTTTGTTAAAAGTAACAATTTTACCACAAATGAATTCAAGAGGACTAGTTTTTTTCTTGATGTTAATATTAGAACCTCAAATCAATAGTTCAAAATATTTGTATGTAATGTTGTAACTGAGAAATGTGACTTCAAATTTGTAAAAATATTTATTAATAAGCTATTTTTGTATTTTTTGTTTATTATAAATCAAAGTTAAATTAACTATCAAAATTTCTGAATAAAATTACTCCGATTTAAATTTAAGCGTGTATAATTTTTGCAAGATTAAAACCTGTTAACTTATTTATTTAGTTATTATTTGTTGTTATAATTGGTATTTTTTTTATTTTATTTTCTGAAAGTTCTCATTCAAAGAATTAAACTAATATATGTTTAAGAAATACGTAAATGGCAAAAAATATTCAATTATAAAAGTGTTTTTATATAACGTTTTAAAGCAATGCTTTTTTAACCGGAGAGCTTTCTAAATGCTTTAATTTCATGAATTAATGTTTCTTTT
The DNA here is from genome assembly GCA_964019185.1 of Maratus speculifer. NCBI lineage: Eukaryota > Metazoa > Arthropoda > Arachnida > Araneae > Salticidae > Maratus > Maratus speculifer. The sequence continues at coordinate 18,845,237 of OZ025297.1, read as the reverse complement.
GAAAATTTTATAAAGATTTTTATATGGCATAAAAATCTACTTATAATAAAATCTGAGGGGAGAAAAGTGTAGGTAACCAGTCCAGTACGAACCATTCTAGTCTGCTAATCGACCGAAGCTAAACGCTGTGTTAGGCTTAAGGGAAAACATGTGTTAACATATGACACCTAAATGATAATTTCTTCTATTTGAAATAATGCTTGTTGAGCATATTTACTTATAAAACATGCATATCATATCCAAATGCAATTTATTAAGTTCCAATTAAAAAAAATAAGCTATTATATACAAAATAAGCAAACAAATGTTTAACCGTTGTCATTTAAAAGAACAAATTCCAAATCTAGAACAACTCTGAAAAATTTATAAAAAAAAAAAAAAAAAAAAAAAAGGTTAATATTTAATTATTTTTTTATATTTGTAAAAGCGTATTAAACCTTTTAAATAATTTTTTTAATTTCATTTTCACTTTCGTTTGCATGTATATGCAGTAAGTTTACAAAAAAAAAAAAAAAAGATTTTTTCTGAAATTGACGTTATTTTCATCGATTATGCTCTGTAGACTTACTTCAACTTTTCTTGTGGTGCCATCTATTGACATCAATATAAATAAAGAATGTTTTCTATTGAAATTAAAATAACAAAACAAATTATAAATAATAAAAATTGTAGGATGTAATAATGTGACTAGACATATTTTTTAAATATTTCCGTTATATAATTTTAAAATACCATTTAATAGGTATAAATAAATAGTATATTTTTTAATGATTTCTTTAATATAATTTTAATTTAGTTTTGTTTTCGTTGATTATGCTTTGTGGGCTGACTTCAACTCTTGTTGTGGCACCATCGATTGGCAACAATGTAAATGAACAAAATTCCCCATTGCACTTAAAGTAAATAAATAGGTAATAAAAATTGCAGGCTTTAATAATATGATTAGCAATTTTTTTTAAACATTACGTTATGTAGTTTTAAAATACCATTCAATAGGTAAAAATAAATGGTTCTTATTATGATTTCTTTGACATAATTAGGTAGCTTTCATTACAAAAAGTAAAAAGCTACCTATTGCAGCCGTCCGGAGGAAGGCACTTCCGGAAAATTTTGGTATATTTTCACCGATCATGACCCCCCGACCCCAAAACCACCCTCCGTTCAAATGTTGACATATATATATATATATATAAATATATATACATATATATCTGATTTTTGTCATGCGATAACTAACGTATTTATGAACCGATTTGAATGAAACTTGGTATGTACATAGTACATACAAATGTCTCGACCGAGTTCGTTGGTCAGCATCATCCGCCATTTTGTTTCAAAATGGCGGCCATTTTAAATTAAAAAAAATTTAAAATTTAAAATTAAATGCGAAAAAATTAAAAGTTGAAAAATATTTTTCTTTTACGTGTTAGAACTTAAAACAAAGATTCCAGAACACTTCTTATTTTGTCTATATCTTAAAAAATGATTGAGTTATAGCACTTTGAATTTTTCTTATGGCTGACATTTTGAAACGATCTAATTTTTGTAACGTGATAACACGCGTATTTATGAACCGATTTAAATGAAACTTGGTATGTACATAGTACATACAAATGTCTCGACCGAGTTTGTTGGCCAGCATCATCCACCATTTTGTTTCAAAATGATGGCCATTTTAAATTTAAAAAAAAAATAAAATTTAAAATTAAATGCGAAAAAATTAAAAGTTGAAAAATATTTTTCTTTTACATGTTAGAACTTAAAATAATGATTCCAGAAAACTTTTTATTTTGTCTATATCTTAAAAAATGATTGAGTTATAGCACTTTGAATTTTGCTTATGGCTGACATTTTGAAACGGTCTGATCTGAACGATCCACAATGTTGCTTTAAAATGGCATATACTTTATGATATCGTGGAATTTGGTGACTCTCTAAATCGCTTAAAATAAAATCAGGTTGAATAAAAGATGACTAATTTCAAAAAATTCCTATTAATATTCAGTCTTGACAAAAACTAGTATTCAATCTTATAAAATCACTAATTTTATAAGATTATTTCCACTAATTTGAGCTTAGTATTTTTGAACAATGTAACTTACCTTAAAATAAATAAATAAATATGTAAGTATATGAAAGCTACCTCTTCCTCCCGGCATTGCCGGAAGGACTTTTTAAATTAATTTTCGTTAATTTTTTAAGATGTTAACATTTATTCCCTTAATTTTTTTAATTTTATTTTCTATTATAATAAAATATTTTTTTCTCAAAGTGTAATTATTGTGTAAGATATTATCATGACTGCATATTAAGACTAAAAAAAATTTTCCACATTCTTTTTATTAAATTAAATTTTGATAGTTTTTATTTTCATAGTTTTTATATTCAAAAGTTAGTATGCTAAAAATCAGAATTTTATCTGCTTTGATGTAATTTGCATATGTGATACATGATTATATATTCGTTAAATTTTAATGAAATTTGATAAAAAATATAAATTTTTATAGTTCAAGCACATTTCAAGTGGTAGTGATATAAACTTTTAAAAAATTATGTAATTAAATTAAAATTTTACGAAATAAATAATAATGATTTTGGTTTTCCTTAATACGGAATGAATTTCCAAAGTTATATATCTGAAGTTAAAAAAAGTGATTATGAATTAAATCAATGCATTCTGCTTCTGCGTATTTTCTATAGGAAATTACAATTTTTCCAAAAAGTTCTTTTATCTAAATTAACTGCTGTTAGATGGTATCAAATCCATACTTAAAAACTAAGCACAAAACTTCATTAATCGATGAACTAGGAATCTATCTTATATCTTTCCTGTATATAGACTAAAATCGCTGCCGAATCATTGCTTTTTATAAAAATAATGTATTTAAAAGAATAAAATAAAATGAAGTAAAATAAATAAAAATCAAATCAATATTTAATATTAATGTTTTGTGAAATCTTCAGAAATTGTGTTTTGCTTTGCGAATTATTTTTATTATCGTGATAAATACTGCTATTTATTTTGCCAAATTTTTGAACTTTTTCAGAAATTGAATATCAAGTCAGAAAAAAAAACTTTATCATTTATATTGTTAATTTTAAAATTTGCTTTTCTGCAATAAAAGTTATTCAACATTAAAATCTCTATTATGTGTGTATGAAGTCTTAGGAAAACGAAACTCAGGTCAAAATTATATCATTTTTACCGGGAAGTATATACTAAATTTGTACATAACATATGATGTATTTTCATTTAAATCTTAAATAATATTAATGATAAGGTTTAGAGTACATTGATACAACACTGTGAGTTCACAAGTTTAGAAAAAAAAACTATTTAAAACATTAGATTTGGGAGAAATCATTTAAATAGTTTAACCCTTTCCGGCGCGGAGTAAATTTAATTGAAATAATTAGCTGCTACCAGAATTTATAAACGAGTTTTTTAGAGAATACGAACTTGCTTATTTTCAGGCATTTTATCAAAGGAAAATTTTAATTAAATATTCTTGGTGCCAGTAAAATTAAAATTAGGTGTCCTTTTTAAGGGACACCGCGCCGGAAAGGGTTAAGGCATATATTGGTTCATATGGGTCATTCCATACAAAATGAGCAAATCAGGTATGGCTGACATGTCACAGATTTTATTGAAAATCATCATATAAGTAGATTACAATCATTTACTGGGTTTATTATTTTTTTCTTGCTTTCAGTGTATTTTTGCCTCAAGTATATTTTTAATTTGAGCAAAAGAAAGACACTTTTCAATAAATAACTGTATTTTAAACTATATTCAAATAAAAAATGTAGATGGCATCACATATTCTTTTTTTCAGCAAGAATACTGCAAAAAGCTCATGTTTCCAAAGAAAGATATCTTCAGAATGTCTTGAATATTAGATTTTTAAACCCATTTTTATTATGTTAGGAATCCAAAAAGGCACTATTGAAATTTTTTCAGTGTATCTTGGAATTTTTTTATTTTTATGGCTGTGCAATATTATTACTGTCGAACCTTTCCTTTATTTATTTTGTGCGGATAAATAAGAGGAAAAATTATGATTTTATAATTTTTTTAAAGTTTTTACGTTTATTTGAAGATGAAGGAAATAAATAACAACTTTCATACTTGGACAACTCAATCTTCATATGTTAAGATACACCAGTAATCAATTTCACAGATGTTTTTTTAAATCCTTCAAATTTTATAACGTTTTTAATTTTTCAAAAATTTACAAATTTTCAATATTTACCAACAATTTAAGATTAATTATGATATTATAGGATTTGTTTTACTGAATAAATATAAAGATTTCTTTTCTGAGATTACAATATTGTAAAAAAGAATAATTTTTGTTGAATAGTTTTCAAGATACAGAACTTCAAACTTGCAGTTTTGGACGATTGTGCCCACGCCGTTCTAAATCACAAGTTTTTTAAAAGTCTAAAACAGCTTAAAAAAAAAGTTATTTTTCGTCGAGATATTTTGCCGAGCTTCATTTGAATATGAATTGAACATGTGTATAAAATCTATGATAAAAGCCACGTCTTTTTAACTTTTTTGTTCATTTTATATGGAATGACCCTTATGTTAAAACATTTAATCGTTTAACTGAATGCAAATGAAAAAGAAAGAAAAAAAGAATGAATGATCTTATAAAAAACAAGAAACCAAAATAATATTAATATAATAATATTAAAAATAATTATTAATAGTAAAAGTATACTCCAAGAATATATTTGAAATGTTTTCATTAAGATATCAGCAGAGTTTATAAACTTGAATGACATTTTCATAAATGTTATTCATAATACAGAAAACCTCCAGAGAAATATGAGTTAAGTTACTTATCCAAATTACGAGCTGTTTCATATTTCCTGGGTTTAAAATACTAATTAAATGGCGAACAAAGGATTTTAAAATTAATTTACAGAAAATGATCCGATTAAATATCGAATGTTTCATTTAGGACTGAAAACTGCTGTAACATAACCGCACGAATATCACTATCATAACTTTATAACTTTAATTTTCGGCTAAATTAAGTATTTGTTACAGAATTCCATTTCTGAATATTTAAATTAAATAAAATAGCTTTTATTTTTATCTTTTTCATTCTTTATCGATGAGAATTTATGCAATAGTTGTAAAAGCGTAGAATTGCAATTGATTTTTTGAAATTTCTAAATTATATGTAGAATTATTATATAACTTAACTTTTAATGACTGTATCCATACGTAGAATTTTTCATGTATAGTAGATACGATACTGACTGTATTAGGAAATCGCTATTATGTATAATTATTAAAGAATTATTATTAACATTATTTATTTAAACTTACACAGTACCTCAAATATAACAAGATAAATAATTTAATTCTCAACTTAAAAAAAATAGAATATTGAAATTTGAAGAAAATTACTTCTAAATATAAATTTTAAACAGAAAATCTTGCATTTTTAAATAATTTTCTTTTGCATTTTTAATGAAAATACAGGTAAAAATTTGGTGTAGAGCCACATTGCAATTTAGACACTGCATTCGAGTACTTTTTGTTTTCTTTTTTATTTATTTTCGTTTGAGATTGTTTATCTCCACCATCAATAAAATGATTTATACAATGGAAATGCACACTATTGGTCGGAGATCCATTAGGATCTGTCTATATTAATTCCTATTCCACAGTCTTTATTACTTTGCCCAATTTGAACTTTCCATGTTCCACAAGTTATAAGTAAAATGACTGTGACAGGCAGACACAGGAGAAATCTTTTTACCACTTTGTTTCCGAGACTAAATTAATGCTGTAATTGCACACTCATAGGTTTTAAACAAACGAAGCGAGTCAGAGAAGATAGGAAAGAAAAAAACTTTTCAAAAATTGATACTTCAAGACACTAGTAATTTAAGTTCGAAATTGGGGATCACACATTACAAATCTCCTTAAAATATCAATTTAACTATAAAAAACCTAAATTACTAACAAAAAGTTAAAGACTTCAAACATATGAATGTTATACAAATCCCTAAAACATGTATTGCTCAATAATTATGGAAATTTCTCAGTTTCTTGGCCACGCTGTCTTGAATGCCTTTTACAAACTCGAATAAAGACAACTTTAATTTATGAAGAAACAGTATAGATGTCGTCATTTATTTTTTGAGCTTTTAAAGCAAAAGACTTTCAGCTATTAAAATATAAAATCAAAATGAAAAAGGAAAAATGTGTGGAAACGAATAGAGGTCCACATATGTGGATAATGTTCCATAGAATATAATGATTTTGTTTTTACTTTTTATGTTTGGAACCCCAAACATGAAAAGTAACAACTTCAAAATCTACATAAGATACTCTACGCAACAATAAACACTGAAACAAAATTAAAACAATAAAAAAATTTTGGAAAAAATGTTCTGTTTAACATTAATTTGCACAATTGTCACGTGTCTATTGTAGACCGTATCATTTCTAACGTAACAGCATTGACAGAATACATTATTTTAAAACCTATGTATCTTTATTTTAATTTTCCCTATTATTTAGAAAATAAAAGATCGTTAAGAAACGTTTCAAATATTAAATTTCTTAAAAATATAATAACAACACATTTCAAATAATAAGAAAAAAAAACAGTTAAGGAAAAAATGTCGTATTTTATTATAGTTAAAAAAATATTAAAACTTTTTTTCCAAGAACGGAATATTAAATTGCTATAATGAAATATAAAATTCATTAAAAGCAACCACGATATATTGCAATCAAAATTCCTTTAGAAGAGTTTCATTTTAACAATTGTATTAAAAAAAAAAATAAAGACGTGTATGTTTTTTTTATATATATCATCAAAATTTCTTACGTACTTTATATTTAATGTTATTCTGTCACATGTTCTCCAACTAAATAAGTTCCTAAAATGGAATTTCATTATTGATGGAGATTTTAAACACTCCACGCTTGGTAGTTAATTGACTTAAAAACTAATAATCTAAACGGTTGAAGATTTTCCGTTTACGTAATAAGATCTAAAGTAATATTTTCACAAAAAATACCTAGCTAGAAATGATATTTGAAATGATAAAGATTGTCAATGAGAGAACTTAATTCACTGTTTCTCGTGAAATTAGCATTAATTAAGTTATCTAAGTTGCATTTTTCAATCTTAATGTGAATTTGTTTTAACAAATAATTTATAAAAAGATAAAAAAAGTACATGAATAGAGGAAATCAAAATAAGGTTTAGAAATACGCTGTAGCCTGTATGAAGACATTTTCTTTTTGACTATTAATTTATTTTTCAAAATGGATTTAATTAATATGAAAAAAAAAAACCAGATATGATTAAATTTGCAGACCATTGCCTGGAAGTGACTTTCCTAGCTTTAAACATTACATTATGCGCTAGAAAACACATTTGTCGTAAATTCAAAGTACACTGTGAAACCAAAATAGCCATATAATACTACAGTAATACCATTGCAATCACAAAGGTCAGTTTTGCAGGAAACTCGGCGAATGTTGAGACTTCCATTAAATTAATTTTAAACACGAATATTCAATCGGTAAATCAATTATAACGGTGTAAATTTTCAAAGTGGATGAAAAATTTACACCATTATAGTTGAGACGTCCGGTATATAAAACGTAGTTAGGTTCAAAGATTTGTTTTAAAGAAATAAAAAACAATTCAAACGTAAAAGTATATTTATCAAGAATTTAAAAAAGTGCATGCTGTAAGTAAATTTCAATAAGTATAAACATACTGTACAAAGTTTTATTGCTAGTTGGTGGCTGAAAAAACAAAAAACAGATTTTTTGTTTATAAATTTGCATATAAGGAATTGTTGCATCTTCTATTTTACTTTTAAATTTGAGGTACAAATCGCAGTACATTGTTTCGAAACAATTAATTGTTGAATTTTGCAATTTTTGCTGACAAGTTTTCAATTGCAATAGAAATTTCAATTTTAGAAAATTTAGGAATTTTTGTTTTCAGCTTTAGCATAAACTTATATTTCAGGTTCTCGGAATTACTGAACTATATTTTGACTCATTATAAAAGGTTAAAAGTTAAAGAAATATAATCCATTCAGGACAAAGCAGCAGTCTTGTGTCAAATAATTTTATGTAATTGATAAAACAAAGTGAATTTGAATTGTAAAAAAATATAAATTTATTAAGCGAAATTCGCGAATGACCATGTTAATTTGTCCGAACGGACTTCAATTTTTATTTCACGAATAATGAAAACTCGCGAATGTTAAGGGACTTTTGTGTATGTAAAATTATTATGTCTCTGATCTAAATGTAGTACATGTTTTTATGAGTTGGGAATGGATCGACCTACTAATATTCACTACGAATATTTTGATTCCGCAAAATGTAAAAATATGAAGAACATTTTTAATATTTGTATGCGTGGTTATTTAAAAAACACTAAGTATTTACGGTTGCTGTGTGCATATGCTAAACAAGCAAACGTCATAAAGAGGATTAATTAAAATTCATGTTTATCGTGTTTTTAAACTATAAGTTTTGGATCGCATGTTTTAATTAAAATAAACTTCCGCTATATACACTAATAACAAGAACTCCAGACAGAAAACCTTTTCTGACATACCCCGGGAAGCGGCAGCACAGACAATCAACTCATTCAATAAACTTAAAGCTTAAATTCCTGAAATAATTAAAACTCTATTAGCGTATTAAAACGCAATCGGTTTGACAAGACATATCTTCGTGAAAAATATCCGAAAACATGATTTCAGTGCTTGACTCGTTGGTGTTCCATTGTGTTTTCCTGCATCGACACATATCAAAACATGGAGGACTGGGAGCAGGAAAATATGATGGTAAATGCACGACTTTCAGGTGTTTTCAACCATGATATGACATGACAAACCGATTGCATTTTAATATGTAAATCGTGTTTTAACTAATTCTCGAATTTCATTCATAAAATCGATGAGGATATTGTCTGCGCTGATGCTTGTCGGTATATCAGTAATGAAAATTTTGAAACTTATTGAAATCTAATTTAGAAAATACTAAGGTACCCTGGGGTAATAACGCCAGGCGGGGTAATAACGCCAAGTGCTTATATTTTGCATAATTATGAAATAATCAGGTAAATGACACCCATGTGCTCTGCGCAGAAGGGTTTTGAGTTATATAAATCGCAAAAAACAGCTTCAAGTTAATTTGTTTCATTTTTAGGTCTTATTGTTTTTACAAACAACTAAAATTAACGCTTGATCTAAAATTTGCGAGATATGTTTTGTATATGTGAAGACTATGTTTTTATCCGGAAATACTTTGTTAATTACATAAATTTGTAGTGCATTTCATGTACTTTTAAAATGTTGTTGAAGATTTTGGATATCTTCTCGAGATAATTTATAATTTAAAATGTACTGCGCAATGACTATACCGGGGTAATAACGCCAATCCTTGACATTAATACCCCGGTTGATTCCCTACAGTGACCGAGCTACATCCTAAATACTGATTCAAATAAACACAGTTAAAACTGTGCAATATTTCCCATATTTCTATTTAAGCGATCCTTTTTAAGCAAAAAGAATCTCACGGTCTGATATTCATTTGCCTCATCCCTCCCTCCCACTCCACACCTTTATATTTCTTACACTTTCACAAAAATTGAACATTTTCAATAACTTAGAATGCAATTTGTCAATTTCTAATTTTGTAGAGTTTGTATTTTTAGAATTGGGCAATCTACATGCAATTATTCCATCTTATTTCATAGTTTTGTTTGCATGGCGTTATTACCCATATAGGTGGGTAATAACGCCAAATAGCATGGATCAAGAAAAAACGCCATTACAATTTATGAATACATATCTGTTAAATTATTTTATTTTATATAGACAGTCAATGAGTTGCTGTATCAGATCCTACATTTGTTTGAAAAATACAATCTAAAACTAAGCCGTGAAAATTGGTAGAACCTTAACGTGGCGTTATTACCCCAGGGTACCTTACATACAAATGTCTGGTTCATGATGTAATTATCAGATAACTATAAAAAATTCGAGCAAACAATAACTATTCGGTATGAAATTTCGAAAAGGTACAATCACCTGAGACCATTTTGTAATGAAATTACAATGTACACAATTGTAATGAAATTACACCATAACTAAAAAACAATGAAACAAACAATAACTATTCGGTATGAAATTTCGAGAAGATACATTCACCTGAGACCATTTTCTACAAAGCATTTCATTATTTAAAGACACAAATATAGTTGTTATAAATTCAATATTCCCTGCAACAGAAATTTCGAATGGATATGTACGTATGAAAATACAGTTATTGTTTTTATTGTATAATAAATACTGTAATAAATTTTTGCTTTTATTACTTCATATTTCTATAACTACAACTGTGTATATAAAATCAAATAAAAATATAGAGATAAGAGTTATTATAAACATGCAACTAAAATAATTTCGAAAATAAAATGTTGTTATTATTATCATATATTCACTTCTATAACAGAAGTTTAATGAGGGACAAAGTTTTTACAATAGGTGAAGTCAATCCATAATCTGTGTAATACCTGGGTATTTGAAAATATATCCGCATGTTTACTAAATAACAGACAGATAATTATCCACCATATTTAGGAAGTTCAAATATTTTATTTACATTAAAGATGTTATACAATGTTTCATTAAAAATTTTAATTTCTTATTTTTATTGTGATTTTGAATCGTTAAGCACTTTAGTACATATTCATAATTAAAAAAAAGATAACAACTAACTGCTCAAACCTTTAATGGTTTTTTTCGTAAATAAAGGCTTACGAAATTACTTTTACGAAAGTTATTTCACTATGTTACTAAAAGCTCGTATTAGCTATTGTCGATTAATATATATAAGCAATTCTAATGAATAAAAGCAATCGAATTACTGTTCAATTTGTTACAAAGGTTTAGAATGTAGTCTGAGTAAGATTTAGATAACTTCTTTGTATTAACTTATGTTTCTTGATTTTGCAATAAAATATTACACACATGTTTATTTATTACTGCATAACTCTATTGAAAATTTTCATTATAATATCTCTTTAAAAAAAATCAACTCACATGCCATGAGTTCAAACAAATACAATTTATATTTATTGAATTCTAATATGAAATATCCAAATCCAGCTAAGTGAGAATAAACTATATCAATTTCTTTGTTGAATCCCTCTCTTTCAAAGTTGGATTATTGATCTTTAAATATACCCCTTGTATTCTGTTATCTAAATTTTCACATTTCACTGGAAAACTTATTGAGGCCTTTTGAATAATAAAATATAATCCGTCATTACTTTGCATGTTCAGTCATTCATAAAGTATACTATAAAAGTATATCTTTTTTATTGCATAAAAAACAAATAAAAATATCTAATTACTTTTCGAAGTAAGGCTGAGACATTTCTTTTAAAATATCCAGAATAACAGCTTATCTATCAATATAATTATATTTAAATAGAAACTTAACACTAATTCGTAATTGAATATTTATGAGCTTTTTTTCTCATATTTTAACTAATTGCTAATTATACATATACGTATGCATTGCTATCGTTGATGTTTTTTAAAGAAATGTAATATATTTTTATACATAAAAATGGTATTAGCATTTAGAAGGAAACAAAGAAATTCTGTCAAAAAAAACAAAATGACAAAAATCAAATTAATGTAGATAATTCAATTAAAAAGGGAAACCTTTTGAATGATACATGTGGAAAATCCATTTTATTAAAGAAACAAATACATCTGAATTTCTATGATAAAATGATGAATTAAAATTAATTAATCGGAATCAGTGTGTTAATTTATTTACTACGATACTGATTTAAGGAAGGATTTAAGTTTTAATTTAATACAGTTATGTTAAAAGAGTAAACAATCCTATCTTCTGCTGCTTTAGCCAACTAGATGCCAGATAAAAAAATAAATAAAATTTTAAATGCTTTAATACTTTTTAAATATGTAGCCTTATTCAATCTTGTTCCAAGAGCTGAAGAACAGCATTCATAGGCCGACTCCAATTCGTAAAACAGTTTTTTGTTCTAATCTAAGCGTTTAATTATAATTATACTTATAAATAGTATTACACTAATTATATACAAAGGAGTCAGACATTTTCTTTTTCCAATATCCTCTTCAGAATCCAGTGTTTATTAATGTACTTTTTTTTTAAATTTCAGTTATGGATTAGTGAGTGAGTAAAAGTAAAGTGAGATTCTAAGAAAGATTGAAGCGAAAAAAATTTTTTTTTGTACATAAATTTTGATGTTTTGGGAAACAAAAACACATTTATTCACAATTTATTATGATTTTTTTAAATTTTTCATTTTGCAATGATAAAGCAATCAAACACATAAAATAAATGTATATTTAATAATTTTATATTATTAATAGACTTCACAAATGGTATCTTAACACACAATAAAATTATATAGAACAGGTTGCAATGGCGGTCTATTCCACGAGTTCCATGGAGGGGGTCTATTGTTAAAAATGCGAAAATTAAATTTATATACGGCCCCTTATGGTAAATATTTCAATTCGAGAAACTTTTCTTATCTGGTCCTGAATTAAACACAAAAAATTGCATCTTCATATCTGCAAATCTGGCAGAGTTATTTAAATAATTCATCGGGTTTTAAGGGATTAGATACAAATTGAAATGTGCACAATTCAACAAATAGTGTTACTTTAATAGGTCTAGGAAATATGTAAAAAAATATATCAATTGAATAAGGACTTTGATTTTTTTCTTTTCTTTTTCCATTATGGTTAGCTATATGGTTAGCTGCAAGCAAAATTGCATCATAAATTTTCTCAGAAAGTTTATAAAAATTTCAAATGATTAGTATATTTTTAAATGGGATAATTTAAAATCGTTATAACTCGAATCGAACTCATCGGATTTCATTTTTTTTCCAATTAAGTGGACAATCTTACATAAGTTTTGTTTCAGGAGTTTTCTTTTTCAATGTTAATTGTAAAACTATTAAAATATTTATATAACAAATGATGCAACTTATTTTTAAATCATATTTTCAAAAATATTTTTTTTTTCAAATTTGCAGAAACAGAAATAATGTAAAGTAATCGAAAAAAAAGTTTCAAGTTTGCACATTCTTTCTTTAACGATTCCTGACTTTTAATAATTTAAAGAACGAGAAATTGTGTGTGTTTGAGGGGAGGTGAGGCATCATGCAAGAAAAAGTATTTAACACAGTTTGATTCCTAATAAAATTTTTAAATGCTCTTTTTTAAAATTAAAAGCGAAACAAAAGCGAAGTCCTTTCTGTAGCTTATACGTCCGATTCAGTTTCACTTTTGCCACTTCCACCTCCTTTCTGTAATCGTGAAATGACCGTCAGTTTAATTTTTAATTTCTGCCAGTAATATTTAAAGCAATGCTTATTGGGACATGCGGATTTAAGAGATTGTTCATAAGTTTAGCTCTTACAACTTTTTATCGTCCCGTCGAAGCTGATAAAAAAAAGTCTGTATTCTGGGCCCAGGCCGTTACTTTTTCTGAAGAATCGCTAGGACGGGCCGCATATTTCAGATGTGTATATTGCTGGGACGATTACTGTTTCTAAACCAATAGGAGAGCGTCATTATCACGGTCAAGTACACGCCCACACAGTTTGATTGACAGGAACTCGTGGACAATTGACGGTGCTAATTATAACAATAATCTGTTGCGGATGAAAGTGAGCTGACTGGCTGAATGGTTAGAGCGTCGAGCTTGAAACCGGAGGATATGGGTTCGAGTCCATCGCGGGCCGAGAGTCCGTTGGTGATTTTTTTTAAAAATTATTGGAGGCTGTCTTTTATTAATAAATAAGACATTTTAAAAAAATATTTCAAACCCTTTTAATATTCTAAATATCGTTCCAAAATGATTTATATATATATTAAACAAATGGGAAAAAAAGTATTCTGCGAAAATATCCGTATAAGCAAAATTCTTACTTTAATTTTTATTTATTTATTTATTTATTTATTTCAGGATCAGAGGAAGTATAATTTCTAATTGAAGTAAATAAAATTCAGTCATTTTGAAAAAAAAAAAAAAAATTCTTTCGTACCTTTAATTTTTAATTACCGAGTACAAATTCAAACAATCCGAGTACAAATAAATAATAAACACACACGATCAATTGTCCACGAGTTCCTGTCAATCAAACTGTGTGGGCGTGTACTTGACCGTGATAATGACGGTCTCCTATTGGTTTAGAAACAGTAATCGTCCCAGCAATATACACATCTGAAATATGCGGACGGGCCTAACGTATTTTTTCGTACTGTACCGGACTTCTTCCTTCCTCGTAGGTCTGCATGGAATGAATTTCTCTATCACGGGCTCGACAGAACCCGTATGAAAACCATTGTCTTTCACTGATCAAAACCGTTCATAAAATAAATAAAATTTGCATCACTGATGTAAATAAAATTTGCAGCAGTAAAAAAATTTACAAAAAGTTCATCCATTTTTGAATAACGGTTATTTTACAAAAAAAAAGGAAAAAAAAAAGGTTAAAATTCATTTTTTTAAAGAATAGTAGATTGAAAGGCAAAACTATTAAAATATAATAAAACCAGTGAAAAAAAAAAATCTGCCTATGATGGAATTCTGCATTAAACGGAAAATGTATTGATCCCCACAAAATGAATATAACAATATCCGAGAAAAAAAAGAAACATCATCTAAACCTCCTAAATGGAAAAGTTGTCTATGACGATTTTTTTATTTTGTATGTTAGTCCGTCTTAAAAGTCTTTATTTTATAGCATTTTTCAAAGTCTCCAAAACATAGAACGATATAAAAATATAAGTGAAACATTTACGTATAAAGAGAGATTCATATATATATGTATATATATATATATATATATATATATATATAAACCTTTTGCGCTTTATTAATAATAAAAGTATAAATTTGAAAAACGAAAAGCCATGATAAGTATTTTTGATCAGAACACCTCCATACGGAACAATTTTTAACCACGTCGAAATAAAAATATATGTAGAATCTCAAGGCTGAGCCGGGCAATGATTTAAACTTTTTTTCCGGTCGGGCTGGCTTCTGATTTTAACATTTTTCCAGGAGGATCCTTTTTCCCACATGGGTCGGTTCGAGACCAGACATAGATATTTCCACCTGTTCAGATCCGTTCTGATGCTACAAGCCTATTTCAAAGCAAGTTTACCATAAAATCTGTGCGCTGCTATTTTTTAAAACAGAAGCATAATCTTAAACCGATTTTTTAAAATTTGTGAATAATCCCTATCTATCGTTAAATCAGTTGAAGAACTTTCCACTTAGACTCAGGGGAATGTGGTGTAAGTTTGATAAGTTTGGATTTTAATATCTGTGTAGGATTTGTAGGTATCGAGATGATTTTTTTTGGTTAAGTCAGTAAAGGATAAGGAAAAATTATTAATTGGAAATTTTATCCTACCGAGGCCATATAAAAATTTAATTTGTGTAATTTCTCAAACAGAATGAATTTTCAACATATCTCATCAATTTTTGCATCTTTTTTATGAAACTTTGCAATTGGAAGCATAGGAATATACTCAATATATAAAAATATAGCCTATTTTGTCGATTATTATGACTCACCCTGTATACGTAAATAGATGTATATCCTATAGTATACATCAGGAGTGAAGAAGATATATAATAACGAAAACAAGGTAGTTCACGATTGTTAGAATATTCAGAATTGGTCTCAAAATCGTAAATGGAACTTTAGAAAGTTTTCTATTGCAAATATTTGATAAAATTCTGTAATTACTAACCCTAGAAGATTATATCACAAATACGATACGTACTCTTTTTTATTGAGCTATTCCATGTACAGAATTTCTAAATCATGCCATTGAAGATTATTCAATGAACCATGTTGAAATATATGTTTCTTCTAGCGGTATTAAACAGTGTGGGGAGCTAATTAATCAGTATTTAAGCTTCTAACGTGTAAAAGAAGTTTTAATGAAATGTCTCATATCAGAAAACAATTATAAATTGATAAACGTAAAAAATTATTACGTCAAAAGATGTCATACATATTGTTGTATATTAACAACGTTCAAAGGTTCGAGAGTTTTCTTTTCTTTATTGCGCCTAAAATCATTTGATTGAACATTTTCATCTTTGCATTTATAAAAAAGGATTTTTACTAAAATAAAGTCATTCTAGATAAATACTCAAATGTAAAACAGTTAAAATATAATTTCATTTAAAGTAATCATAAGCTTTTAAAACTATGTCACTGAAAATACTTCGAGGAATTTACGTTCTTGGAAAATATTTAGTTTATATAAAGCTCTAATTAAAATTTCTAAGCAATTAAATCTTAATACATGTTTTTAAAGTTATAAATTTCTAGTCTTGAATTTTTCTGAATTTAATTATCATAAAAATGTCTTCTAGTTATTATTAATGCAGAAACTTAATACAATATTTTCCTTTAAAATGTCACATGATTCTTTAAAAATCAAATTATTAACTAATACCTTTTTTTCTAATTTGAAATTTTTCAAAATTATTATTATTTTAATTATTTATCTTTTAAAAAAATAAGTTTTCGATAGTAATTAATTAATGTTCCTTTCTAAAGTGATCTTTTGACACCTGTCACGATTACAATTTTTTTTTTATTACTCTATACCAACAAGAAACAGCTGCTGTCAAAGGTTAAAGTTATCAACCAAGTGCTTTATTATACACATTTTTTTTTAAATAAATTTTCTTTTTTTCTTCTTTTTTCGTGCAGTATTATTTTAAGATGTTGAAGATAATCTTGACAACATCTATGCATAAACATTTTCATAATTTTTTTTTTATACTTAAAACAAATAAGTTTTTTCAGACATTTAAATTTTAAAGGTATTTCTTTAACTTATTTCAAACTATATGCGGAATAAAAAAATTTAGAACAAAAAAAAAACAATGATCAAACAAATAAAATAACAGGGTTTTATTAACTTTTACACGATCACTTTAACGTTAAGAATGATTAGAATACAATTTAATAGTTATCAAAAGAAAACAAAACATGATATACTTAAATTTTTGATTAATTTTAAACATTTGTTACCCAAATTATCTATTAAGAGTAATTGACTATAGCATAATTTAGACATGGTGAAAATTTTCATGATACATAGCTATAGAGCTATGATGAGATATTTACAAAGCTTTAGCTATGATATTTTGGACTGTGAACTACGAAAACTTATAGTTGTTTTTCGATAAATATAAATTATATAAACATTTTAATAGATATAAATTTTATGATTTGTTCTGTGACCCGAGTTATTCTGCCGTAAGTACTGAAAATTTGAAGTCTCTGAATTTGAAGTCTGAAACTTATACAGTTTTTGTATATCGACTCGGTGGCGGACAGAGGATACTGAAGGTTACTAAAAAAAAAAAAAAAAAAAAAAAAAAAAAACCCAGCGATAAAATCAATGTACTTTTAAATCTAGAAACCACATTCCTTAATGATGCTTTTAAAATAAGGAAATCTATTTGAAATCATGTGTATGTTTTAATAAACTATTGCATATTTTTATCCGTTGTTACATTATAATTTTTAGCTGAAGCAAATTTGTCTTTATTATTGCAAACGAAAGAGAGAAAAAAAAAAACTGGAACAAGAATGATCAGTGTTCCAAAGTGTGAAATTATATTCTCTACAGTGTAATACCATCGGAGGATTTACCAGATTATCGCTAAATCGAAAATAATAAGAAAGAGATTAATAATTTCTCCTTTATGATATTAGTAAAGCTCTTTTATTGATTTTTAATGTCTTTTAAAAATATATGCTACAAAAAATTATTTAATCTCCTCAAATAGAGAATGTTTCTAACGAAGAGTAAAAAAATAAACATTTATACTTTTTTCCGAGACTGGATTTAACTTTAAAAAAATGTGTAATAACTTTACTATATAAAATAAAAACCTTCCTCTTAATGAAAATCTGTGATAAACCCTGTTATAAGTGATAACTAATAGAATGAGTTCAATAAATAAACAGACCAAAAATGAAAGGAATATTAGAAAAAAATTATGTTACTTTTTATATAATATATTTTGACGTATTTGAAGCATTTTGATAAGTAAAATTTTTACGTTTTTTTGTTATTATTATTAATGAATGAATTAAAATAATAAAAAAAAGTTGTGGAAAATAAAAATTAACGTAATTTTCAAGAATGCCACTGAAAGTTATTCTCTCATATATATTTTCACAAACATAAAATCATTATCAATGGCTTTTTATTCAAATATAGTTAAACAAAACTAATTAAAATTCCATAAACGCAGTAATTTTGTAATTTTTAGTTATTGCGAAAGATGCTACGTCTCATACTTTTGACAATAACTGAAATATCCAGTTATCTTAATATGATATTAATTTCATGTAAATGTATGCATTTTATTGATCGTATTATAATAGTGCTGTGATTAATAACAGGAATAACTAAAATATTAAAAAAGTAAAAAATAAAATAAAAAATAAATTATAGATGGTTGTACAAATTGATCAAATTTAATAAATGTGTATAAAATTTTTGTTTTTATCAAACTTACTTAAGGTTATGTAAATGCTTTCCACATCTCTATGTTTAAAATGTCTCTTTTAAAAGAATTTCGTATATGGAAAATGTAACTGGACAAAACTTTTATAACTATAACGTTTAAAATTAATTACGAATATGCAATTTCAGAAACAAAATATCACTATCAATGGTTAATAAATTTTCATTATACTAACAAAGAAGAATATTAAGTAAACTCTCATCAAAACTGAGATTTTGTAATCAATAATTAAGCATTTGACTTTGTCACGAAAGCTTTTTGAGTATACTAAAACCTGTCACTAAGTAAAATATTTGCGCAATCTAATCTAAAATGTATCACAAGTAAAATATATCTCTTATTAAGTATATATTAATAATGAAATTGTGACGATATCGATGATAAGTTCTAGAAATACTTCGGAGAATAATCTGACAGAATTATTGGTAAAATGAATAGAACAAAACGATTAATCGATAATACAATCTTTGTTATTACATTTAAATACATTTAAGAATTTGTTTAATATTATCGGTAATATATTTAAGTAACAATGCGAGAAATACTACACTTATTGTGTATTAAATATCAGAATTTTAGTCTATGAATATATTCTTAGCAAGTGTCGGGAAATAATACAAAAGTAAACTTGTCGTTTGGCAATAACTGTAGTTATCGGACCTGCGACTGTCAGTGGTTCATTTTGCTACCACATTATAAACTCATCAAACTGAATTTAAGAGAAGGAGTTATCTTTAAACAAAGCAAGATCTTTCGGTCGAACTACGGATAACGATGACCATTATTTCGTTGTTCTACTACCTGATCAATTTATAAAATTAATTCGAATGGTAATGTTCCTTGTAGATTCCTCCTAAAAACTTTCACGTATTCCCAAGTTTTCAGAAAAACTGAACAAAGTCTTGGAAAATTCTGGATTTCAATTCTGAAACATCCCTAAACAAGTATTTATTATCAAAGAATTTCAGGTTAAAATGTAATACGACTCTTTTTTTTTTTTTTTTTTTTTTTTTTTTTTTTACATTTTTAAGAAAATCAGATTGTCTTCTGAATACCACTTTACAAGAAGTCTAGCAATCTTAGATCTAACTAAGGTACCCTGCTTTAATAACGCCACGTTAAGGTTCTACCAATTTTCACGGCTCAGTTTTAGTTTGTATTTTTTTAACAAATATATGATTTGATACAGCAACTCATTGACTATCTATATAAAAAAATAATTTAACAGATATGCATTCATAAAATGTAATGGCGTGATTTCTTGACCAATGCTGTTTGGCGTTATTAACCACCTGTATGGGCCATGCAAACAAAACTATGAAATAAGATGGGATAATTGCATGTAGATTGCCCAATTCTAAAAATACAAACTCTACAAACGTAGAAATTGACAAATTGCATTCAAAGCTATTGAAAATGTTCAATTTTTTGTGAAAGTGTAATAAAAATAAATGTGTGGTGTGGGGGGGGGTAGGGGGATGAGGCAAAAGAATATCAGACCGTGAGCTTCTTTTTGCTTAAAAAGGACCGTTTAAATAGAATTATTAGAAACATTGCACAGTTTTAACTGTGTTTATTTGAATCAGTATTTAGGATGTAGCTCGGCCACTGTAAGGAATCAACCGGGGTATTAATGCCAAGGATTGGCGTTATTACCCCGTTTTAGTTATTGCGCTGTACATTTTAAATTACAAATTATCTCGAAAAGATATCCAAAATCTTTAACAATATTTTGAAAGTCCTTGAAATGTACTACAAATTTAATTTATATTAGACAAGTGCTCTATGTTGTTGTGTTTTGTTTATATAAAACTTTGTTACATTTTTTTAATGTTTACCTGTTCAAATTTATGGGAAATTTAATTTCTAAAAGTGAATGATAAAAGTTTAGTTACACTCTCGAGACAATAATTGCGTGACATAAAAAATTCGAAAAGCCTTCCGGCGGGATTTTTATGAAACAGCACGTGTATAAACAATGAAATATTTGGATGTTTGAAGAAGTAATTTCTACTAAAATTGCAAATTAAAAATAAATATATATCAAAATAAATATTTGAAAAATATAAAAACATCGAAAATTTGTGCGTTTATTTATAATATTATTTATTTATTTATTTATTTATTTGAATTTTATATTCAAAGAAGAATGCACAAATATAATAAATGTAGAAAAAGGAAGAAAAAAAAACACAATTGTGAAAACAAGTAAAAGTGAGTGAATAATTAAAAGGGTAATATTTTCTTTTTCACATGAGACAGTTTTTCAAAAAATATACAAAAAATTCCTTTATTTCAATTTTAATATATTCAAAACATAATGTGTTTAAATTTGTAATTATGATAATTAGATAATACTTACAATAAATGGAAACTCATTATAATTTGAAAAACATTAACTTCGAGGGAAGAATTATTATTACAACTATCATAAAAAAATATACATAGTAACCTTTCCTTTAATCACCGCTATTTTAACTCAGTTTCTAATTAATTATATTTCAGTATTTTTTCTGAGTTTCCTGAATTATTCCCTTAACAAATATTTAAAATGTACAGTATCTTTAAGAACACTGAAATAATTCTAGATTGTAAAATTAGTATATTTTCCAACTTTAAACTAATTACTAGCATTTACTTCGAATAAGACATTTGAAAATCATTTCCATAACATTTGTTTACGAAAAGCGCTGCGCATAATGAGACGGAAGATTAAAAAAACTGAAATTTAATAGTGTAAAATTTTGTATTCATTGCGTCTTTTCATATGACTATACATGTGTAGATTGCATAGTCAGTTAAAATAAAATCTAATAATAGTTTTATATTTAATGAGTTTTAAAACGTTTTGCTATTAAAAATGCATGTAAACCTTTCGAATTAAATGTTAATAATGTTGTAACGTATGCTTATGCATCTGTATTATGTATGTCCCATTTTCTACACATAGAATACAGGTTTGAGCAGCTGTACAGCCAATGGGGATATTTCTAATGGAATTTAACCTGTATTTACGGAAGATTCGATGTTCACCAGAGAAAATTTCTTGATATTCGACAAACTGACGATCGACCTGAGCAGCTCCATCTAAAAGCTTTGAAAGCAGAATCTATCGAGCACTTATTATCGAACACCATATGCTTATTTAAGCTTTTAATTAAAATATTTTATGGATTTTCCAAGTATTTTTGTAAGTTTATTAATTATGTTTGTTCATTTATGCATATATATTATATGAGGACACCAGAAGCCAAGGAGTATAAGTGACAAAATTGAAAAAAATAAACTAAATACACAGACGACCTTAAAACATGCTTTTTTCATTTCAGGTAAAGAAATATAAGTGATTTTCTTATTATTTGCTGAGTTATAGAGGCAAACCACTTTTTTCGAAAACAAACAATATTGATTAATTATACAATTAAAGAAAATTATACCCTATTTTTTTAACAGTTATTGAAATGAGAGTTCAAAGATTAGAATACAACAAGCAGATGTTTCCTATTTCAATTTAGTCAATTGTTATGGATGTTCCAATTTAACATCAATTATCTTTAAATTCAATTTACTCCAAATCGAAATTTTGTCACTTGTACCCCTTGGCTTCTGGGGTCCTCATATATAAAATAGTAATAAAGTAGTTTTTCCATTGTACCTGTTTAGAAAATTTATAAATAAAAATTATGAGCTAGTTTCAATACTCATATAATTTTTCCTTTTCTATTTAAACGCTAATTATTAAGGTACACTGTAAAAAAAAAAAAAAAAAAAAAAAAAAAAAAAAAAAAAAAAAAAAGACACGTTTTTGATTATATGGGGCAGCTACGGTGCATGTACTTTTCAAAAACGTTTCGAGTATTTAGGAAACCTCTTTCTGAAATATTCAAAAACATTGTTGACTATTTTAGAAATTTTAATGATTGTCTAAAATTTCTAAAATAGGCAATAACATTTCTGAATGTTGCAGAAAGAAATTTTGAAACACCCAGGAACGTTTTTGAAACTTACATGCACCGTAGCAGCCCCTTATATTCAGAAACGTTTCTGGATTTTTTTACAGTGTATGAGAAATACATTTATTATACATTTTTGGAATCAGTTTTTGATTACAGATGTTCAATAAAAATTTTACTTCATGGTATTTAATGCCTAAATACATCAAAAATATATTTTACTAGTATTCATGACTAATAACTTTATAGTATAGATTAACTTTAAACGTTTTCATTTTGGATATCTTAAAAAAATGGGAAGAAATCTTAAAATAAAAAAAGGAAGGGTAAAAAAAAGCAGGAAGACAAAACTTATCACACGTGAATTTCCGGAGATTACTTTAAATGTTCGCAATTTTATGCTCATCCTTAATACATAAAAGCTATTAATAGAGGTGCAATATAATATTTTCTGATATGTACCTAAAAATATGAATAATGGGACATTTTTTCGGAGAGGATACATTACAAAAATATTCAAAATACTATTTTAGTGTTACGTAACACTTTCACGTAATATAATACAAATTATGTAGATTTGTATTTTTAATGTTTCCACGGAAAGATGATAGATGATATACTTTTTTAAATTTTCTTTTTTAACTACTTTATTTCAGATTAAGGAAATTGCCCGCCCTAAAATGGATAAAGAGATTTGGATATATTCTGTTATATTACCTTGAAAATTCCACTCACACATCAATTGTTAGTTATATTCTGTAATAGTGCTGCAAGGAATATTTTGTAAACTGAAGAAAGTATGCCTGAGATTGTAGAAATGAAAAAATTGAACTTAAATAAAATATAACAAAACTAAAAATTTAGTATATGTTTTTAATACAAAATGGACGAATTAAAAATAATCAAAATCACTACGCATTATTCATTTGCTATTTTTACGACCGTGTGCGATTTAAAAAAGTAAACATAAGTATATTAATATATATATATATATATATATATATATGAACGGTTGCGATCAACAAATACTATCAAATTAGAGAAATTTTCCATTTCGAGTGCCTTTTCAAAAAACCAAGAAATTATTAACTATTCAATTTCATCCTTAAGAGATTTGTTAAAGCTTTTTTTAAAGAAATGTTAAAATTTAAGGGATTTATACTCACTATCTTATAATTAAACCTCGCATCATCATTATTATCATTTAAGGTAGTTTAAAGTTTTAATTTCTGAATAATTATGAAAAAAATCTGATTATTCTTAGAAAATTATATGTTTTTCCCCCACCTTTTATTCTGCTAAAATATATAAAAAAAATATATTTATTAAAAAACTGACACTTCAATACCTTATTTTTTATGAAACGAAATTACATTTTTTAAATAAAAAAGTAAAAAATAATAATATAAACATGAGATTGCCTATCTCATATTTCCTGATTATAAATAATTTCGTTTATAAGAGGAACAAAATTAATCTATAAACATACATGTCTTTTTTAAGGTAATTTTTTAATTAAGAAAAATAAAGCATTTTTAATGCAGCTCTTTAAATTATCGTTGTTGATTTTTGCACGCTTTAATAAGTTTTAGTTTTCATGAAAAAAAAAAATACGAATAAAATACTAACATATATTATTTATTGTACTCTAAAAAAATAATGGAAATTTTTATAAAAAAGGTGAACGTAACTATGTAATAAAAATAATTACCTATTTTCAATGTACTGTAATTTCTAAGCGTTTTTTTTTTTTTTTTTTAAATACGGATATTTTAAAAAGAGTAAACAATTAATTTTCTATAATAGACTACATATGAACATGTTTTATCATTAAAGAGAAACACTTTAAATAAAGTATGTGTTATATGAATCAGCAACATGGAAAATGGTGTCCGTTCGTACAATAACCAGTTTTGTAAATATTCGGTTCCTAATCAAATAGCTTTTGTACTGTTATGCAAAAATGCATACCAACAGAGATTATTTAGATTCCTTATAATAATTCAGTCCTACGGAAGCAACATGCCTAACTGCGTTCGTCTCAAAATCTTAAATAGGATGATACCATGACAACCTAGATTCATTATCTGTCATGCGGTTATCATTGAGCTAATTACATATGGTAACATTTGATAGAATAATAACGAAGGAAACTTAGTATCATTACCTATCATAGGATATCAGTGAATTAATTACATATGATGTTATTTAATAGGACGAAGAATACTTTTATTGTTATCTTTGTAAGTTTTGATTCAAATATCTTACAATTTGAATGATACTCCAAAATTCTACAGCGTATATATAAATAAATATTTAGTTTAAAACCCTTTGGTTTATGTAGTTTTATTTTTTTTTTCAATGTTATATGTGGACAGATGGACGGTCCAGATGATTATAGCTACTATGTATTTCTAAAATTGCAAAAAAATCTCAAAAACACCCTTAAAACATTTTAAATGCGATACATGCAATAAATTTTGCAAGGCTTTCTTGGTTTTTAATTTTATGTAAATTTTGATATTTTTAAACATTCTTAGTAAGATTTATATATATATATATATATATATATATATATATATATATATATATATATATATATATATATATATATATATATATATATATATATATATATATATTTCTTCTTAGTCGTGAAATGATTTTTATTGTATATCAAATGAAATGATAAATGAAATTCTCTAACAAATTTAATGTAAAAGTGCAAGAATTTAAAATAATGTCAGCGTTTACATTATATAAACGTTTGAAATTATATTAGAAGTAATACCCTTAGGGTAAATCCAGGGTGTTTAAAACCTTAAAAAAGAATTGCACTCTATTAATGCTGTAGAAATGATAGAAATTTCTGTATAGGATGAGGATTTATCGTACTTCATGATATATGCAAATATTCATTAAAAAAAATCTGATATCAACGTATACGACTTTTGAAAAAATATACTATCTATTATTAAATATTTTTTTGGTATTTTAAAATGATTTTAATACTTGCAATAATTAAATTAAGTTAAAAAGTGTTTTCCTTAGTCTAATAAAATGCGTGTTCATCATTTAAAATATTTTCAGCTATCCATAGCCCAATGATGTATATACGTTTTTACGTACTTCATTCACAGAAATGCATTTAACTGTAATTATTTATTTGTAATCATTTAATAAGCAAGTGCTAAAAATTTTGAGCAGATTTTTATAGTATATTTTTATAGTATTGTAAAAGTCGGGAGGCAGTAGTATCATTGAGCTCACAGGCTACAAATACGAATTGTACATTAAAGCCTTATATTTTCAAGGGTTATTTCCGTTCGAAGAAAAATTAAGAAGGGGAAACAGCTCTCCCCTTTCCTCTTTTTTTATACTTAATCATTGAACCTCCTATACTATCAAAGACATGCTTTATTATATAAAAATCTATATCCAAAAATCAGAGCAAATGAGATAATTCTTAATAAAAACCCATTTAGCATTCATATAATTTAAAAGGAGTTATCCCCCTCTTTTATACTTAACCATTAAACTTCCAATACTATTCAGAGATTTGAACGAAATCTGAAAATACTGCTTGAAAAACCCATTTATATAAATTAAGGGGGGGGGATTAGAACCCCTGTTCCCCCTATTTATACTTATTCAATGAACACCTAATAACA
This sequence comes from Maratus speculifer, assembly GCA_964019185.1. Classification (NCBI taxonomy): domain Eukaryota; kingdom Metazoa; phylum Arthropoda; class Arachnida; order Araneae; family Salticidae; genus Maratus; species Maratus speculifer. Next base: position 18,818,946 of record OZ025297.1, on the reverse strand, counting down.
GTCACGGAATCGCCTCATCAGAATAATCCTAATCTAAATTTTGAACGAAAACTTAATTCTGCATGAAAATCCCATTTATATCAAGTAGGGGGAGGGGCATGAGCCCCCCATTCCCCCTCTTATACATATCGAATGAACTCCAAAAACTAATCAGGGAAGCGCCTTGTCAGGATATACTTACATACAAAATTTAGGGTGGATCGGACATTTTTATCATGAGTTATCGCGTTACGCACGAACGTACGAACGAACATACATACAGAACGGACGGGCGCATAAGCTCTCAGGCTATGATAGCCTGTGAGCTAAAAACTGCCAAAAAGATTAATTAATTAATATATATATATAGATAGATAGATATATATACAGTAAAACCTCCATAACGGACACTCCCGAATAGCGGACACCTCTATTTAACGGACAGTTTTCCAATCCCCACTCCCAAAACTTGAATTTTTGTATGTTTAACCTCTGAATAACGGACACTCCGAATAGCGGACACTATTTTCGGCGATAAAGAATGAAAAAAAAAAATTTTAACGAGAAAAAAAATGAAAAAAAAATGTAAAAAAACCTCTAAATTTATCAGTACATTGTATCATAAATTTTGTGACCATAGATTAATGTAGATCGTGAGCTGGAGAAAATCCCCTCCCCCTCCATGTTCAGCGTTGAATTCAGGAAGTTGCCCGGGAGAGACATCTCCCAAAACATTGAAATGTCCCTCCAAAAGAGTTCGAGATTTTATTCTTTTAACCCCTTGGGGACGAGTGACACGCATACGTACCACAAAAAGACTTAAGAATTATTGTTTATCCCCGCCAATAAAATTTTCCTTATTTAATCGGAACATTTTCTCGATTCAATAAGGCACAAATTTCTGTATTTAAAAACCGATGACAAAACATTTATAATTTCGTAAAAGGCTCCCGTCGCGAAGGGGTTTGAGGTCCAAATGTGCTATCCCACCCTCTGCGCTCGGCACTCTATAATGTCCAAATAACGTCACATTTAAAAACAAATTACATGTAATCACGAGCAAAAGTAAACTTTTGTAACAGATTTTTTTCATAAGAATGTAATAAACAGTGGATAAGGGTGTGCACAATTTTATTTCAATTTTACTGCTTATTTTTTTTTTTTAATTTCTAATTAATCATATAATAGAGGTTTTAGGCCATATAAAAGCCAATTAATGAAACATTAAGTATTTCTTAGTGATTTTTGAATCTTTGAGGTGTTCCCAATAGCGGACACCTCCGAATAGCGGACAATTTCTGCGTTCCCGAGGTGTCCGTTATTTAGAGGTTTTACTGTATACACTATAAGATAGCCCGTCATTGCGCCCATGTTTCCATTTTTAAAAGGATGATAAAACATTACAACAACTTTGGTCAATCAGAGACACTTTAGGCTTAAACAATTTTGAAAAATACAAAGATTGAACATGAGAAAAAAATCTAAAAAAAAAAAAATAATAGAAATCTGCATTTAAAACTATAACAAAACTATCTGGTGGATGGGGAGGGATTGTAATAAACAAATGGTAAATGCATAATTTTTAAAAGAATAAAGTAAAGTAAAATATCAATTGCGAAACTACAGCCAAAAAATATTTTAAAATACTGAGAGAAAATAATAAAAATATCCAAAATGTACAAAAAATCTTCCCATTTTGGCCATTTCCAGACGAATATGAGAGGGTAGCCAAATTATTCATTGAATGGGTAAATTAATGGCATAGAATATGCAGCTAATGAATTTCACTCACAAAATTACAATAATTATTTCACAAAAAACATGCAAATTAACATGCATTAATAATGAAAAACATGCACTAATAATGCTATTTTAAAACATTTGTGAATTAACTATTTTATACCATTAGCAAATACTTAAATGAAAATATTTTATAAGATCGAAAACAACTGTCAACTAAACAATCGTGATTCGTTATGTGATAATGAAGTCATTCACGGCTGTAAAAAATAAATAAATAAATAAATAAAAACGCGTCAAAACATAAAAAACCGCGAAAAATCGACTAAAAAATCTAATTTAAAAAATCGAAAATAAGGTTTCGAGGTGCAAAACTTCATATATATATATAGGTACCTACTCCGAAAAATTAGTAACTATACGCGCAGCGGTCTCTTTAGAACAGCGCTCACACACTCACAATCTTCTCTCTTTATTATTATAGATGAAAAAAGTACAAATATGAATGCAAAAAAATAGTACTGCTACGTATTAGTTAAAATTAAACTACAACTGTAGTACAGTTTAAAAAATATAACAAAATTGTTGAAATAATATCTAAAATTTTTTTTTGTTCAATTATTTAAATTTTTATAGGCATTAAAATTTTAAAATGATCTATAATTGTTATTGTATTTTTATTGATATATCAATCATTTTAGTTAAATTATAGGTATATAATTTCCGTAATCCATTTTCAAATATGTAGAATTGAGGAGTAACATAATCAGCGACCTTTTGTGACTAATATTGTTCCAATTCTAAAATAAAGAATAGTATACATATATCCATATTAATGTTTCAAATTTGCCTTTTTTATGAAAAACCTTTTATCTCATTTCCTATAAAAATAATGGCGAAATTTTGATACACGCATTCAGATATAGAAATTAAGAAAATTACGTGTTTATCGCTTCTTTTAAAGCCACATAATAGCTTTTTTATTTTTTTTTCTTTCGTGGATGGATCAATATTGCTTAAATGCAGTCTCCCTTTCCTTATTATTATCGAAGTAATAAGCAATTATTTTACATTCAAGCTTCGAGATTATCTTTCAGTAATAAAAAGATAAAAGCTTTTCAATTAAATTAGTGCTGCGATAATTTTTATCCACATATAATTGATGCTATTATGTTCTCGGTCGTTATCTGTTACGACGCTTTAAAACTTTTACACAAAATAAAATTGTGTTCATCTGCAAAAATTTAATGGTACTAGTTAAAAAATTATTTGAGAAGTTTATTTTTATGCTGATACTTTTACGTTAGATAAACGTTTTTCATTATTGCTTTCTATTTTTATAAATTTTAAAGTTGAATTGCTTTTATCAATGAAAATGTATAAAAACTATGTTTTTATCTGTCGATGATTCACACTCACACTAAAATAATAGCTAATCTCATAAGTACGCATAGAAAATAAGCGATTATTTTTGTGTTACTCTATGTCGGCGACAGACACATTTTTTTCTGAAGTATTTATCCAAAAAATGAATTCGAGTAGTTATTTGAAAATAATTATAAACTTATCACATTTTTAAAAAATAAAATGCAAAAATGTGAAAATATATTAGTAGGGTAACATCCCCAGTAATTGGCATGCACCAGTGATTGGCACATCCTACAAACATGTCCTAAAATAACATTTATATCCAGTCTTTTAAAAATGCAAGACCATATACCAGTTATATGCTCATTTACGTTAAAGATTATAACTTTGATTTATGCTACTAGATGACAATAGTGCCTAGGAAAAAGAAACAATTATGGCTTGTATCAAATTAGCCATTTTTGTTGCAAATGCTTCTTCTTTGGCTTAAGGAAGGCATGCTTTTCAATTCATTATTATCTGATTTATAATATATTTTAAATTTTAATTAACAACAGTTTTGTTTAGTTAAAAAGGGTTACTTTAATCGTGTAAAAGTATTTTCGACACAAATATTTGGATTTCTGAATTAATGATAGACGCCAATTAATGGTGTTTCAATTTTGCTAGTTCCAAGTAACTGGCAACTATTCCAATTACAAGGAATTCGCATGTAATTTGAGATTAAACCACTTATTTTGGAAGTACTTTTAAAGTTATAGACTAATTTTTTTTATCATTTGTTTTTATTTTAAAATATGAAATATTATCAATAATTGGAATCCATTAAAGCTTCATTTGACAATTACTGGGTATTAATATAAGTATATTGTATTGTTTTAAAGTGTTCGCATTTTAGACTAATATGCTGATTTCTTACTCTCAAAAACCTGAAATATGGCATCTTCATCTACAATAAATTCATTTAAAACGATTGAACCTCTTGCAAAATGTAAAGTTTTTTTAAATATAAACATGTGCCAATTACTGGATCACAAGGTGTCATACATTGGTGCTCTAGGTGCCAATTACTGGTGATTTCAGCAACTTTTTAAAAATATATTTTTATAAAAATACTTTTTCATTTTTTTTTTTTTTTTTTTTTTTTTTTTTTGCTTTTAGTGGGCAAAATAGATGCGCATGTATGCATTCTTTGATTTAAAAATATTTCTAAGTAAATATCTTATTTCTTTGTAATGAAAATTGAAGTAAGCCTAAAGACAAATTCTTAAAGTGCCAATTACTCGGGATGTTACCCTAGTCCAACTGACACCAAAGGAAACAAATGTCATAATTCTAACTGTATTATGATAAAAACATTTCAGGCGGACCATCGAAGCCTAGGGATATAAATAACAAAATTGAAGTGCATAGACAGCCTGGAAATATTTTTCCTAATCAGAAGACTAAGAAAAAAAGTAAATTTACTAATTATTTGCTATGTTCTATTTATCAACAACCTTTGCCGTGTAATAATCAATATCGATTAATTATAAATTTACAGAAATTGTATTCTACGTTGTCACAGTTATTTAAATAAGAATTCATAGACCACAACAAAACAAACGCCAGTTTCCCATTTCATTTGAGTCATTTTTTAATGACGTTCAAAATAAATTTAGTTTAAAATAAATTTTCTTTCAACTCAATTTATTCCAAAATTCCAGAATTTTTTTTGCCTGTACCCCTTGGTTTCTGATGTCCGCATATGAAATATCATATCTTAGCTGATCTTAGTATGTTTCAGACATTCGTAAGTAATAATATTTATACTATTATTTTCAACACAATCTAACTGATTGGTAAAGTAATCATGCGAATTGAATAATCTCCAACTGAGCGAAAAACCGCCCAGGCCGGGAATCGAACCCAGACACCCGGCCCACAAGGCCAATGCCCCACCTGCCAAGCCACCGGGGCGACAGCCGGCCGGGACCCCTCGCCCAGACAACCCTATTGGACATAGCATCTGGCCTGTCATTTAGACAGTTCAACAGAATAGACCGCAGGTAATGAACATATGGAGGTCCATTACCCGCGGTCTATTCTGTTGAACTGTCTAAATGACAGACCAGATGCTATGTCCAATAGGGTTGTCTGGGCGAGGGGTACCGGCCGGCTGTCGCCCCGGTGGCTTGGCAGGTGGGGCATTGGCCTTGTGGGCCGGGTGTCTGGGTTCGATTCCCGGCCTGGGCGGTTTTTCGCTCAGTTGGAGATTATTCAATTCGCATAATAATATTTAAATTACTTTTTTGACATGGCGAAAAGATCCATTAAGAAAATTTTATCCAAAATATTATTTTAATAAAAAGAATACTGCCCAGTTAAACTGATGGCATTGAGCTCACAGGCTACAAATACTAATTGTACATTAAAGCCTTATATTTTCAAAGGTTAATTCCGTTCGAAAAAAAAATTAAGAAGGGGAAACAGCTCTCCCCTTTCCTCTTTTTTTATACTTAATCATTGAACCTCCTATACTATCAAAGACATGCTTTATCATATAAAAAATCTATATCCAAAATTCAGAGCAAATTAGATAATTCTTAATAAAAACCCATTTAGCATTTATATAATTTAAAAGGAGTTATCCCCTTCTTTTATACTTAACCATTAAACTTCCAAAACGATTCAGAGATTTGAACGAAATCTGAAAATTCTGCTTGAAAAACCTATTTATATAAATTAAGAGGGGGGGGAGGCATTAGAACCCCTGTTGCCCCTATTTATACTTATTCAATGAACACCTAATAGCAGTCACGGAATCGCCTCATCAGAATGATCCTAATCTAAATTTTGAACGAAAACTTAATTCTGCATGAAAATCCCATTTATATCAACTAACGGGGGGGGGGGCATTAGAACCCCTGTTCCCCCTATTTATACTTATTCAATGAACACCTAATAACAGCCACGGAATCGCCTCATCAGAATGATCCTAATCTAAATTTTGAACGAAAACTTAATTCTGCATGAAAATCCCATTTATATCAACTAACGGGGGGGGATTAGAACCCCTGTTCCCCCTATTTATACTTATTCAATGAACACCTAATAACAGTCACGGAATCGCCTCATCAGAATGATCCTAATCTAAATTTTGAAAACTTAATTCTGCATGAAAATCCCATTTATATCAACTAACGGGGGGCATGAGCCCCCCGTTCCCCCTCTTATACATATCGAATGAACTCCAAAAACTAATCAGGGAAGCGCCTTATCAGGATATACCTATATACAAAATTTCAAGTGGATCCGATATTTTTATCATGAGTTATCGCGTTACGCACATACGCACATACATACAGAACGGACGGGCACATAAGCTCTCAGGCTATGATAGCCTGTGAGCTAAAAAGTAAATCTTACTCGACCAAAAATGAAGCAACATAGGCAGGGAGACGACTGTTTTTCTTAAGTCTCTTTATTACCCCTTTTTAGGTGCGTTCGTAATTATGTAAATACGTAGCACCTATTGTTGTCGCTCAGTCCGTCCGTCTGTCCGTCTGTCTGTCCGTCTGTCTGTCCGTCTGTCCGCATATAACAACGCAAAAACTACCCAACCGAATCGTTTGAAATTTAAAATACATAATTATAAGATAATTTTGTCGAGCCATTTCAAATTTTATGAAAATCGGATGGATAGATCAATTACAGGGACAATCAAAAGGATTCCGTTACATTACGGTCAATGGGGAAAAAATTTTCAAATGCATTTTAATCGTTTGAAATTTAAAAAATATAATTATTGCGTAATTTTGTCGAGTAATTTCAAATGTTATGAAAATCGGATGGATAGATCAATTACAGGGTCAATCAAAAGGATTCCGTTACATTACGGTCAATAGGAAAAAAAAATTTCAAATGCATTTTAATCGTTTGAAAGTTAAAACATATAATTATTACGTAATTTTATCGAGTCATTTTAAATGTTATGAAAATCGGATGCACAGACCATTTACAGGGACAATCAAAGGTATTCCATTACATTACGGTCAATGGGAAAAAAGATTCAAATGCATTTTTATGATGTTACACTCATTCGAACATAATAGAATTGGCATGAATCTATGAAATATATACTAAAATATGCATTCTGTACAATCTGTGATGCAAAGAATTTTTATTATTAAATTACAGGGCCACACAAAAGTATTCCCCTGCATAATGCTATACGGGGAAACATTGTTTGGGGCGTGTTTTAATTATATTCAACTATTTCACATTTTATGAATAAGATATAGGTTTCTGAGGTGTAATAAAAATTACTTTCTGCATATTTGCAGAAACGTAAAGATTTCGACTACTATACTGTATTCGGAATACGCTCTACTATATCAGCAAGATCTGAATATTTTTAAAACTTCGTTATCGTACGAACGCACCTTATTTGCTACGTTCACGTGCAATTTCCAACTTGTTTTAAACAAAAATGTTTCACTTACACTTTGCCAACATCTGCAACAGAAATTTGGATTTCAGAAATACTGATTCAAATAGAATGTAAAAATATTTCCGTGCGGCATCCCTGCATGGGAGTATATAGGTACATTTTATTAATTTAGAAATTACAAGCTAAATATTTGAATTGAAACATCACAAGCAAAATTTAACAATTAAAAACATTGAAATAAATGTCGTTTTTTTATTATATTTATATTACACTGCATATGAAGTTAAGTATGGATTTGAAACATTAGGATGTTTTTATCTGCGCCACATTAGCGTGAGGAAAAAAAAATCCTTCCGGCAATGCCGGGAGGAAGAAGTAGCTTTCATATACTTATTTATATATTATTTATTTTAAATTAAGTTATATTGTTCAAACATACGAAGCTCAAATTAGTGAAACCCGATTTTATAAGATTGAATGCTAGTTTTTATCAATACTGATTATTAATGGGAATTTTTAGAAATTAGTCATATTTTATTCAACCTGGTTTTATTTTCAGCGATTTAGAGAGTCTCCAAATTCCACGATATCATGAAATGTATGGCATTTTAAAGCAAAATGATGGATAAAACAAACCAATGAGCTTGGTCGAAATCTTAATTCATGTGGACATGCACTCTCATATCGAAATCGATTAATATATACGAGTGCTGTCGCGGGCAAATTGATTTTTTAAAAATGTCATCCACATTAGAAATTCAAACTGCTATATCTCAGGCGTTTTTTAAGATAAAGACAAAGCAAAAAATACTCCGGAATTCATTATTAAGATAAATACATTCGAAAAAATCTTTTTTCCATTTCTAATTTTTTATTTGAACATCATTATACATTTAAAAGATTTTTGACAAACTTAAACAGCCACCATTTTTAAACAAGATGGCGGATGAAATTGGCTAGTGAACTAGGTCAAGACATTGATATGTACTATGTACACACGGAGTTATATCCAAATCAATTTATAAATATGCGTATTATCGCGTGACAAATTTCAGACCGTTTTAAAATGTCAACCACACTGAAAATTGAAAGTGCTATAACTCAGCCATTTTTCAAGATATAGATGAAACAAAAACTGCCCTGGAATCTTTGTATCATAGTCAAATACACAAAAGAAAAATCGTTTTCTATTTCTCACCTTTTTGAACCTAATTTTAAATTTTAAATTTTTCAAAAAAATTTAAAAGGCCGCCATTTTGAAACAAGATGGCGGATGATGCTGGCTAACGAATACGGTCGAGACATTTGTATGTACTATGTACATACCAAGTTTCATTCAAATCGGTTCATAAATACGTTAGTTACAGCATGACAAAAATCAGATAGTTTCAAAATGTCAGCCATAAGAAAAATTCAAAGTGCTATAACTCAATCATTTTTTAAGATATAAAAAGTGTTCTGGAATCGTTGTTTTAAGTTCTAACACATAAAAGAAAAATATTTTTCAACTTTCAATTTCTTCGTATTTAATTTCAAATTTTAAAATTTTAAAATTTTTTTAAATGGCCGTCATTTTGAAACAAGATGGCGGATGATGCTGGCTAACGAACTCGGTCGAGACATTTATATGTGCTATGTACATACCAAGTTTCGTTCAAATCGGTTCATAAATACGATAGTTATCGCATGACAAAAATCAGATATATATGTCAACATATGAACGGAGGGTGGTTTTGGGGTCTGGGGGTTATGATCGGTGAAAATATACCAAAATTTTCTGGAAATGCTTTCCTCCGGACGGCTGCAATAGGTAGCTTTTTACTTTTTGTAATGAAAGCTACCTAATACGTGCAAATGCAGTGATGACATCTGTGCCTTAAATCCAATATCGAATGTTGTAGAAAAAAAATCCTGACGTGCCTAAAATATATTTCACCCAATATTTCACAGTAGCATTCGTAATAAATCTGACTGTTCCTAAAAGTTTTAAATACGATTGGTATAAAAAAGTGTATAGAAAAACTAATTTTTGTGTTTTAAAATTTCAGAAGTTATTAAGATTTTAATAACTATAAACATTAACTGATGTATTTTCTTAGTAATCAATTCTTATGATTTTTTGTTTATTTATTTATTTTTTTTTTTGAAATTAATTATCACCTTATTTAATCTCATATTCTGTTATAAAGAAGCGGAAGTTTCAATTAAAAAATTCGTACTGGAAACAATTTTTTTTCAAAAATTAATTTAAACTGCCGTTTAATACCTGTTAAAATATGTTTAAAGAAAGAAAATACGGTATTTTACTCCTATAATTAATGTATGTAGTATGTTTCATACTACATTAAATACTGATTTAATAATGTACTTTTACGGTATAAAATGAGAAAAAATCTGAAAATTATTTTCGAAGGAATTATTATTTCATGGAAAGACTATTATTAATAAAATGCATGGATTGCTACCAAGTTTCTTTTTAAAATGCATTTATTGCTTCATTAAATTATTGTCGAAGAAAAAATAAAAATATAGGCATACCCGATGGCTAAAAATCATATAGCATATTAAACGAAAAATATTATATTATTTTTAAAATTTCTTCTTTCATGTTGCATGAAACTATTGATGTATTAGGTAATTTTCCCATGATGTATTGAAAGGTGTATGTTAAGAAATAATTTTAAGAGTTCGTTGACGTAAAAAAACAGTTATCCAATACAATCTTTTTAATTATGATTTTAATGAAAAGTAACCGAAAAATATTTTAATAAAAGCTGTAAAATAATGACAAGGTAAACGAAATGATTAAATTATTCTTAAACAAAACTGATCATTTTTAGAGAAACTTTTAGATAATATACAACGAAAGTACCTGGTTGTACTATTTAGAACCCGTAAGACATGGTGACGTCACTGTAACGTCGTTGTGAAGTCACATTGTGACTTTGTGACCAGAAATTGTCGATGTGAGGTCACGTGACGTCGATGTGAAGTCACAGTGACTAAAATGTGAAGTCGTTATGGCCGTTTTAGAGTTTTTTTGTGACGTCACATTGTGACCACTTTGTGACGTCACAATGTGACCAATTTGTGAAAAGTGTGTCATTTGTGACTACTTTGACATTAACATTGTGACGAACTGTGAAATTTTTTTAGAAAGTCACATCTTAGTCACAATGTGACGTCACTGAGTGGTGGCATTTTCGTCACAGATGTGATGTGACCAAAGTGACTCACAGTGACGTCATTGTGACGTCACTGTGACCATGCATGCTACGAGGGAAAGTAACATCACATTTTAAAGAAGCGGCAGATATTTTTAACCCTCGATATTTTTATGACTTTGTATATATGTATTTTATGTTATGATATTTTGTACTTTGATATTTTGGTAATATTTTTGTACTTTAATATTCGATAATCTTTAATTATTAAATATTATGTATTCAAAAGCAGATAATGACCCAAAAGAAATCCCTTTAGAAACAGTTATCTAAAATAAAACGTAAATTCGTTAAATTTCCGCACAGATAAATTATTGTTTGCGCCATGCAATAATATGTTTTGATTGACATAGAAAAACAGAAAAATACAAAAGCTACTTTTAAATTTTAAGTAATGTTTATGAAATCAATTTTACAAAATCAGATACTGTTAAATGTTGGGTTATTTGAGTATATTTTTAATTTAATTAACAAAGTATTTCTTAAATTACATATTTATTTGTAAACTTTGGAAATTTTAAGTACAAGCAAAATGCATAATTCATGATTATCATAATAGCTCAAAAGCTGATGAACGAATTCCTATCAATCTTCCTAATCAATTAAATCTTAGTATAAATTCGTCCAAATTAGCAATCCTTATAACTATCTCAAAAACTTCTGCACGGATTTTCATCCCATTTAACACTAATTAAAAGTTGACATGTGTTGATTATTTTAGTGTAATTCGTCTAATTGCTGGTTAGTGGCATTTTGCATGAAGTATTAGTATATTTGGAAGAAAGTTTTTTAATTACCATCTTCGACTCTTTTTATTTTGGTGCAATTACCAGATATATAAAGCTTCGAAATTCTAAAATATAGTATTGGCAACACAAATATGTAATGAAAATTTTGATTTGATAGATAAATATATTTTCATTTTCTTTTAAATATATTTTTTCATAGTTAATACAGAATTTAAAATGTACTGCAAAAAACAACGGCAGAGGATATTTTAAAAGTATTTTAAAATCACTATGAAATAAAACATTCCAATTTTAAGAAAATAAGAGTATATTTTCGTCTTTAGCGCCTTATAATAAATTATTCACGAGTTCAGTTTTTATTAGTCTAACAAATCCTTTATTTTCTTCCAGAGCATTTCTTTTTCATAGCAGTTCTCTTGAAAGTTTATTTAATGTGCTTTATCAGTAAATATATACAAAAGAAGTAATGATTCGTAGTTTCTGAGAAAATATCTCTGCGGGATAGAAATAACTGCATTTTGAAAAGTGTGAAATTATTCAGGTGCAGTCGTGTAGGATCTTTATTTTAAACAGACTGCATAATGGGCTTAGATATATGTGAAATGTTTTCCAACATCATAATAGGATTTTTTTTTATTCATAATAAATTTATTTATTTATTTTATATCTGCATAGAAGTGGAAAAAAGAAAATTTTACATTCGTGTTTTTATTTCTACTATCTTATCACTTAAGTTAAAACTTTGACAGAATAATTTTAAAGATACTTAAAACACCCATACCCTGAAAATATGTAAATAATAATGCTAACGACTTGCGATTTTCAATGTACCAAATTCAAAAAAACATATGAACAGCTGTTGATTATTCATAGTCTACTGATCTTATATTTCTTTTTTTATTATTATCATGGATTATTGAAAACAAAAGATGTGCAACTCAAAAGTCTTTCATCTTTCTTACAAAATCTATGTCTCTGTGCTTTATATAACGAGCAAAAATTTTTTTTTTCAATTGCGGAAACAATAATCTATTATGTATCAAATGTATTTTTTTTTTTTGGGTAAGAATATCAAATATTTGGCCTAATGTAGTGTAAAATTATTTAATTGTTGTTGAATGCTTTTTCAGTGCAACGTTTGAAATGCATATAATATAATTAGAAGATTTTCATTGGATTGAGTATGAATGGAAGAGGGAACATATTTTGAGCATTATTGACGTTTGCGTTGAAAGCAATGTATGTCTGTGTTTTCGTACGTATTTGTTTATTATTTGATGAGTTAATACATTACTTTTAAAATTTATAATTTCTTATTAAGATCTTATTGCGCAATATATTTTAAAATAATAATTATCCCGCGAACACATAACATATTCCACAATCTTTTAAAAGTGAATGAAATCCACTAAACATTTTTGCAGTTAACAAAGTATTTCTTTATAATTATATAATCTTAAGATCATAGAATTTATCTCACAAATTTAAGATCGGGCATTGAGTCTCTCTGCTTTTTCCGGGGATAAGGTCTATAAATGAAACAAATTAACTTTTAGTGTTTGTTTGTGATTCACATGATTCATATTTCTTCTGCGCAAAGCCCGTATGTGCCATCTCTCGGATTTTGTGATAATTACGCGTAATATTACCACATATTATTCACCCAGACGTTATTGTTCTAGGACACAAAAAAAAGTTAAAAAGCGACATAAATTAAATACCAAGCTTCATTTAAATATTCTACAAAACTACCATTTATGTTAAAAAAATTTTACGCTTAGTTCCGGTGAACAGTATATTAATTTATTTAATGACAAATAAAAATTACTAAAAAAATAAAAGTAACTCTGAAGAAATTAAATATTTATATGTCTGCTAAAATCTCTACCAGTAAAAACTGATGTTTTCATTGTTTCTATGACTATAAAAATATTAATAAAAATGCGCAGTATTATTAAAAATCTTTATTAAACAAATTGAAACAAAACATCTTGTGGTTATAATATTTTATAAATTCAGTAAAATGAAATTTCAGCCAATAAATTATCCCTGTCAAGAAAAATACAGCGAACATGTTTCTAATTAAAAAAAGAATTAGTTTAGTAAAAAAGGACGCATAATGAAGATATTCAGCAAAAATTTTTATTATGAAGATGAAAGTATTTGATTTGCCAGCAACACATGACTAAATTAAATAATACATCAAATTATGATTTATTTTAAAGAAAAAACGAAATCAAATGCAGTTTGGATACATGTTCTTTACAAATAAAATAATCCTCTGAAAATAATATTTTATTAATTGTGTAAAATGAAATTTTAATCAAGAAATTAGTCGTGTCAATGAAAATACTAAGCATATTTCTAATTGAAAAAGAAAAAGAAATTAGTAAATAAGGTCACATTATGAAGTTACTGAGCGACGAATTTCTTTAATTAAGATGAAAGTACTGACATGACAGCAACACATGGCTATGAAAGGATATTGTTTCTATGATTATAATGAACATTTACAAAAATTCACAGTGTTATTAAATAACTTTACCAATCAAATTGAAACAGAAAAACAATTCTCGGATTATTATATTTTATTACTTTAATGATATCAAAATTCAGACAATAAATTATTCGTATCAACAAAAGACACTGGAAACATGTTTGAAATTGAAAAGAATAAATTAGATTAGTAAATAAGGTCGTTAAATGAAGTTACTGAGTGCCAAATTTCTCTAATGAAGATGAAAGTATCTGATAAGTCAACAGCACATGACTAGAATAAATAATGCAGTAAATTACGATTTATTTTGTAGAGAATAAAACTGAAATAAATAATGTTTGGTAACATGTTCTTTACAAATGGAAAACATCCTGTGATCATAATATTGAGTTAATTCAGTTAAATGGAATTTAAGTCATTAAATTATTCGTGCAATTGAAACACACTAAGAACATGTTTCTGATAGAAAAGGATTTATTGGTTTGGTAAATAAGTTCGGATAATGACGTTATTGAACAAAAAAATCTATAATGAAGATGAAAGTACTTAATACGTCACCTATACATGACTAGAATAAATACTATGTTAAATTACAATTTATTTTAAAGAGAATGAAACAGAAATAAATCCTGTTTCGTAACAGTTTCTTTATAAATGAAAAAAACCCTATCATCATAATGTTTTATTAATTCAGTGAAATGAAATTTCAGTCAATAAATTATTCCTGCCAATGAAAAACATGAAAATGCTCTTAAATGAAAAGAATAAATTGGATATTAAGTTGTATACTGAAGTCTTTGAGCGAAACATTTCTGTAATGAAGATGAAAATATTTGATTTGTCAACAACACATGACTAAAATAAATAATGTATTAAATTACGGTGTATTTAGAAGAGAATGGAACGTAAGTAAATCCAGTTTTGTAACATTTTCTTTACAAATATAATAAAAAATCCTTTGATTATAATATTTTATTGAATCATCAAAATGAAATATTAGTCTATGACTTATTCATGTTGGTTAAAAACACTAAGAATGCGTTTCTAATTGAAAATAATTAATAAGTTTAGTGGATGATGTCAGATAATGAAGTTTATTGAGCGAAGCATTTCAGACGGAAGTATTTGATATGAGAGCAACATATGAGTAAAATAAATATTCTGTCAAATTACGATTTATTTTAAAGAAAATGAAACTGTATACCCTTTTTCTTAATATGTCCTTTACAAATGAAAAAAAATCTCCTGTGATTATAATATTTTCTTAATAGAGTAAGGTGAAATTTCAATAAAAAAAAATATTCATGTCAATGAAAAATACTAAGAAAATGCTCATAACCGAAAAGAATAAAATAGCAAATAAAGTATAATAAATTTATTCAACTAAAATTTTCTCTAAATAAGATGAAAGTATTTGATATATCAGCAACTCATGACATGTATAAATAATACATTAAATTACAATTTATTTTGATGAGAATGAAATGAAAATAAGTCCTATATGGGAACATGTTCTTTGCAAATGGAAACAATTCTCTGATATTATAATTAATTTAATATTTAAATTTGATGTATTTTAATAAATTGACCAGTTTTTCAGGGAGCTTTTTCACGTTTAGAATTGTAGATTTTGCATTTTGAATAAAAATATTCACTGCCTTTTATGAAATTGATAAATAAAAGTTAAAAATATTCTAAAAAGGAGTTGATTTTTTTTAACCAATTGAAAAAATGGTTGTTTTTTCGGTAGAGATTAGATAATTCTAAGATATATCCGAATCCTTGTTGCGTCCGCATTTTATTAGTCGAATATTAATGTTAAATCCATAGCCTACGTAATATATGATTATCGTATTACGTAATCGACATTTTGATCAACATTAAAATGATTTTATTCTTTTTTATTAACTCAGTTGGAGATATTTAAACATTTTGCTTTGGGATATGGACATCCGCATTTTACATATGTATATATATATTTTTAATTACATTTTAGATTTGCATTTTATATTCTTTACATTTTTTTCTACAATTAAAAGAGTTTTTATCTGAATAGATAATCGAAATGATCTGTTAATAAAGAAGAAAATAAAAAAGAAATGGGTAGAAGCAAATTATCAGATATGAAAAAAAAAACGAATCAAAAGAAAAACGGTTTAGACGGATATATGGGTTTTTTAAGCGAAAAAAAGAAATCATTGTCGAGCCCACCGATTACAAAATGCGCGACGATTCCAAAAAAGAAAACAAACAAATGTTGAACCAATTAGTTATAAAATAACTTTTTATGTAGAATTTATTTATTCTTACAATTTGTCTTTGAAAAAAATGATTTTCCAATGGTAGACATAATTTGTTAAATTGTTGCTATTTATTATTGTTATTATTACTATTATAATGATTATTATTGTTCTGAACCTTTGTTACATAAAACATTAACTACACGATATAATATTAAAGATATATCGATATTTCCTTTATAGAACAAACATACATTTATATATTAATATTCAATGACGTTATTTCATGCATCAAACATTCGCATGAATTGTATAAAGAATGATGATTTATATAATTTATTTCATTTCAAAATTTCTATTTTTATCATGCAGTATTATTGAAGGCAATATATATAATTCACAAAGAAAACAAATAAATGCTGTAGCTGTATATAAAATATAAATTAAAAAACCACTATTATTTAAGCCCATTATTTAACCAAGAGAACATACACTGTAAAAAATGTCAGTCGTTTCTGAATGTATAAAAATGTACTGTAATCAAAAACAAAAATTTGCTGTGACCTTTTCTAACTCACCTAAGGTATCGATAACCGTTCCTTTGCCTTTAAAAATTTCAGAAAACTATTTGTTTTCGAAATTTAAAGAAGAATTTATAAAAAGTAATTTTTATTAGCTGCCCGTCCTTTTCGGAAACGTTTCTAAGTAGTTTTTACAGTACAATAATCACTTTTCTCAAATCAAAATATCACTTTTTCGGATACTACCAATTCTCAAGTATACATTTTGAGCTGCATAACTGATTTTGTGCATGCAATTGTAGTAAAATAATGTTAATTTTCATATCAATGTTAATAATGTTAATATTGTATGTTTGTCTATTAAACATGTTCTCTGAATATCAAGATATTTTCGTATGAATTGGTAGTATCCTAAAAAGTGATATTTTGATTTGAGAAAAGTTATTATTGTACTGTAAAAGCTACTTAGAGACGTTTCCGAAAAGGACGGGCTGCTAACAAAAATTAATTTTTATAAATTCTTCTTTAAATTTCGAAAACAAATAATTTTCTGGAATTTTTAAAGGTAAAGGAACGGTCTTCGAAACCTTTGGTGAGTTAGAAGAGGTCACAGCATATTTTTGATTTTGATTACAGTACATTTTTATACATTCAGAAACATCTGTAATTTTTTACAGTGTACATATAAATTGTTTTAACATGAATGCTACAAGTAATCGATAAAAAAATTACAATCATGTATGTACAAAACAACATGTAATAAATTACTTTGTGTTTTACTTACTTTTTAACATACAATAAAATTTATAAGCATAAGATGTTCAAGGGAATTACATAACACTTTAATCTTATGTAGAAAGAAAAAAAAAGCAACGATAGCACTTAAATACGCAATGGATAAAATAAACTTAATCCAAAAAAAGAAATTTGTCCAACCAACAAGATTTTATTGTCTTAGATAAACTCTCAGGAGAGTTCAAAAACCGTCTATAAATAAAAGAACACTATTTTCAAGGGAAAAAAAACATTAGTCCAGGAGAATTAATGTTATCACTGACGTTAAGAGTCGTGAGTTTTATCACCCGTAAAAGATAAAGATAAAATTTCTTTTTAACACAATAAAAGTAACTGAAGAAACTTTTTAATTACGAAAAATTCTCTGAAATTCTTTCCGCTAAATATGTATAGATGTGAACATGTGTATAGATGTGTAGATGTGAGATAAACAGTGACACATTTTATTAAAATAAAAAATAAATTTTTGATTTGCAGTTCCCTTAATTAAAAAAAAAAAATGAGACACGTTAGCAATACGTCAATAATGTTTTACCTCTACCTTATTTATTGATATATGGAAAGAAGTAAACATACAATACAGTTGAAAGATTATTTAATCCTTAAATGCACATTTTTACTCAGAGTTGCATATACAATGAGCAAAAAAAAAAATTTTGCACGCAGACAATTTTTTGCACAAGTAACCACAGAAAGCAAATTTGATACAATTCTCTTAATTATTCGTTTATTTAAATAAGAAGAAAATAAAAATAACTACCGATTTCCCTTTAACAGTAATATTATACATTTTAAAAAATAAATTAATATTTTCTTATACCTAAAAAGTATTTGCACACGAAGCATTGACTGTTAAAAAAATGCATTAAATGTGAACATTATGCAAATGTTTAGCATATCAGTCCCGCAGTACCGAAGCCCTGCGCTTTAAAGTCATGTAATATATTAACTGGAGCAGAGATTCTGGGGAGTTGGTGGTATTTTGCAGTGTTGAGCATGTTAACAACAACAACAACAAAAAAGAACTAATTTAAATTCAAGATCAATTTTACTAAAATGAGTCAAGTTCACGATCTATTTAAAATATTTAAAGTGAATCACTCAACTAAAATCATTTTTAAATTTAAAGATATATGACAGTACATGGCCATTAGTGAGCGAACACTTCCAATTTCAGACATTTTGTTAAATATCTAAAAAATACACGAGGAATACTTCCAAAATTGCAGGTGTATAAACAAAATATTACAAGTTATATATTTTCGCGAATTTTTTTTCCTGAAATCCCCCAGGAGACCATCAACAAATTGAGAAAAACGAAGATCTTTTAAACAACCAGTTCAAAACTACCTTAGCAATAGCTTTCAATATGGAGATTATGATTAAGATTTTTATTGTAATAAACTGTGTTCATTTAATGAGGATAGGCCAAATTTTGCCAAGTCTTTTTCCTTATTATTTGCAGAGATCTTAATTTTAAAAAAATGTTCTTTTCAGAAAATATGACAAACAACATTGTGCATAATACTCTGCAATCTGAATTTAAAAAATAATAAAAAATAAATTAAATATGAGTAGGTTCACTGTATAATTTTTCACTGTGAAATACTGAACGCAATCAAAATATAATTTGCATAAAGTAAATAATATTTATAAAACATAACCATACAGGTTTTTAATCAATAAGACATTTTGATAAAGTAAAAATGATTAATTACAAATCGTTTTTCAATTTTTTTTTCAAATGTTTCATAATTTACTAAGTCATAAATAAATGTATGTATGCAGTTAATTTTTTTAAATGTAAAAACAAGTATCACTGGTATAAAAAAAAAAATGTTTTTCTAAAGCGACTATTACATAAATCCCGTAAAATTTTCATTTAAGTAGAAAATTTCGTGTACAGAAGTTTTATAGTTGTTATAAAACTTACCACATGATTAATTAAATGTTTTTATAAATATAAAAACAATAACGTTTAAGATAAAAACTTTACTCAATGAAGAATAATCTTTAACAATTTTTAATATTTCCTTCAAACATTAGAGAAAAAAAAATTGGAAATTACTTTTAGAATGATTACAAAATTAATTATGCATAAAAAAATGCGATATTATCGACCCTTTGGTAAAAGAAAAAAGTTGTCTACGATAACACTATAACGTTAAAGTGAATACACCACTTGCTTCATCTTGTGTATGATGATGCTTTTAGTTTAATAATATTATACTCGCATTTTATGGGAAGTAATTGATTCTAAATGAAGGAGAGTATTATAGAAGAGCTTAGAAAAATCTGTTCTCATTATTGGGTGTCATAATATTCCTAATATAAAAAGCTTTTGTGAGTTAGCCAGTTAAGCCAAATCTGCAATTGCAAGAACATATTTTCTTTCACCTAAACATTTTCAAGGAAATAATAAGAATATTTGTTTCAGTGACAAAATACTAAGTGACATATTTTAAATTTTCACATAATTTTTGTATAAGCTATAAAGGCAAGAATTTTAAATATTCCATCAATGGGAATCTTAACCCTTTCCAGCGCCCTACACTTTAAAGTTGGAATTTAAAGAAAAAAAATTAGGCAATCTATTTAGGCCAAGAGGAGTACACAGAAATAATTTTGTAAAGATTGCAGAAACCATTTTAATTATACAGCTGTTGCCGAAGTTGTAACACCGTGCAAGTACAGCATTGATAAGCGAAGTGAGAAGAGCATTGCTGTGAAGCGCGTATTAGAGTAAAATATTTTACCTATTATTTAAAAACATTAGAACTTGATCTCTGTGGTGATGCCATCTAGAACTCATTATAAAGATTTAAAGTAGCCATTAGAGTAGTTTTTGAAATATTCACGGAGTTTTTGTGTCTTTAAACAGGGGGAACTTTAGGTGTTACCGACCCGGCAAGACTGCGCCGGAAAGGGTTAACAAATTGTAGGAGCACATTCCACTAACAAAATATTGCATTCTCTTTTACAATAAAGCGGCATTTAATATACACAGTCCAATGGCAGAAATTACTAAAGCTGGATTTTCATCATTATATGTAATGCCCATTTAATTAAATTTGATCATTTCTATGTAGAGCTTATAGAAATCTCTAAATAAATTACAGGTATACGGGATCCTTTCAGTACTAGCCATGGTAATTGCTCAGATATCTTTTAACCCTTTCCGGCACGGGCATAATCTATAAAAAATGAGAAATAATCGACTGACACAGGAATTCACAAACGAATTTAGATATTTTGAAATCCTTAATTTAAAGTTTTATTGTAAAAGCACAGTTTTACTAAAATATTATTGGTGCCGTTTGCAAGTTTGGAATTAAAATTAGGTATTCCAGACCGGGCACAGTGTGACGGAAAGGGTTAACTCTCTCAGGGACGAGGCATTTCTTGAGCAAAAAATGCTCACACCTTATTTTATAAACAAATTTATTTGAAACTAATAAAAAACTTTTCTTCAGGTATATTATGCAATAGGTTTTGATGCCATTTAGAAATATAGACGTTCAGTTTAACCATTTGCAGATTCTAAACGGTTCTCTAAAGGAGTTTAAAGTGTGTCATGTGTTTTCTAAATGTTTCATTTATGTACCCTTTTTTAAGTAGATTAAAATTGTTGGATAGTGTTTAAGAATGTTGCCTTGAAGCATAACTTTTCAATTTTTTTTGTTCGTCAAAATGTAAAACTTTGCACAGCGAACTACATAAAATATCACAATTACGAAGATTACATTAGAAATCATATGAGATAACACATATAAGATTTTTATAGAAATCTGTACCCTTAAAATAGAAGCATGAAGGCCTAAGTAAAAAATAAAATATTTACTTTATGTCAGAGTTACTGCCTGATATCAACCTTCTCGGCCCGCATCCCGCGATTTCAACGGTCAATGCAAATGTAGCAAAATTTGGGATAGTACATGTGATTTCTAAAGGGATGCAATTTTTCGTTTAATAAACAATCTTTGATTATTCCCACTGGTTCATTTTTATTTTTAATTTTACTTTTATTTTTATTCAGTTATTTTTTGTATGTAAATAAAATTTGCTTGTTGAATCAGGGCATTTTCCCGATTTAATTAGACAAATATTTAAAAACTGGTGATAAATATTAAAAATTTTGTAAAAGTCGCAAAAGTTTTACATGCATAAATTTTAAACATATTTTGAAAAAAATAATTACGCTGCGAGAGGCTTAATAATATGCGTCGTAAATAGTTTGTACTTAAATTAAACTAAAAATTTATGATTATTGCAAAAATCTATAATATGTATAAGATTTATTCACATAGAGAATTAATTATTACCTTTTAATTATAATATTTTAAAGTATTTAACAAATAGTATAATGAATTTCAAACAAGAGTCTAATAGATTTTAGATTAAACTTCTATATTAAGTTATTGATTGAATGGAGTATTTTGATGACGGTATGTAATAATTATTTGATAACTTTATAAAATATTGGAAAATGACTAAACAGTATAATGATCATTTACCTCTTGGGACAATCCGCTTATAACAGCTTGGAACGCATTTAATTATGGAAAACACCTTTTCTACACTCTATTAATTAACTGTAAATTTTTATAGCTTTTGTTATTAAGTAGTTACTTTAAAACTATTCTAGTAAATAGTTCTTCTACATAATTATTATTGCAGAATGTCTAATAATGATGTTACGTAAGGTGATAAAATAATCAGACTCATTTTTATTAAAATGCTTTTGAAAAATACAAACGAGAAAATAATTTTTAGTGTACTTTTGCTTACAATGTTTTCTAATTTTAGCTAACTGATTCTAACTGATGAATCACACGTATTTATATGTTTGTCTAATTTGTCTTTCAAGACCGAAAAAAATATACAGGGTGTCCCTAAACTCATGGTACATACGCTAGGGGGGGATAGAACACATCCAGGCGAGTAATAGTAAATGAGAAACCAAGGGTCCCAAACGTATTAAAAAGAAGAAAGGCACCATCAAAGTTTAGGGTCCCAAATTGCAAATGATGATAAAAAAGCAAAAAATGGGTCGATTTATTTGCGGTTTTCGCTAAAATCATTCTTTAAATTAATATTTTCTTTAAAAAAAAGTTTTAAAGAGAAAGTTATAAAAATGCCGGTGGAGGGCATTCTAGACTTTGGAGTACCGAATAATCACATTTAATCGATTTTTTTGACACTGTTGAAAGTTTTTTAAAGTTTAGATCTTTATATGCACAATATTATGCTTTTGTGTGCACATGTGAAATTATCGGGAGTGGTTAAGTAGTGCAAATTTAACTGCGTTGAGGGGGTTGATTTTTGAACGATCGTATGTAATGAGCAAAATAATAACAAAATGATGGAAATCAGGACATACAGAGACGTAATGAAAAGAAAATAACAAAAGGAAGAAAAGCACTTTATTCAATCAAATTAAAATAAACAACACGAAGCACTCCATCACAGGAATTGTTGAAAATTGCGGCCTCCAACACGAACGCAGGCTTGAAGCCGTCAATGGACTGAACGTAAAACACCAGACATCTTTCTTATGGTGGCCGAAGAACGGATGTCCGGGCAACAAGGTTTTCTGCAGAATCTACGGGATTATTTTCGTATATCAGGCTCTTCGTATGACCGAACAAGGAAAAGTCCATACAGGATAAATCGGGTGAACGGGCCGGCCAGCTGATTAGACCTCCACTACCTATCCATTGCCCCGGATACATGATATTCAGGGCGTTACGGGCATCCAGGCTGTAATGGGCCGGTTCTCCTTCATGCTGCAACCACATACTTTGTCTGATGATTGCTGGAACATGATTTAATAGTTCTGGCAACACTTTTTGCAGAAACACAAGATATGAATCTCGATCCAGGCGCGTTGGCAGTAAGTATGGCCCAATTAGAAATTCTTTATCACTTCTCATCACATTGCTTCATCACTTATTATTTTACTCATTACATATGATCGTTCAAAAACCAACTCCCTGAACGCAGTTAAATTTGCTCCATTTAACCACTCCCGATAGATTCACTTGTGCACACAAAATTTAAGTTAAGGTCTAAGTTTTAGAAAACATTTAACAGTGTTAAAAAAACCGGTAAAAAGTAGTTATTCGGTACTCCGAAGTCTAGAGAGCCTTCTACTGGCATTTTTATAACTTTCTCTTTAAATCTTTTGTTTTAAGAAAATACTAATTTAAAAAATGATTTTAGCAAAAACTGCAAATAAATCGACCCATTTTTAACATCATTTGCATTTTGGTACCCTAAACTTTTATGGCGCCTTTCTCCTTTGTAATATGATTGGGACCCTTGGTTTCCCATTTACTATTACTCGTCTTGATGTGTTCTATCTCCCCCTAACCTATATACCATGAGTTTAGGGACACCCTGTATATGTGCGCAAACAACAGCTTAAAATTATAGAGAATGAGATAACCCTCTTAAGGTCTTGCAAAATTAAAAACTCTAATGTTCGTTTTTTTTTGTATTTTGTTTTAAATAAGGTACCCTGGGGTAATAACGCCACGTTAAGGTTCTACCAATTTTCACGGCTTAGTTTTAGATTGTATTTTTCAAACAAATATAGGATCTGATACAGCAACTCATTGACTATCTATATAAAATAAAATAATTTAACAGATATGTATTCATAAAATATAATGGCGTTTTTTCTTGACCAATGCTATTTGGCGTTATTACCCACCTATATGGGTAATAACGCCATGCAAACAAAACTATGAAATAAGATGGAATAATTGCATGTAGATAGCCCAATTCTAAAAATACAAACTCTACAAACTTAGAAATTGTCAAATTGCATTCTAAGCTATTGAAAATGTTCAATGTTTTGTGAAAGTGTAAGAAAAATAGAGGTGTGGTTTGGGAGGGGGGGATGAGGCAAAAGAATATCAGACAGTGAGCTTCTTTTTGCTTAAAAAGGACCGCTTAAATAGAAATATGAGAAACATTGCACAGTTTTAACTGTGTTTATTTGAATCAGTATTTAGGATGTAGCTCGGCTACTGTAGGGAATCAACCGGGGTATTAATGTAAATGATTGGCGTTATTACCCCGGTATAGTTATTGTGCAGTGCATTTTAAATTACAAATTATCTCGAGAAGATATCCAAAATCATCAACAATATTTTAAAAGTACATGAAATGCACTACAAATTTATGTAATTAACAAAGTATTTCCGGATAAAAAGATAGTCTTCACATCACAACACGTATCTCGCAAATTTTAGATCAAGCGTTAATTTTAGTTGTTTGTAAAAACAATAAGACCTAAAAATGAAACAAATTAACTTGAAGCTGTTTTTTGCGATTTATATGACTCAAAACCCTTCTGCGCAGAGCACATGGGTGTCATTTACCTGATTATTTCATAATTATGCAAAATATAAGCACTTGGCGTTATTACCCCGCCTGGCGTTACTACCCCAGGGTACCTTATTAAAAAAAACCCTCTAATTTTCGTTTTTTTTTTTTTTTTTTTCTTTTTTTTTTTTTTTTTTTTTTTTTTTGCATTTTGCATTTTGTTTAAAATATTAAAAAAAACTCTAATGTTCGTTTTTCTACATTTTGTTTTAAATGCTAAAAAAGATGATTCGTTCAACATTACGAAAAAAAACTTAATTAAGAATATGAATGTAATCTCGTAGAGTATTAATCATTATTCATTGATTTTTAAGTTTGTGAAATCAATAGAATTATACTACTTCAAATTAAGTTTATATTGCAGTGAAACCTGGAGCTCTGTAAACTTATAGCACAAGCTTGTCATTGAGATAGTTAAAGAAAATATCTCAAATAATATATTTGTGCATTGTTTTTTCTTAATGTTGTATATAGCTATTATATATGCAGCAAGTGTTCCGAAAAAAGTTAAAGAACTTATGTAAACAATTTATACATTTCCTAACATTTTTCAGCATGACAAAAATATTAAAATTTATTTAAAATATTTATCAAGAGTATATCTTTTTATTTTGTTTTAGTCAGAACAATTCTTCTAGCAATTAACATAAGAAACTCTATGGAACTGGAAATATTTCTCGACTGATTGATTTTATTTTAATAAATTCTTTAATTTTTTTTTCGAGAGTTTACCTTAGTTATATTTTTAAAAAAGAAATTTCTTCTTTTAAAATGCAAAGGTGTATTATTAATGCAAAGATGGCTTAAATAAAGAAATATTTGAAGAGTTTGTTTTTCAATCTTGTTTATCAAACTAATTATTTAAAATTTTTTACATATATTTATTTAATGTAGCGAAAAGTATTACCTCTTCAGACCCAAGGTTCACATTTTTGTACCTTTGGTTTCAACTGCTTATCTCATTTATTATTTGATATTATTTTATTGAGTCCAAAGGATGCCATCTGTGTACATTAGCTTTTCCTAGTTTCAGCGGAAAATGGCGCTAGAAGTCTTAATTCATATGATTGTGCCCGAAATAAACAAGCAATGGCGAAAAATATAAAACTTCGAAAAAGTAGATACATTATTTTTAATTAGAAAATTAATATTTATTTTCGATATTTTTTAAGAATGCCTATAAACTCTTCAGTATTGAATAAATCATTTAAAATGTTTAACTAGATCATAATATCTATTTAAATTACATGTAAATTTTAAGGTGCACGTGTGTGCACCTCCGGCTTCAATTTAGTGTTTTTGGAAAGAAGTCATCTCACTAACAATTTTGTACTGTATGATATGTAATTAGCGCTGTGCTAAAGTTGTTGAATGATTCAAACATTATACTTAATTGTAAATAAGAAGTCCTTTTGTTGATGTTTTTAAATTAAACATTAGGTTTTAAAATTTATAATTGTTATATCTTTGTAAAAGGAAATAAACTGATCAGGCCAATGGCGATTGTGAGCTTTTGACTATGAAAATTTGTATGACACGGTTATAACGATTAAAGATATTGCGACAACTCCTATCCCAAATCCATGTGGCAATAAAATTGAACATAAAAGAACTTTGTTATGGAAAGCTGAAAATAAGTACATTTTTAAAATTTATGTCACAACAAACTAGCATAATAATGCTGAGAATAAAATTTAATCTTTTCGCAAATATATATTTAATCTTTTTTAATGGTATTCCAGGAACCAGTGATTGATGAAAATTATGTAGAAGCGATTCCAACATGGTAAATCCTTTTGAATCAATTCTAGAACTGTTAAATGAAGTTTTTTGGGGAAAAGTTTCATATGAAACCTATTTATATATACCGTTCAAACACGAAATCACCGATCTATAAATACATCTAAATACGAAATTATGAAAGTTGAAGGGGCACACATACTCATGGGAACTTTAAAATATCTCCAAGCAAGGTTCTATTGGCAAAAAGACTTGTCAGTCCTTAGAATTGCTGCTACTATGTGACGTGATCGATTTTTTTTTTTTTTTTTTTGAGATTAGAAAATTTCTTCATTTTGGAGATAACTCAGTTGACCATTCAGCAGATGACAAATTATGGAAAGTAAACCTTACCTTGAATGCTATAACAATTAAATGTTTCTCCCTGCCTCTGCCAAAACATTTATCTCTAGATGAACTGAGATCACAAGATCCCAATTTCTGAACGTTGTAAATGTAGACAGTATGTGCCGTTAAAACCTAATCTGCTGGGAGTAAAAAAATTTGTTTTATCCGCCAAGGATGGCCTTATCCTTAACTGCCAAATATATCATGGAAAAGGAACTGTACCAGTTGATGACTAAAAATAATTAGGATTAAGCGGAGGCATTGTCAAATTGCTTCCTAAATTTATACATAAAGAAACAACACACGGGTGATCTACACGGACAGTTTTTTTACTTGTGTAAAATGTGCCGACTTTTTATTGAGGAACAATATATATCAAACAAAAATGATCATGAACAAAAAACTTAGAGCAGCAGATAAAAAAATCAAGAAAGTTCGAGATTTGTATTGTGGACAATGAGCTTAGAGACTAAATAACGGGAAGGATATGTGCATACTAAAATGAAAATATAACAAATATGTAACTTTAATTTCGACTTGCTTAGATAGCTATCCCGAAAGCAGTTGAGTTGGGTGGTTTAAAGATCAAAAGTCTAAAAATTAATGTAACACAACCTGCAATTGTGAACGCATACAATACGTACGTGGGTTGTATAGTTTTAAGCGATAAGTGTTTAGCTTACTACCGCTCTACTAAAGATAGATTTGGTTATTTCCATTTGTTGGATAATGTACATCAGAAATTGCAAAGCAGATATAGTGCTTTGAAAAGACAGATTGTCTTCCTTACAGAATCGTTTAGAGATTGCTCAAGTATTAGTGAAAGACGACGACCAGGAAGACCACGAAAAATTTATTCATCTGCAAGTGATTCTGAAGACGATTCCGAAAATAAACCACAGCAAAAACAATGTAAAAGTATTCAGAGCTAATGACTTTAGATACGAAAAGATTGGACAATTTCCTCGTTCAATAAATGATAACTTTGCTTCAAAATGTAAGTATAAAGGCTGGAAATCAAGAACAATTATTAATCCTATTTATTAATTTCAGAAAAAATGCAGAATATGAGTTTTTAATTTCTTCTATCTGTACAAGAAGAAAGTATGGGATTCGTGAAAATTTTCGAATGGACCTTATGCACGTGACGTCACACGCCAGAGCTGGCGGTATGCTAACCTGTTATTCTAGCCACTTCACCGCCAGAATGCCTAAACGCGCAGGTGCAAACATCGCTAGCAGACGATTCAGCCTTTCTGGATACATTTTAACAGAAAACTTACAAATTTAATGAATTTTCTTGCAAGAAGGACAAAAATTTTGAATTTATATTACAATATATTAAGTATATGCTGCTTCAACAAAGAATTTTTTTCCGGTATTTCTATCAAACAAGCAATAATTTGCACTCCATAGACTGCTATGCTAAACACCGCCAGTAAATACCGCCAGCAGACGAATTTTAGCCTCGAACTCAGCTTGTGTGCATAAGGTCCATTCCGCTTTTTGACATATTTACATGTTTTAGAGGTAAGAGATTCCATGAAACATATCATTAGGAAACGTGCGTCTGTGGAGTCTTTTCGTGCGTCGTAAATCTTTTGGGCGCTCTATCTCAAGAAGCTATACACAAAATTCGACAATAATTTATATCCATGTAGTCCCTGATATAAATTAATGCTAACTGCTTTATGGTGTAAATCGTTTACTGGTAGCGCTGCTATGAATCATTATTTTTGTGATTTTTTTGCAACAGCGATTTGTGAATAACTAATGTATGGATTTCTATCAAACTTTAGATTCAGTTAGTCATTGATAGGAATTGATGTTTTTTACATCTTCGTATAATTCGTTACATAGGTGGCACTGCTATGCCGCATTTTTCACAATTTTTTACAATAGCTCTGTCTCAAGAACTAGTGTACTTTAATTATTAGAAATTTATATTCATTTCATTCCTGATGTATGCTGATGCTCATTAGTTTTTGGTGTACATCCCTCAACAGGTGGCACTGATATGCTATTTTTTTACGATTTACGCAACAGATCTATCTCAATAAATAATGCACGGATTTCTATTTAACATCAAGTTCAGTTAGTACTTGACATAGCAAGTTTACATTTTGGTCTTAATCGTTGAACAGGTTACGTTGCTATGATAAATTTTTTTTTTCCGATTCCTGCATTACCTCTATCTCAAGAACTAATTCATGAAATTTTATCAAACTTTCTCATTAAGGTATGGTTTGATAAACCTAATTGTTATTTTAGTTTTGCTATAAATTGCGAAACAGGTGGTTATTTTAAGTTATATTTTCCCCAATATCCACAACAGTCTTACAATGTAAAAAAAATCTGTAAAGGTACTGCACTTTATCTAGGAAACTGGGATTCCAAGAACTTTTCCTGTAACGGTAACAACAAAAACTCAAGTTTTAGAATCGGTTACATGGATTTTTCCTGTTAACGTTACATGAAAAGTTCTTGGAATCCCAGTTTCCTAGAAAATGTTTAGTACCTTTACAGATTTTTTTTACAGTGTATTTCAAGCTGCTCTGGGCTTGGCGTTAATACTAACCATAAGCCAAAAGTGGGTTCCCAGGGTGGGTGACTTCTCTATTTCAAGATTTTTAATGCACGGAATTTTATACCATTAGAATCCTCATGATGAGCACAGATTGTCATTTAATTTTGACTCTGTGGTAGCGAATTTCGAAATATTAACATGCATGAGATAAAAAAAAGTTTTGGGATTGCCATATTCGAATTGTTTCAATTATATCTTTTGTATCAATGCTCGAACTTCAATACTCCTGTATGAAATTAAGAAAAATCAATATCTGTTGCAATAAAAGCAAGGGCAAAATGTGAAGTATAATAATTTTCGGGAACATATTTGTTTTTAACTCATTTCCAAAGACAGTAACCGAACGAGTGTAAAGTTAATATTTCAACATATTTCAAACAATCTAAATGCTTAATGAATTGAAATAAACTATTTTTAGTATAAAAGCATAGACATTCATTCAAATTACATAACATTGAAATATTCATATAATAATTATATCATGATTTCTCAAATGCTTAACATGTTTTACCCCAAAATATCTTCGAAATTTAAAGTAAGCGTGAAAGTCTAAAGCAAACTCTTTTAAAGTATTTCGCTGCAGAGAAGCGTAACATTCTTTGTAAGACATGTCATTTCAAAGAAGTCGACATTTGTTAGACAGGGAAAGAGATTTATTTTCCAGACTAAGTTAATGCTAAAGTTAATTTTATCACTTAAACTTGTGTTTTTATCTATGAAGAACTGCTATAAAATTTAATGTGCTTTATATTTTTGAAGCAAAAATTATGTAATTTTTTACTGTTTAAAAATATTTCGCCAATAATACAGCAATCGCTCTTAAATAATTAATAATTCTTTCTATCAGCTTAACAAAATTATTTCAATTGGTACAAAACTTACTTATCAAATGAATCAGTTATAAAAAAGGATTGTAATTTTTTATTCTCATACATAAATCATCTTCAGTCAATCTCAGAATATAAAAACTATTACGCATCAATCTACATAATTAAAAATATGCTATTAAATTGTTATAATATAATGTATATTTTTATTTTCTTCTCTCCTGAAAGAAAAAAATGGACTATTGAAAATTCCAGTATGTTATAGATTTACATGTTTTAAGGGTCAGACATTGAAAAACAAAACACGTGTTTTTACAAAACGTCAGCCTGTAAATATGCATAATTTTGATCTGTAAACCGATGTGCTTGTCTGTATGTGATATAAATTTTATTGTCACTTTATCTCAAGAACTAATTTATGGAATTTAAAAAATATATATTCGGATAGTGTCTGTGGATAGCGTATTTTGAAGTAATAATATAAGTCAATAGAAGAAAATTTCGGAATTACCACATTCAACTAGCTTTAAGAAAGCATCATTTATGAAATTTATTATAAATTTAAATATAGTTTTCAACTATGAAGTTAATCCGATTAAGGTTAATAGTTATCGCACTTGTTCTGAGTTCTTTCTAATGCAACCATACGTATGTTAAAGTAAATTAAGAAACATATTTTTGAGTTTTTATAGTGTGTATTTTAGTGTAACTGAAAAAATAAAATTGCTTAAATATTATTAAAGCTGAAGTTAGTATGAATGTAGGTATACTATTATTTTCAACACAATAATAGTATATCTACGTATCCATCGTCATATGGAGTTCCATTGCCTGCGGTCTATTCTGTTGAGCTGTCTAAATGACAGACCAGATGTTATGACCTATAAGGTTATCTGAGTGAAAAATCCCAGCTGGCTATTGCCCAGGTAACTTAACAGGTAAAGCATTGGCCTTGTAAGCCAAGTATCTGGGTTCGATTCCCAGCCTGGACAATTTTTCACTCAGATGGAAATATTTAATTCGTATGATTAGTATGAATGTGTTTTTTCGAATGCCTGCTGCTAATGAAAGTGCCAAAATGGATAAAAATCAGGGTTTCAGAACTTCGTTAGCTTTATTCGTAAACATGTTTTATCTATTCATTTATTGCACTCTAGAGCATGCTGAAAAATTTTCAAAAAATTTTATTTAATAAATAGGGTCTCTACAAAATATAAATTTCGCAAAATTCATAAAAATATCTTATCATAAAAATCATAATCATAAAAATTCATAATCATAAAAATTCATAATATTAATCGTAATAAGCATAAAAATTCATAAATATGTCTAAATAAATCGTTTTATATAGTAGATAAAATACATGAAAGGATTCAGTTGTTTGAAATGTGCTTCTAAA
Organism: Maratus speculifer; assembly: GCA_964019185.1. Classification (NCBI taxonomy): domain Eukaryota; kingdom Metazoa; phylum Arthropoda; class Arachnida; order Araneae; family Salticidae; genus Maratus; species Maratus speculifer. The sequence continues at coordinate 18,787,069 of OZ025297.1, read as the reverse complement.
TATGTTGTTTGAAAACGTAAGATAAATATAGACTTTGATATATACGTATTTTAATAAATAAAAATACTTTGAGCTGTTTAATATTTTTAGCGTAAAAAGTTTAATCTTTTTTCTAAATTTTCTTCTTACTTTTTTTTAATTAATTATTTTTTTTTTGTAAAATTAAAAAAAAATAATTGGATTTTGTGCGGTTTTTTTTTCATGCATTAAATACGATGTTTTTTTTTCATTATATTTCTCCTTTGGACATGTTACCCACTTTTATCAATTAAATCAGGTTTAAAAAAGTCTGCAAAGCGAATAAAATGAAAGAAATATGACTTATCTTAAATATTTTTATAAATACGGTTGTTAGAAATGATTTTTTGAATATTAATTAATTACTGAATTGTAAAACAATGGCACAGTCAAATAAAAAATAAAATAAATAAAAAATTTGAAGCATGTCATGATCTGATCGCCAAAACATAACAATATATAAATTATGTATTTATTTTAAATTTTCCATGAAATATTGTTTATGCACATTTCATTAAAATTCCATCAATCTGCGTGATTTTCTAATTAATGATAAAATATTTGACCTTTTCGCGAGATATGTTAATCTCATGCTTTTGCCAATAAGTGCAATATCCAGAAAACGTAACATTAAAATCAATCTTATGTAGATGTATCCCTTTTATTGATCATATAATAATAATGCTATGATTAATGATATCTACAAATAGGCTTACGGGAAATGAGCTGAAAAAGTAAAAATATTTAGAAAATTGCGTAGAACTATGCAAACATTAATAAATACTGCATTTATGTTGAACTCAATTAAGTAAAATAAATGCATCATAATGTATAAAAAGAATCTTTGAAAATTAATAAAAGAAAAGAAAAGATCAAAGTTTTCATAAACTGAAAATGTAATTATACATTTTTTTAAAACTATAATGATTAAAATTAAAAATTCTTATGCATTTCCCAAAACATAGTACCACTAGCAATAACAAATTGATTTTCGATATCCGACAAAAATGTAAACTACAGAATATTAATTAAACTTTTATCAAATATAGGATTTCGTTATGAATGTTAAGAAATTTGAACCTGTCACGAAAACTGTTATGTTTTCCTTAATTTGTCATGAAGTAAAATATTTGCACAATCCAATAAAAAAATATGTCCATTAGTAAAGCCTAACTTTTATAGGGATATTATTATTGGTACAGTTAAGACGTTATTAATAACAACTACTAGAAAGATTTCAAGTAAAGAAAACAGATTTACTGGTAAGATAAATAGAAGAAACTGATTACGGGATGATAGAAACTTTGTTAATAAATTTAATGAATATAAATATATTTTAAATACTAGGACTTCCCTCAGAGGGATTAGTCTGAGCGATATTGTTGAGAATGCACATTTAATAACATGCGATAAGTAAAGAAAATGAGATATTATCTTTAATTGGTCATTCATTGGGATAAAATATGACAAAAATAAGCATATTGAATCATAGAATTACAAAATGTTACATATAAAGTTGCATATACTATTTTTATAAAAGAAAAGCAAACCCTGCCTGGATATAAAATTGGAAATATGCAAAATGTTAAAAGTAATACAGAAAATAAAACACCAAATTTTCCAATATTGGAAATATAACTCTTTGAAATGATGTCATGAGCATAAACAGAAGCTTCGCACCGATTTGAGAAACTATAAATAACATAAACTATTATGTTTGAAGAGAATGGAGTGTATTTTATATGGTGTGAAATCCTTCCGAATAGTTTATAAAGTTGAATATCTGTTTGCCACGGATGCAATGAGGTTGTCGATAAGAGTTAAGCAATCCTTTTTTTAAAATTTGTCCTAAACGAGCACTTACATCTTATAAGTTATTGTGATGCCAAAGTTAAAGTTTCTGACCCCAACAGTATCCTAGAAATTGCAATATTCTCAATAAATTAGATTTAAAACTTTTTCTAGAAAAAAAAAATGTTTAATTTGTGAAATTAAATTATCGAATGTTTTAGAAATCGTTCATAACGAGAATATTATATCTTAAAAGTTGCCACCAAAAAAAAAAAAAAAAGATTTTAAATATTTAGTCATATCAACATAAAAAAATTCTCAATTTTAGAACTTTTTTTGCTCGTGCATTGATGGCGATTATTGTTCCTAGGCAAAATATAGTATAATTTGCAGCAAAGATGGTTACCAACATTTTTTGTCCACATTATTTTTTAAAATGGCTAGGTACTCCCGATGATAACGAAAAACACACAAACGTTAATGCTTTATAGCACATAAATACAGAATCAAAAGCTATTTATCTCCTATTATATACACATAAATTATCTAATTAGTGCTAGCAGATGCATTTTTAAATATACATAGATCAATATAATGCTTCCTTTTTCTTTTATTAGTATGTCTTAGTATTCATTTTTCATTTATTTGTATTATTCAGTAAAAAACTCACTTTTTTAAGCCCGAATTACGTCAAACTTTTCATAAAAGCGCCTAAGTCCATATAACAGCGAAGTATTGTGATGAGTATTAAATACAAGGTAGTAAGACACTTAGCCAAACGCAGGTAATAAATCGCCAAATATTGTTCTTTTCGCCCTCTCTTGAAATGCATTTTTTCCATACATTTAAAAAACACGATTTAGAGTCATCTTACTTAAAATTCAAATAAATAAATAAGATGAAGCAATAATAGCGTAAGTCAAAACATTTTATTTCAGCATCAAGGAATTGTATCGTAGTTACACATGTGGAAAAAAGCTGCTTTTGGCCAAAAAACGTTGTCTTCACTAAATTTGAATTCGATTAAAAAAAGTACCGTGATTAATTAAAATATTATAGGCAGAGCTGCCAAGTCTCCGGCATTTTGGATACCGGTATTTTAATACAGAAAATGTTTTATTAAATTGGAACATTCTGCGGATTTAAAAAATAACTTTTCCTATAAGAAAATTCTGCTATGCAATAAGCGAGGGCTTGGCATCTCTGTATAGGAATATTTCGTAATCTACTTTTTAACCTTAAAAAAAAGCAACGACCATTTTTCGGGTACAAAAATTATTGCTAATTGTTCCATTTTGCATACAAGGTACTCATTGCAATATTGATACATCTATGGTGATAAATTTCCAATAATTTTTCAAATCTCATTTATTTCATTAAAAATATAAATCTTTTATTCATTTAGTTTAAAATAAATTGTTTTTAACTAATTTCATAATACTTTTGAAATATCACTTTTCATTGCCCACTTTTTAAAACCATTTAGAAAATGGTTGTTGTTTTCAGTCAAATATAAACTTTGGACTGTCCGCATTTTATTTTATTATTATTTTTTTTTATAAATGGTGGAGAAACATTCATACTACATCCATAACGGATATAATATGTGACTTTATTATTACATAAGTCACCCTTTTTACTATCATAAAAATTATGTTTTTACTGATTTTTATTAACTCAATAGGAAAAATTTTGTGCTTTGAGCAATAGATGTCCGCATTTCATTTATTTATTTTAACAAAATTCTTTGTATTTAGAAGAATTTTTATTTAAATAGGAAATCCAAATGTCGCTGTTAATAAAGAAGAAAGTTACAAAAAAAATTACAAAACGAGTAGACGTATACTATCAAATATGGAAAAACGACAAATCCAAAAAAGACGTATGAAATATCATCTTTTAAAGCAAAAAAATGAGGTCTGATTATCGAGCTTGCTGATTACGAAATGTGCATTACATAAAAAAACTGCAAATATTGATTTTTTTTTCTTTTGTGCAGTTTTGGTTTTGAAAGGTGCGCTATGGCACATATATGCTCTATACACACCAAGGTACCTAATTGGTGCCAAAATGGCGTTCAGTTGCCTAACATGCTGGTTATCATATAAATGTTATAATAAATTGTTTGTTCTAAAAATATTATCATTTATTGATTGTTATTTCTTTTTTTTAATAACAGAAAATGTTTCGTATATTCCTTTTTTTAGGTGCGTTCGTAATTATGTAAATATGTAGCACCTATAGTGGTCGTTCAGTCCATCCGTCTGTCCGTCTTTCTGTCCGTCCGTCTGTCCGCATATAACGACGCAAAAACTACCCAACCGAATCGTTTGAAATTAAAAATACATAATCATTACATAATTTTGTCGAGTCATTTCAAATTTTATGAAAATCGGATGCATAGATCAATTACAGGGGCAATCAAAAGTATTCCATTACATTACGGTCAATGGGGAAAAAAGTTTCAAATGCATTTTAATCGTTCGAAATTTAAAATACATAATTATTATGTAATTTTGTCGAGTTATTTCAGATTTTTTGATAATCGGGTGCATAGACCAATTACAGGGGCAATTAAAAGTATTCAATTACATTATGGTCAATGGGGAAAAAGTTTCAAATGTATTTTATACATTTGAAATGTAAAATACATAATTATTACGTAATTTGATCGAGTCTTTTCAAATTTTATCAAAATCAGATGCATAGATCAATTACAGAGACAATCAAAAGTAATCCGTTACATAACGGCTAATGGGGAAAAATGTTTCAAATGCATTTTAATGGTGTTACACTCATTCGAACTTAATAAAATTTATATGCAACTATAAAGTACATATTACAATATACATTTTACATAATTTAGGGTGCAAAGAACATTTGTTATTGATTTACAAAGCCACACAAAAGTATCCCACTACATAATGGTACAGGGAGAACATTGTTTGATGAGCGTTTTAATTCTAATTCACTATTTACAATTTTATGAGATTGATATATGAGAGTAATATTTTTAAAACTTCGTTATCGTACGAACGCACCTCATTTGCTACGCTTCATATGCAATTTCCAAGTTGTTTCATTTTGAAATAAATAAATAACGTGTTATTATAGCATGCTATATGTATCTGGTAATCAAAACGTTTTTTTCGCCTAATTGGCATGAAAAATCTCGCCAAACCCGGTGCTTATATCTCTAATATATTATCTCAAGTGTTTTATTTATGTATACTATAATTGTTTTTACATACCACTTACTTCTTCTCGTATATAAAAATAGGTAAGTGGCTCCTTTATGCAGTATAAATTGTATAAATCTTTAAAAAATAGCCCCCGTTGCCGCTTTTTGGATCGAATTAAAAAAAATCAATGTCCAATTCCAGTATTGCTCCCAAGTATGCATACATATTCCAAATTTCAAAGTTGTATGCCAACAGGAAATGAATGAAAAATGGGAAAAGCTGTCACATATGCACCAGGGTACATAATTGGCGTCAAAATGGCATTATTTTACCTGAGATGGTAACCCGGCTTTATTTATTTATTATCTGTTTATTTACTCATAAAATGTTCATTTACTTTCATTTCCTTTTTTAAATTATATAAAATATTTCTTTTTATAGTTATTAATTGTTATTATTATTTTATTTACAGTAAGTTCTCTTTGAAAATAGAAAATAATTTAAAAATGTGTATGTAAGCGTTATTTTTGAGTTTTCGCCAAATGGAAAAAAAAATGAAAAAAAGAAAAAAATGCGCCAAATCTGATGCGCTTGTGGTATCCGTGCCGAAAAATTAGTGACCAGAATTGACTTCCACACACAAACAAAATATAAGTGAAAAGAAAACATGCAATAAAAATAAATATAAAAGGAAAATGATGTCATAAAAGAAACTTTTTATTTAAAAACGTAATTGTTCCTAATTTTCACACGCGAAATATATAAAACATTCTTTTAGCGATCAAAAAATGCTATTAAGAGATTATTACAAAATCTCAAAATCAAAGTTTTTATGACATTTTTTGTAATATAAAAAAATAACAGTTTTATTTTCCTTCATGATTAAATTTTAAAATGTTTTATTGCATTCATTATTTCGGAGTGCGTAAATGATTACTATTTACTCCATGTACTGATTCGATTATCTATGAAAATATCCAGCTGGTGAAAATCACGCACACCGAATTTCTGTGACGTATGCAAACAAATTGTGCTGTTTTATCAGTTTTTTTAATATAACTTTTAAACTATTTGGAACTAATTTTTCGTAGGTGGTGCATTCACCAGATTACCTCCATAGGTACCTAATGGTACAAACAGAATCAAAATCCGACAAGTACTTTTTGAGATTTGCTTGACGAAAGAATTTTTTTGACTTTTAATATCGTTACGTATCTCTGAGTATAAAGACTTCGCTACGCTCAGACAATTATCCTGTCTATCATTTTAAGAAATGCTATTTTTAATGTGAATTAACCCTTTGCAGTCTTATATTGAGTCTGAATGTGCATCATCTTTCATCAAATAATGTTGTGACAGTTTTATTATTATAATTATTTGTTCTTTTTTTTCATTTCTCAATTTATAATCATAATTTGATGAATATGACACTATAATTCTAGCAATTTTATGTTTTTTTTTTTTATATATATACCTTACACTAAAACACGAGCAAAATTTTGTATGTACATATGTCTGTATGTAAATTTTATCTCAAAAACGGCTTGAACGTTTTTCATAAAAGTTTAAATTCAACATTTTTCTGGCTAGGGAAAACAAATGGGGTAGATCGCGTGTTGAAGAAATTTTGATTAGTAAATTATTTTTGGGTCACAATTGGTCAAACTAATTTTCTTTAAAAAACCACTGCAACGAATTTGAATAAATTTTGTATTCTACCGTTTTATAATAGGGGAAGAACATCAAGCTACATCGCATTTTCAGAAAAAAACGGTTATTTAATCACGTGAGTCAAGTAAATTTTATTTACAAAACGGCTCTAATGATTTTGATTAAATTTCTGTTCTGCCGATTTGAATTCATAGAAGACCATTGGCCTTGGCCACATGTTCAAAAAAAATCGATTTGTGGATAATTTTATATTAAAATGGTAATTTTATATTAAAATAAACTCAAACGATATTGATAAATTTTTGTATCCTATCATTTAGATTATTGGAAGAGCATTAGCCTGGATGACATGTTCAAGAAAATTTAATTTGTGGGTCATTTTGTGCCACTGCTTGTCTTTCCCAAGACAATTTTATCTTAAAATTAGCCGAAAATTTTTTGACAAAATTTTGTATCCTATAGTATTGGATTATGGGAAAACCATTGGATTAGCTTACATATTCCAGAAGTGTTAAGCTCAAGTTAATTGTATCTTAAAATTGGCTTTAAGGATTTTTTCTGAATTTTGTAAACTACCACTTAGAGGTACTAAAAGAATTTTTTTGTGGATATCTATTTTTTATTATTTTATTTTATTTTATTTTTTGTGATTAATGACAGTTGTTAAGGCCAGATGGATTTTCACATCACTAGATTTATTGCTACTACCTTTAACTATAAGTAATACGCATTTACCTTTTATAATTTTCTGTGTCCATCCTTAAAACAAAAGCGTAAAGCAAATTTAACAGATCGTATGTAAGTTATAAAAATATACTAGGACTTCCCTCAGAGGGATTAGTCTGAGCGATATTGTTGAGAATGCACATTTAATAACTTGCGATAAGTAAAGAAAATGAGATATTATCTTTAATTGGTCATTCATTGGGATAAAATATGACAAAAATAAGCATATTGAATCATAGAATTACAAAATGTTACATATAAAGTTGCATATACTATTTTTATAAAAGAAAAGCAAACCCTGCCTGGATATAAAATTGGAAATATGCAAAATGTTAAAAGTAATACAGAAAATAAAACACCAAATTTTCCAATATTGGAAATATAACTCTTTGAAATGATGTCATGAGCATAAACAGAAGCTTCGCACCGATTTGAGAAACTATAAATAACATAAACTATTATGTTTGAAGAGAATGGAGTGTATTTTATATGGTGTGAAATCCTTCCGAATAGTTTATAAAGTTGAATATCTGTTTGCCACGGATGCAATGAGGTTGTCGATAAGAGTTAAGCAATCCTTTTTTTAAAATTTGTCCTAAACGAGCACTTACATCTTATAAGTTATTGTGATGCCAAAGTTAAAGTTTCTGACCCCAACAGTATCCTAGAAATTGCAATATTCTCAATAAATTAGATTTAAAACTTTTTCTAGAAAAAAAAATGTTTAATTTGTGAAATTAAATTGTCGAATGTTTTAGAAATCGTTCATAACGAGAATATTATATCTTAAAAGTTGCCACCAAAAAAAAAAAAAAAAAAAAAAAAAAGATTTTAAATATTTAGTCATATCAACATAAAAAAATTCTCAATTTTAGAACTTTTTTTGCTCGTGCATTGATGGCGATTATTGTTCCTAGGCAAAATATATTGTATAATTTGCAGCAAAGATGGTTACCAACATTTTTTGTCCACATTATTTTTTAAAATGGCTAGGTACTCCCGATGATAACGAAAAACACACAAACGTTAATGCTTTATAGCACATAAATACAGAATCAAAAGCTATTTATCTCCTATTATATACACATAAATTATCTAATTAGTGCTAGCAGATGCATTTTTAAATATACATAGATCAATATAATGCTTCCTTTTTCTTTTATTAGTATGTCTTAGTATTCATTTTTCATTTATTTGTATTATTCAGTAAAAAACTCACTTTTTTAAGCCCGAATTACGTCAAACTTTTCATAAAAGCGCCTAAGTCCATATAACAGCGAAGTATTGTGATGAGTATTAAATACAAGGTAGTAAGACACTTAGCCAAACGCAGGTAATAAATCGCCAAATATTGTTCTTTTCGCCCTCTCTTGAAATGCATTTTTTCCATACATTTAAAAAACACGATTTAGAGTCATCTTACTTAAAATTCAAATAAATAAATAAGATGAAGCAATAATAGCGTAAGTCAAAACATTTTATTTCAGCATCAAGGAATTGTATCGTAGTTACACATGTGGAAAAAAGCTGCTTTTGGCCAAAAAACGTTGTCTTCACTAAATTTGAATTCGATTAAAAAAAGTACCGTGATTAATTAAAATATTATAGGCAGAGCTGCCAAGTCTCCGGCATTTTGGATACCGGTATTTTAATACAGAAAATGTTTTATTAAATTGGAACATTCTGCGGATTTAAAAAATAACTTTTCCTATAAGAAAATTCTGCTATGCAATAAGCGAGGGCTTGGCATCTCTGTATAGGAATATTTCGTAATCTACTTTTTAACCTTAAAAAAAAGCAACGACCATTTTTCGGGTACAAAAATTATTGCTAATTGTTCCATTTTGCATACAAGGTACTCATTGCAATATTGATACATCTATGGTGATAAATTTCCAATAATTTTTCAAATCTCATTTATTTCATTAAAAATATAAATCTTTTATTCATTTAGTTTAAAATAAATTGTTTTTAACTAATTTCATAATACTTTTGAAATATCACTTTTCATTGCCCACTTTTTAAAACCATTTAGAAAATGGTTGTTGTTTTCAGTCAAATATAAACTTTGGACTGTCCGCATTTTATTTTATTATTATTTTTTTTTATAAATGGTGGAGAAACATTCATACTACATCCATAACGGATATAATATGTGACTTTATTATTACATAAGTCACCCTTTTTACTATCATAAAAATTATGTTTTTACTGATTTTTATTAACTCAATAGGAAAAATTTTGTGCTTTGAGCAATAGATGTCCGCATTTCATTTATTTATTTTAACAAAATTCTTTGTATTTAGAAGAATTTTTATTTAAATAGGAAATCCAAATGTCGCTGTTAATAAAGAAGAAAGTTACAAAAAAAAATTACAAAACGAGTAGACGTATACTATCAAATATGGAAAAACGACAAATCCAAAAAAGACGTATGAAATATCATCTTTTAAAGCAAAAAAATGAGGTCTGATTATCGAGCTTGCTGATTACGAAATGTGCATTACATAAAAAAACTGCAAATATTGATTTTTTTTCTTTTGTGCAGTTTTGGTTTTGAAAGGTGCGCTATGGCACATATATGCTCTATACACACCAAGGTACCTAATTGGTGCCAAAATGGCGTTCAGTTGCCTAACATGCTGGTTATCATATAAATGTTATAATAAATTGTTTGTTCTAAAAATATTATCATTTATTGATTGTTATTTCTTTTTTTTAATAACAGAAAATGTTTCGTATATTCCTTTTTTTAGGTGCGTTCGTAATTATGTAAATATGTAGCACCTATAGTGGTCGTTCAGTCCATCCGTCTGTCCGTCTTTCTGTCCGTCCGTCTGTCCGCATATAACGACGCAAAAACTACCCAACCGAATCGTTTGAAATTAAAAATACATAATTATTATGTAATTTTGTCGAGTTATTTCAGATTTTTTGATAATCGGGTGCATAGACCAATTACAGGGGCAATTAAAAGTATTCAATTACATTATGGTCAATGGGGAAAAAGTTTCAAATGTATTTTATACATTTGAAATGTAAAATACATAATTATTACGTAATTTGATCGAGTCTTTTCAAATTTTATCAAAATCAGATGCATAGATCAATTACAGAGACAATCAAAAGTAATCCGTTACATAACGGCTAATGGGGAAAAATGTTTCAAATGCATTTTAATGGTGTTACACTCATTCGAACTTAATAAAATTTATATGCAACTATAAAGTACATATTACAATATACATTTTACATAATTTAGGGTGCAAAGAACATTTGTTATTGATTTACAAAGCCACACAAAAGTATCCCACTACATAATGGTACAGGGAGAACATTGTTTGATGAGCGTTTTAATTCTAATTCACTATTTACAATTTTATGAGATTGATATATGAGAGTAATATTTTTAAAACTTCGTTATCGTACGAACGCACCTCATTTGCTACGCTTCATATGCAATTTCCAAGTTGTTTCATTTTGAAATAAATAAATAACGTGTTATTATAGCATGCTATATGTATCTGGTAATCAAAACGTTTTTTTCGCCTAATTGGCATGAAAAATCTCGCCAAACCCGGTGCTTATATCTCTAATATATTATCTCAAGTGTTTTATTTATGTATACTATAATTGTTTTTACATACCACTTACTTCTTCTCGTATATAAAAATAGGTAAGTGGCTCCTTTATGCAGTATAAATTGTATAAATCTTTAAAAAATAGCCCCCGTTGCCGCTTTTTGGATCGAATTAAAAAAAATCAATGTCCAATTCCAGTATTGCTCCCAAGTATGCATACATATTCCAAATTTCAAAGTTGTATGCCAACAGGAAATGAATGAAAAATGGGAAAAGCTGTCACATATGCACCAGGGTACATAATTGGCGTCAAAATGGCATTATTTTACCTGAGATGGTAACCCGGCTTTATTTATTTATTATCTGTTTATTTACTCATAAAATGTTCATTTACTTTCATTTCCTTTTTTAAATTATATAAAATATTTCTTTTTATAGTTATTAATTGTTATTATTATTTTATTTACAGTAAGTTCTCTTTGAAAATAGAAAATAATTTAAAAATGTGTATGTAAGCGTTATTTTTGAGTTTTCGCCAAATGGAAAAAAAAAAGAAAAAAAGAAAAAAATGCGCCAAATCTGATGCGCTTGTGGTATCCGTGCCGAAAAATTAGTGACCAGAATTGACTTCCACACACAAACAAAATATAAGTGAAAAGAAAACATGCAATAAAAATAAATATAAAAGGAAAATGATGTCATAAAAGAAACTTTTTATTTAAAAACGTAATTGTTCCTAATTTTCACACGCGAAATATATAAAACATTCTTTTAGCGATCAAAAAATGCTATTAAGAGATTATTACAAAATCTCAAAATCAAAGTTTTTATGACATTTTTTGTAATATAAAAAAATAACAGTTTTATTTTCCTTCATGATTAAATTTTAAAATGTTTTATTGCATTCATTATTTCGGAGTGCGTAAATGATGACTATTTACTCCATGTACTGATTCGATTATCTATGAAAATATCCAGCTGGTGAAAATCACGCACACCGAATTTCTGTGACGTATGCAAACAAATTGTGCTGTTTTATCAGTTTTTTTAATATAACTTTTAAACTATTTGGAACTAATTTTTCGTAGGTGGTGCATTCACCAGATTACCTCCATAGGTACCTAATGGTACAAACAGAATCAAAATCGGACAAGTACTTTTTGAGATTTGCTTGACGAAAGAATTTTTTTGACTTTTAATATCGTTACGTATCTCTGAGTATAAAGACTTCGCTACGCTCAGACAATAAATGTATTGTGATTGAAATTCCATTTGTCAACATATTTTTTAGAATTCTAGCACATCGTTAAGCAAATGAAAATCAGATGTACATCTTAATATTCAAAAACCAAGTTACATTAATTACAATATGTTATATTTCTTTCATAATTATGTTATATTTCTTTCATCTATTTTCAATAGACGAATGTATTGCAATCGAAATTTTTTCGACTTACGGTTTCCGACGGATTTAGATGTTTTAAGTGCCAAAAAACCATATTTTTACAAAATGTCTGTCTATCTCTCGAGTGTCTCTGTATCTTTCCATAGTTCCCATTGAGAAGAGCATGAAGATATGCATAGAATTGAAAAAAAAATTTTGTGAATGATTTTGGCTTTGGTATGTTGGTCCTCAATTTTGAAATGTTCCACAGAAAAGGGGATGTGTAATAGCAATTTTTGATTCATTTTCAATATTGTATTTTCAAAAGGTGTGCGAAATTATGCATACACCTTTAGAACCGAACCAATTTTTGTGAAAATATTTGGCTAGGGTCCTACACTGTAAAAAAATTCTGAAAAGTTACTAAACTTTTTTCTAGGAAACTGGGATTCCAAGAACTTTTCATGTAAAGGTTACAGAAAAATTTCATGTAACCGATTCCGAAACTTGAATTTTTGCTGTTGCCGTTACAGGAAATGTTTTTGGAATACTAGTTTCCTAGATAAAGTTTTGTAACTTTACAGAATATTTTTTTACAGTGTACTTAAATTTGAAAAATATAAGGTGCTATTATCGCGATTGCTGGTCATTTTTATCATTGTACCACCAAAAACGGTATGTATGTATGTATGTCGGCCGATTATCTACGCTATGGGATATAGGCCCTATGGGGTGGGATGCCCTCCGTGGGGGTCTTTCTAAGGGAACCTAACCCGTATTTACGCAAGGCTCGAAGAAAACCACGGAAAACTCCGAGCGGTTAGACCGACGGTCGCGATTGGGTTCGAACCCAGCACCTACCGTCTACCAGTTTGAGGTCAGAACCTCTCGGCCACTGGTGGGGCCCCAAAAACGGTATGAAAGTATGCATAGAACTGAGAAATTTTTTTATGTGTGAATATTTTTGGGTTATAGCCAACATGTCCTCCCTGAATTTGAAAAAAAAAAAATCTGCCGGAATGTAAGTAACTGTAAAAATGATCAGTGGCGCAGCCAAGGGGGTGGTTTTGGAGTTAAAACCCCTCCCAGAGCTAAGAATGATCGCTATAATTTCCGTTTATATGAATCAAAACCAAACTTAATAGTTAAATGTTTTGGCGCAATTCGGAATTCGCAGCTTTATTGAATCAGATTTTATTTAATAAAGTGATTGAATTAAATGGCGAAAATTCTACTTAAAATCGTGAAAGTGCATATTACATGGACTGCTTAAGTAAAAATTGGTTATTTGAACTAAATCACTTTTCTGAGATGCATTAAGCTAAATAAAAAAAAAAAAAGATTTCCTGAAACAGATGCTCTTTGAGTTTAAGTATTATACAGTAAATATTCTAATTAATACTGATTCTATTTACCGGTGATTCAAATAACCGAAACCTTTATCCGAATCTCCCCCCCCCCCCCCTAGAACCGAATTCTGGCTGTGCCACTGAAAATGATATTCATTATATTATGATATTCTATTTTCATTATTGTACCATCGAAAAATGTATAAGGGTATGTGCATAATTACACCAAATGTTTTGTGTATTTTTTTGCTATGGCCACCAAATATTCCTTGAATTTGAATATATTCCGTGTGAAAGGAACATTGTGATAGTGCTTTTTGTACCATTTTCTCGATTCATCGATATTCTATTGTCAATCTGGTGGTGCAGTAACGGGCACTCGTTCAGTTAATCCGACTATTTGCAAAAAGTTTATGAAAACAGAATAAGGGAATACTATTGATTTAAATAAATATCATGTACAACAACACCTATTTATTGACTGAATCAGAAATTTCAGATAAAAATCAAAATAGGTATAGTATTGAGTATAATATATTTAATAATATTAAGTATTAACGTGTGTGAATACTTTTTGAAACATTAAAATGTATGATAAAAGAAAGTTTTGGGATTCCAACATTAAACAAGTTTTTGATTAACATAAGATCTAAATAAAACAATAATAATAATAATAATAAAGGTTCAAGAAACGAACTTATACTTATTATAGAAAAAATCACTACCATTATAAATTAAATATAATAATGGTGGAACTAGAAAATATTTCATTTTTGCAATTTTGATTTAAAAAAAAAAAACTTTGATGATTTTTTTTAAATTTGTTTTTTTTTTGTACATTTAAAGCTACAAACAGCTGTAGTTTCACAAAATAAATTACTGAAATTTCAGTAACCTTATTAAAATTTTATCTATATCTCGGGTTGTAGTTATATAATATTTTCTAGGCATTTCAATTTCCCAAACCATTTCTAACAACCTTACCTATATTTCGATTTACAACAAAAACGTGTATTTTACAGGAATTTTTGTTGTTGCGGTTACAAAAAATTATTAGGAATCCCTGTTTCCTAGGCAACTTTAGTAACTACACAGTTTTTTTTACAGTGAAATTTATGCTCAAAATATATTGAGAATTTAAAAATTGAAATCATATCTCAATTTAAACAAGTGTTTAAGAAACTAAACTATACAACAATTTTTTTGTGCAAAATGCTCTAATTGATTTATTAATTGGATTTATTTAAATGTCATTTGCGTACACTGTAAAAAAAATCTGTATAGTTACTAAACATTTCCTAGGAAACTGGGATTCCAAGAACTTTTCATGTAACGATAACAGGAAAAATCCATGTAACCGATTCTAAAACTTAGGTTTTTGTTGTTACCGTTACAGGAAAAGTTCTTGGAATCCCAGTTTCCTAGATAAAGTGTAGTACCTTTACAGATTTTTTTTTTTACAGTGTAATAGTTTTTGTTCTAAAAACTATTGTTATCATTCAAAATATTTACTATTATTTGCAGCCTGACGATGTAAGTAATTCTTGTTAAATTTCTCTCACTTAAAAGCATTTAATTATAATGATTACTTATTGCATAATTAAATGCAATATCTTTTGTTGATTGTTTAAATTATTCATAGCTTTTTTAATGTAGGGAGGCGGTGTTAACATTAAATACTTATTTTCATGAAAATAAAATAAATAATAATTACAATCGAATACTTATAATTCGATTGAATTGCATATTGTATTTATATAAACATTTATTATGAAAAATGAAGAAAAAATATTAAAGAAAAATATACATTAAATTTAAATTATATCTTCAGTATAATTCACGAAATATACAAAAGTATGTAGGAACAATTGAGTATAATATCATTATTTATTAATTTTTTTATTTCCAATTATAATTTCTATATATGTATATAGTTTTTTTTGTTGGTTTTATTTATTGATTATTAAAGTTTCTACAATTCGTTTATAAAAATTTATAATTTTAAAGTACCACATTTAGCGTGATGTTTAATTAATAATTTTATAACACTGAAATTTTAACAGAAACGTTAAATTCCTACTAACATTTCATTTCTAACTATTCATGGAAAATCTTTGATCTCATTTTCTATAAAAAAAACCTGACATTGTAATTCATGCATCACGATACGAAACTAGACCAATTATGTGCTTATCGCATTTTATAAGTCACACTAAAATTAGATTTTTTTTTCTCGTGGCTAGTTTAAAGTTCCTTAAAAATGTAACGAATTTTATTATTATTATCGAAATAAAAAGCAATCGTTTTTCACTAAAGCTTCTGTATTATCTTTAAATAATCAAAAGATAAAAGCTTTTCAATTCATTTAATGCTGCGATAATTTTTATCGCACATATAATTGAAGCTATCATCTTCTTGGTCGTTATCTACTTTGATAGTATAAAGACTTGACACAAAATAAAATTGTTTCAATTCATAAAGAATAAGGGGTGTTAGATGTATAATCATGTATGTGTGTATGTTTAAAAGTAATTTTATAATATAGGTATCTTTATGCTACAGATAGTTTTATAAGGTAATGAATTGTTTTAGTATTATTCAATATGAGAGAATTTTAAAATTTTATTCAAAAATAGAGATAATAATACAGTTTCTCTACAGTTTTTTACTTATAAAACGGATTTGAATTAAAACATATTTATCAAAATAAAAAAAGCAATAATTACAAATCACATTTTTTTTAATGTAAAAGATTAGTTCTGTTAATTTTACTTTACCAGGGTCAGAAAGGGGTAATTTTTCCTACTAGATGCATAGATCAATTACAGGGACAATCAAAAGTACTTCGTTACATTACGGTCAATGGCGACCAATGTTTCAAATGCATTTTAATCGTTTGAAATTTAAAATATATAATTATAACATAATTTTGGCGAGTCATTTCAAATATTATGAAAATTGGATGCATCAATCAATTACAGGGACAATCAAAAGTATTCCGTTTCATTAAGGTCAATGGAGAAAAATGTTTCAAATGTATTTTAAAGGTGTTACACTCATTTAAATATAATAGAATACATTATGAAGTATATATATATATATATATATATATATTAAAATATACATTCTGTATAATCTGTGATGCGAAGAATATTTATTATTCAATTACAAGGTCACACAAAAGAATTCCACTACATAATGTAATAAGGGAAAACATTGTTTGGGGCGTGTGTTAATTATATTAAACTATTTCACACTTTATGAATATGATATACGTTGCTGAGTGTAATAAAAGTTTATTCCTGTATATTTACAGGAACACAAAGAAGGTTTCGACCACTATATTATATCTGAAGTACTTTCAACTACAACAGCAAGATAGGAATATTTTTAAAACTTCGTTAGTACGAACGCACCTCATTTTCTACGCTTCACGTGCAATTTCCAACTTGTTTCTCTTTAAACTTGTCTACACATATTTGTTTGGGGTTATTAAGAACCAAACTGAAAAATCCGTTTATTAAAAACTTTCGTAACTTTGTCTCAAATTGCTATATGCGGTACTACTAAGTTATCCCGTCGACCAAAAAATTATCGCCAAACTATAAGATTAATTTGCCAATAATGGATGATCGTGACCCACTAAAAAAATTCTATGGAAAATCTATAGTGAATTGGCCCAAAATTCTGTGGGAAATCCGTAGGTAATTGACCCATTTTGCAGATATTTTATAGACTATCCAAAACATTCTGCAGATATTTTGAAGGTAAAGCTAAATGTCCGAAATTTCTTCAGATTTCTGTAAATTTTCTGAAGAAAATGGAAATTTTTGCAGATAATCTTAAGATTGTTTTTAGTGGGGTCAATGACATTAAATACAATTCACGTGTTTAAAACGCCATTAAAGGATTTTTATTTCGACTTTTTATTTGTATTTTCATTAATATTCTACTAATTCCTCACTACAAAAATCTGTAGAAAATCTATAGCCTTTTTGGCCCAAAATCTGTGGGAAATCGGAAGGTATTTGGCCCATTATGCAGATATTTTTAAGAATATTTTAAAACATTCTGCAGACATTTTAAAGATAAAGCTAAGTCTGCAAATTTTCTTCAAATTTCTATAGAATTTCTGTAGAAAGTGGTAATTTCTTCATATAATCTTAAGATTATTTTTAGTGGGGTTATTTGTTTTTTCGTTATTTAAAATAAAATTTACGTCAATATGTGTAATTTGGCTATTAGTTTGGCGATCTCTACAATTTGGCGAAATTGGTCGACGGGATAACAGAATAGTACCCTATATGTATATAAAAAATGCTTCAGACTAGTGATAGAACATTTCCTTCAAGGAATTTTAATTTAAATTATTATTTTAAATATGTAATGGTATTGAATAAAATTTCAAAAGCAATTCTGTACATTGAAATCCAACATCTTACTTATCAACATATCATCGATAAAGAAAAAAGTGTATTCAAATTCTTCCCAAAAGTGAAACATACCTTGACAATGAATGTTATTTGCTAGGAGTATATTTTAACTGTTTCTCTAGTTTACCCGTACGTCATACGGACAACATTTTTTTTTTTTTACCAATCATGATTTGTGCATTACCACTTACGGGAATCCAAATTGTAAACATTATTAAATTATTCTCCCCGGTGAATTTTTATTGTAAATTTTGCATTATTTGAAATCCGAGCCTTTTTGTGATTAATTTAGGCAAAAATTTCCGTTTTGAAATACTGGTGATATAATATTAAAAATTCAGTAAAAGACATGAAAAAAGTAGGCGTTATCTGGAATTTAAAAGAAAAGAACAGAATTTAAAAGAAGAAGGCCAAACACTTTAAAAGATGTATATTTATTTAAAGTTCTCATGCATACGGGCCTCATATGAGGAGAAGAAGTTATTGCATTATTAAATAATTTTTTTTCTGAGAATTCATTTATGAAGACTTAATTCGTGTAGAAATAATAGCTAGCATTAGATTAATTTTAAACACGATTATTCAATAGGTAAATTAATTATAGATGTAAATTTTCCATTTTTGGGGTGAAAAAAGTCAGGGGCAAGGTTTCGAACCAGGGATGTATTGGCAGAAGCCGGCGATGCTCTACTAACTGAGCCATCCCGGACACGAACACTGGAGGACTATTTCACTCAATTAACCTCAACGATCACTTAATCTGGTCTGATACTCTGGATCAGTTCAACCGAATAAATCGAAGGTCAATATATGGAACTGCAGAAAATCGCTGCATACGAAATTACATTAGATTAATTTTAAAAACGATTATTCAATCGGTAAATTAATTGTGAATGTAAATTTTCCATTTTTGGGGTGAAAAAAGTCCGGGACAGGGATTTTTCACCCCAAATATAGAAAATTTACATCAATAGCTAGCATGCTGTACTATAATAAAATTATTTTATAACGGGCTCTTATTCATCACATTAAAAGATTTAATATGAATAATAAAAAAAACTAGTCGTTGGGGGCCACCGTAATACTTACCCATCATGGATATGTATATGAAAATAAAACATGTGAAAACTATTTATACAATGCATTGCAATTCATAAACAAAATTTAAATATTGTTAATATACATAGTAATGCTATATTAAAGAACTGCTGATGTACAAATTTCGACAAATTATATAAAACGCCAAACTACTCAAGTAGTACCGAACTGCGTAAAAGAAACATCCTTATAACTCCAAAAATAATAATTCTATGAACTTACAATTAACTGCGTCGGATTAAGCGTCTCATTTCCAATTAAAATATACCTCTGAATTGAAATTTGAATGAAATACAGGGTCATGAAAAATCGAAGAATGTGGAAAACAAGATTACAAATATCTCAGCAACTAATAATCCGATCGACTTCGTTCTATATGCAAAATGTGTGTTATTTTATTGCCTTTTATGTCCATTCCTTAGAACAAAAAAATTCGAAAATTTTTATATACCTTTCATCAGAACGAATTTTTCGAGAGTCCGAAAAAAATAGTTCCGGATAATCGAGGTTGCTGATATTAAATAGGGTTCGTTCCATTCTTACATACTAACTGCATACAAAATTTCAAGTCTCTATCTCAATTTGTTCGGGAGATAGAGCGTTTACAGACAGACAGACGGAAGGCAAAATATTTTTTCTAAAAATATGTTTTTCGGAATCTCCACTATCTAAAACGTGTAAATCCGTCAAAAAAATTTTTTCGATTTTCAAAACGATTGCAAGACTTACCCTATACTACGTATGATGGGTAAGTAATAATGAAAATTTCTGCATGACATAGTTAATGTCATTAAGGGACCTTCTATAAATGATGTCACGCTTAGACGCGGGGAGAGGGTTCGTGATATTGTGACAATTTGTCACAAGGGGGGTAAGAGAGGATAAGAAGAAATGTGAAATCACATATTTTGATTGAGATAAAAACATTAAAATTCAGCAGATTAATCTATGAAATTGTATTCATAAAGCAAAGATAAGATTTTTAAAATGTCTATATTATAAAGGCCAAACGTATCTGTGCATAACGCATACGTCATTTTACGAATGGCAACATTTCCCCCTGTAATTCCGGTTTTTGTAATTTTTGCTACTACAAAATTTTACACTTCTGTACATCGCACATTTTAAATTTTTACGCCGCCGGATAGAGAAAAGAATGTACTTTTAAATGCAATTTGTTTGAAAGCTGTATCTCAATTTCTTTTTGAGATATTAATTTTTAAGCTATTGCATAGCTTTTATCGCGGGCTTTGAGCGCGGCGACCGAATCCAAAAATTCCGTAACGAGAGAAATCCTAACACATCCGTAACGAAAAAAAACCTAACACTCGGCTAACGTCGTTTCAGCTCGGCAGACTTCGGCATGGTATCATTCGGTAGACTTCGGCAGACATTGACGCAATATTTTTCAGATATTTAGAGGATATCAAGTCTCAAACTTATATTTTTCTTATTTCAGTTACTATAAATCTATAGTTTCAATAATAAAAATTCCTGATAGAATGTGCATAGAAAAGAATCGTCTTAAGATAAAACAAGGTAGGATAATGTAGCTTTTGGTGATTGGAGACCCGCCCAATGGTGAGGATCGAAAAATTTAAAATGCTTATAACTTGCGATCTAATTTTGTAGCGCGGCCAAATTTTGTTTGGTAATTTATTATGAGACAGTGTTAATTTTTAGTGACAGGAGACCCCCATGGTGAGGGTCGAAAAAGTTAAAATGCTTATAACTCGCGATCTAACTTTCGTAGCGCGGCCAAAATTTGTTTGATGATTTATTATGAGACAGTGTCAATTTTTGGTGACAGGAGACCCCCCCCCCTCGTTGAAGGTCGAAAAATTTAAAATGCTTATAACTCGCGATCTACTTTTCGTAGTGCGTCCAAATTTTGTTTGGTAATTTACTATGAGACAGTGTTACTTTTGGTGACAGGAGACCCCCCCCCCCCCACGGTGAGGGTCGAAAAATTTAAAATGCTTTTAACTCGCGATCTAATTTTCGTAGCGCGGCCAAACTTTGTTTGGTAATTTATTAAAGTATTGCATAGCTTTTATTGCGGGCTTTTAGCGCGGCGAAAGAATCTAGAAATTCCGTAACGAGAAAAAAACCTAATACTCCGGCTAAAGTTGTTTCAGTTTGGCAGACTTCGGCACGGTATCCTTCGGTAGACTTCGGCAGACATTGACGTGGTATTTTTCAGATATTTTGAGAATATCAAGTCTCAAATTTATGTATTTTATTTCAGCTACCATAAACGTATAGTTTCAATGATAAAAATTCCTGATTAACCTACATGTATTGTAAGATAATAAAAATATTTTAAACGATTTTTCTTTTACTGAACTAATTCTCATTAGTTCAATAAAAGAAAAAAAAATTTTGTTATCGGTCATCACGCTCAAAAAGTGTAACTTGAATTAATATCAAAGACAAAAAATATTGCATAAATAAGAAATAAATAAATAATTATAATTGCATAAGTTGATAAAAAATGCTATGCAATAGCTTTACCGCGGCAGTCCCCGAGTGCCACACGTATTTTTTTTTTACAGTTTTTTAGTATATGTTTTATAATTGTGGCAACAGAATCATCCCATTTCCTCTTAAAATTGAGAGGTTCTGACCTCTCAACTGGTAGACGGCAGGTGCTGAGTTTGAACCCAATCGCGGCCGTCGGCCTAACCTTTCGGAGTTTTCGTGGTTTTCTTCGAACCTTGCGTAAATATGGGTTAGGTTCCTTTAGAAAGACCCCCACGAAGGGCACTCCCCCTAGGTCCTATATCCCTAGAGTAGATAATCGGACGACAAAAAACAAACCAAACAAACCAAACCTCTTAAAATTGAAAAAAAATAGAAATTAAAATGCGCAACACTTTTTAATGCAATTTCGGTTTTGAAATTTTAGTTACTGCAAATTTTACACTTCTAAACATCGTACATTTTAAATTTTTACATCGTCGTATAGAGAAAAAAATGTACTTTTAAATGCAATTCGTTTCAAAGATGTATCCCAATTAAATTTTGTGACATTAATTTTTTTCATAATTTTTAGAACCAGTTTTGCAATTATGGCAACAGACACATTCCACTTTCTCTTAAAAATGAAAAAAAAAAAAATAAAATTTCTAACTATTTTTAAAATATCGTCTGTTATAAAATCCGGTGAATTTCGGCTTTATTTCGTTTAATAATTTGTACAATTGAGTTTTATAGTATTTTGTTAATTTTAGCTTAAAATAATATTTGTTTGAGAGTTAGACTGACCAATATAAGAAGTGTTTTTTACTTTAATTAATTTTGCAGATTTATTATAAATCAATAAAACAATTCTTTTTAAAATATTTTCTTTCGTTGAATTTCGACGGGTTCCACCTCGTATATAATTAATTCCATTTTAATTTTTAAAATACTACTGTTTTCAAATTTTTTCACATTAATATTTTAATTATTATTATTTTATTATTGTATGTTAATTATGTTTTTTGTTCTAAACCTTAATTTGATGTTATAGTACACGAATCATTTTTATTATTATACTGACAAACGTTATTAAAACACATAGTTAAAGTTTAAAAATAAAATTGCTTTGTCACTGAACTGTAAGTATATGTTATGTAATACAGAGTGACATGTAATAAGAAGGGGGGGGGGTGATGGGGTATGATAAAGTGCGACACTTTGTGACAAAAGGGAGAAGGGGTGTAAAAAATATTGAAAAAACGTGTGGCATCATTTATGGGCGGCCCCTAATGTGCTTGTCTCTTCTACAATATAAAATGTTAATTAGTGGATGTGCTGTGTCATATATATATATATATATATACAGGGTGTCCGAAAAGTCTGGAAACGGTCGAATAACTCGAGAAATACATATGAGATTGAAAAACGTAAATATACGTGTTAAATATTTTTAAATAAGCTACTCAGTGATACCAAATTTGACCTTCGTAACCGACCCCCTGGGGGTCAGAAGGGGTCCAACTTTGAAATCTTAAATTATAACCCCCATTTTTTATTGCAGATTCGGATTCTACGGACAAAAATACACTACTTTTGTATTTGAAGTTTATTTCGAATCCTCGTTTATCACGGTGTATTCGAGCATATTAAATCGATACATTTTTCGGCTTTTCCAACGGGATTTTCCCTAATCGAAACTAATTGGGGAGAATTTATGACATCAAATTCCTCGTCTTTTGCAAGAATAGCGTTTCCTGAAAATCACCGGTGCCGATTATTTCGATAGTACTACACACAGTTAAAAATTTGACCCATTTGCTGTAGCGTCACTCCACAGCTTTTATAGAATATCTGTTTCATGACCAATGAGAATGTTCCATAACATAGTAAAGTACACTGTAAAAATTGACACTTTTGCTGCATCGTCACTCCACCACTTTTATAGAAAACGATTACTTTACTGTGTTATGGAGCACTCTCATTGGTCACAAAAGAGATATTCTATAATAGCTGTGGAGTGACGCTGTAGCAAATGGGTCAGATTTTTAACAGTGTAGCACTGTTGAAATAATCGCCACGGGTGATTTTCAGGAAACGCTATTTCTGCAAAAGACGGGGAATTTGACGTCAAAAATTCTGCCCAATCACTTTCGATTAGGGAAAATCCCGTTGGAAAAGCCGAAATATGTATCGATTTTATATGCTCCATTACACCGTGATAAACGAGGATTCGAAACAAACATCAAATACAAAAGTTAGGTATTTTCGTCCGTAGAATCCGAATCTGCAATAAAAAATGGGGGTTATAATTTAAGATTTTAAAGTTGGACCCCCTCTGACCCCCAGGGGCTCGGTTGCGAAGGTCAAATTTGGTATCACTGAGTAGCTTATTTAAAAATATTTAACACGTATATTTACGTTTTTCAATCTCATATGTATTTCTCGAATTATTCGGCCATTTCCAGACTTTTCGGACACCCTGTATATATATATATATATATATATAATCTAAACAGTATGAAACATAGCAATTATGTTTTACTTTGTTATAAATTAAGGAATATTTTGCGTGATTGTGCCTATGAAATACTATAAACAATAGAAAAATAGAACATTTTTAGTTAAAAAAATTGTTCATGTTATAGAATTGGAACATGCGGGATTAAATATATATGAAATATACCTATGAATTTGTTTCTTAAAAAAAGAACAAAAAGCTTTATTAATGCATGAAAATCCATGTTTTATTTTCCGTGTTATTCCACTTAAAGTGAGATAAAGTTTACACATCAATATAAAAAATAAATACTTTTTTTAAATTACAAATATTGATTTTTTTTTCTAGGTTTATGGCACTTGAACATCTGTCAAAGCGATGTTTTGTTATCAATACCATAGTTTTTTTTTTTTTTTTTTTTTTTTTTTTTTTTTTTTTTACGGAGCGGTCGTTTATTTCTAAAATAAGAATTTTATAATTTATTATTATTAATATTATTGTCCTCTCTAAGCGTAATTGAAAATATTGTCCAATAAAATATATGTATATAAAATTTTCTAAAAAAAAAAAAAAAAAACTACAAAAAATTTTTATGTGATACTTTTAACATATTATAACGTTAATTTCAATACATTCTAGTTTACTTGATAAGAATGAATGAAATAGTAAAATCACCCCGAAATGAATATACTTGGAGATCTTTAAATGTATTAGAGAATTCATTGTAATATCGATTGTATTCTTTGCATAAATCGTAATTACTCAGCGCTTTAAATTATTTTGTAAAAACCTTATATTAGTATCTACATTTAAATTATAACGGTAATTTACTAACTTGCCAAGTTACGGACTAAAAAAAAGGAAAACATGAAATGACTTTGCAAAACTTTGCCTGTTTACAGGGTGAAGTATGTCGTAACCCCTTTGTAGAACTTCTCACCAATTTGAATCTAATCTTGCAAATGATTTGATGGTATAGTGCACCTATAATAAACTTTGAAAACTATGGGTTTGTTTGGAACCAATTTGCTATTGATACGCAGAATTAAGTTGCCTGTAATTTCACACTGAGTGAGTCTATTACAAAATGATGACTTAATCGTATTTAACTGCCCAAAGCAACTCTTGCAAAAATTTCTCAGCCAATTTATGCATGCAATTTAAATAGACAAAAAAGGTGTTTAAAATAGAGCTAAAGCAGTTTTGTTATTGACAGATTTCAAATTGCGTGATTTCTGTTGCGCAAATTATACTTAAATGCTAATGATATCAAATGCAAAATATATACAATTTCTGTTTACATCAGTGAAATGTTTCCAATGATTTTTTTATTTACTCTTTGAACAAAGACAGGTATATGTTTTAGATGACCCTATCAACTGAAAAAATCTACATAAATTTCATTAGAAATAACATATCATTTTGCAAACCTAATAGTGAAACGTCTATAGAAGCACAATTTTCAAAACTATACAGCCTGCGATTGCAAAAAAATATTTTAAATAAGCCAATAAAATATTTAAAAAGTCAATATAAATGAAAACATGTATTGAAAAATTACGATTTTTTTTTTATATAATCCCCGTATCTTGAAATTGATATTTTGTAAAATTTTCTTATTACATTTGTTAAATGAGTAAAGTCCTATTTATGAAATTTTGAATTCCATAAGTAAAAGAATTTTGTGCTTCTGAACACAAATGATACCGATCTTGCTTTAAAAGATCGTACACAAAATGTATAAAATTTTTGAGGAATTTATTTCTCGTCTGCCTGCACTTTAAATGAAATTTGTCACATCGTACTAGTGTTACAATAGTGTTAATTTCATTAATTAAATTTCAGAATCGGTTAAAGTATTTGTATTTGTAAGCTATTTCTACAAGTAACTTATTGTAGAACTACTTAAACTATTAACTATTAACTACTATTAACTACTTTAACTATTTGTTTAGATAGTTTAAAAATTCAAATATAGCGAAGGGTCAATCTTCAAAATTTATACACTGTAAAAAAAAATCTGTAAAGGTACTAAACATTTTCTAGGAAACTGGGATTCCAAGAACTTTTCATGTAACGGTAACAGCAAAAATTCAAGTTTCAGAATCGGTTACATGGATTTTTCCTGTTACCATTACATGAAAATTTCTTGGAATCCCAGTTTCCTAGAAAATGTTTAGTACCTTTACAGATTTTTTTTTACAGTGTACGGGGCCTGTTTTTCGGCATGTTTTCACCGTAGAAAATGTACCCTCCACCTAAATCAGCTTGTCTAATATTAAAAAAATGTGAATTATTTTTAAATGGATTCATTTAATTAATCAATTTTATGGTAATTTTGCCTTTGTAGTCATAAGCTACAAAACTGAGATCGCAGTGTGTATGAGCCCTGCGAAAAGCAAATCAGCAGTACTTAGAGCTGCGCCATTTTTGTTCACACCAATCAATATTAAGAAGGCTTTTGAACTTCACGGATTTTTACCACTGAATTCTGAAATATTTATAGACTTTGATTTTATGTCATCGTATTTTACTGACAGGCCAGCTCCTTCCTCACCAAAACTTGAAAGCAAAAACAATAAGGAAAATATTTCAAGCTTTCTTCAGAAATCGCCCACACTGAGAAAAAAATACAGTTCTGGAATCTAGAATCTAATTTGTGGCACTAGAAAAAATAGTTCCATGTCATCCTTATAAATTCTAGTTGCCATTATATGAGAGTTCTAGAATCTACTACAGGAATTCAAGAGAGCTTTCCTTCATTCTCGTTGTAATACTTATTTAAAAATCTCAGCAAATAGATCCGAATACAAGAGGTTTGATTTAGTAAGTATAATTCTAGTTTTTGAAACTATTTACGAAATCAAACTATAATTTCTCGTTACTGAGACGAGTCAATATCATTTCGTCACCTTAAAAATAAGAGACTAGAAATGTTAGTTCATTTCGGCTATTCAGCTTAGTAGTTCAATGTATTCGCATATTTCGTTCATCTATAATTCTAGTTTAGGTATTCAAAAAGTGACTAACTATTCATTCTACACTGTAAAAAAAAATCTGCAAAGGTACTAAACCTTTTATAGGAAACTGGGATTCCAAGAACTTTTCCTGTAACGGTAACAGCAAAAATTCAAGTTTCAGAATCGATTACATGAATTTTTCCTGTTATCGTTACATGAAAAGTTCTTGGAATCCCAGTTTCCTAGAAAATGTTTAGTACCTTCACAGATTTTTTTTACAGTGTAGGTGAAGGCGGTATATTTTTTTTTCTCAGTGCACCACTTAAAAATATATCATTGAAAGCATTTAATTCTTTTACACAAATGCACACTACAAAAAAAAAAAAAAAAAAAAAAAAAAAAAAAAAAAAAAAAAAGATCTGTAAAGTTACTAAAAGTTTTTTAGGAAACTGGGATTCCTAGAACTTTTCATGTAACGCCAACAGCAAAAATTCATGTAACAGATATAGAATTGCACTGAAAATCAAAAAATCTGTAAGGTTACTAAGAATTTTTTAGGAAACTGGGATTCCAAGAATTTCTCATGTAACTGCAACCGAGATTACAAATAACATTTTGGTCAGATAATGTTAATTTTAGTAGACTCGTTTGAAAAGTTACAGATTTCCGTAACTTGACAAAAATTAGTTTTGTAGAGTTAAATTTTTTATTGCACAGTGTACAGATAAAGTGTTAGTAACCATACAGATTTCGACAACTTTACATCTGTAAAATTACAATTTTTTTTCTTTTTTCTTTTTTTTACAGTGCAGGCAAGTATTTCCACAAGCTGTTTCTTAAGCTCTATTCAAACTTTCCCTGTTGCTTATAAAGAAGACGTTTCTTCTGCGTTAAAACAAACTTTACCTACACTACACTGTAAAAAAAAATCTGTGAAGGTGCTGAACATTTTCTAGAAAAGTGGGATTCCAAGAACTTTTCATGTAACGATAACAGGAAAAATTCATGTAATCGATTCTGAAAGTTGAATTTTTGTTGTTACCGTTACAGGAAAAGCTCCTGGAATCCCAGTTTCCTAGAAAAGGTTTAGTACCTTTGCAGATTTTTTTTACAGTGTAGAACAAGTGAAGCCTTTTATACTAAGCAGCACTGATGATGCAATATGGCTTGGATAGAAAAATAGGAAGTAATCTATACCGATTGATTTTCCTGTTAAAGATCAACAGAGATGGGAAAAGAAATATTCATTTAAAAAAGGGGGAAATGCAAAAGGGAATCAGATAAAGCAGGCGTGAAAATACTCGTTCTAGTCCCAACCAGAAATGTTTTAAGACTTAGGAATATTTTAGGAAACCGATTTTTAATTTACTGTGCATTTAGTTTAGAATTAAAAAAACTTATTTATTAACAAACAAGATTTATTAAATATGTTTTACCTTTTGAATTACAGTTGGATAATTTGCCCCTGCACCTTTCTTGTAGCCTGTATAAATTGTCCCACATACACTGTAAAAAAAAAAATAAAAAAAAAAAATCTGCAAAGTTACTAAACTTTTTCTAGGAAACTGGGATTCCAATAACATTTCATGTAAAGGTAACTGGAAAAATGTACGTAATCGGCTCTTTTACTTGAAATTTTCCTGTTACCGTTACATGAAAAGTTCTTGGAATCCCAGTTTCCTAGAAAAAGTTTAGTAACTTTGCAGATTTTTTTTACAGTGTACGGGGCACATTTTTCAAGCGGACATGATAAAACCTAACCTTTTTAATTAAAAAATACTATTGTTAACTTTTTTTAAAAAACAATATTGCCATTTTATTTTTAACAAATTAGTATTTCAGCATTTCTTTTCCTTTTTTAAAAAAAATAATTTTTTTATTTAAAAGAAAACGTGATTTTCTTTCAAATAGATATTACTAAATGTCTCTTAAATATAAGGCAAGATACATTGCTTTACAATATCTACATAACAGTTTTTGAGGGAGTTTCAAAGAATCTTACCATAAAAATCATTTGTGGTTTCCAAAAACTTTTTATCCTAGAGAATAATCTAATTTATGAAATAATAATTAATAACTATTTTTGTTATTATGCAACTATAAATAAATTTACATATCTGAAATCAGCCAGACTATTTTCATCTGAATGCATAAAAATTAAATCTATAAATTTGATATTTGAAAATATTTACATGTCATCTAGAAATGCCAATATCCGCCAGTGCCAGGCAGTCTGCATTTCAAAACATCTAACAAACACTCTCGTTATGAAAGATTTCTCAAAAATCTGTTTCTTTCAAGGAAAAGAAAATGGATTTTTAATGATAAAAAGTTTATTAAATCCAATAGATTTTTTAAATCATCAGATTTTAAAAAATTCACCTTTTATGTAAACATTTTAATAAAAATTTTATTTTACTTAAGAAAGGTGTTAAAATAATTAAAAATAAATGACATTGACATGTTTCGGATCCGTCTAATAAGATCCATAATCATAACAAAAATAAAAATAAAATCTCAAAACATTTCACGGTCAACACAAATGACACGCGATAATGAGATATAAACAACAAAAAATAAAAATCACGCGCTTTTTTGTAAAAAAATTATAATAAACCATGATCTAAAAAAATTTACAACATGGTTCTTCCCATTCAAGCTCTCACGAGGAATTTATTCATTAATTCTAACCAATAACAAAAGAAACGGTATCGGATTGCATATCGGATTTTTAATGGAATTTTCCCCTACTTACAGGCATATGAATATAATTTTTAGAATTTCTGTACAGACAATTTTTCTACGTTGTGTAATTTATAACTTTTTAGACCCAGTAGAATTTAAAACACAACTCTTTATATATATACATATATAAAGCCAAGTATGTTTATCGCCATGGCAGAGCTGTATTTTATATTTATTCCTTTCCTCCTGTTCCAGATCCGAAGAAATATTCTGAAGTTCGAAAAAAATCTATGCTTTTATTGAATTATGAATACATTTCCATTCTTCTAATTTGGAGATTTTAATTAACTTCTTAACTAATTATAAAATTTATAAAATTCTGAAGCTTCGGTACACTAACTAGGGAACTGCAAGAAGTGTAAGTGACCGATTTTGACGAAAGTGGTATCGCTGGAAAGATCTCATCGAGAGCAGTAAAAAACTCAATCGTACTACCCGTCGCAAATGATTCATTTTCGAGATATCCGACAATTTATGTCACATGGCTAGTACACACTTAATGGGAGACCACAAAAAATTTTAGTCTCGAAATTAAAAAAGTGGTATCATTTAAAAGATATCATTGTGAGGATTAAAAAACTCAATGAAATCAACCGTTGGAAATGAAACATTTTCAGGATATCCAGCAATTTGTGTCACATTGCTAATGCACACTGCTTGGAAACTGCATTAAGTGACATAGATTTTCGGATATCTCGAAAACGGCTCATTTCAGATGGTTAGTTCCATTGAGTTTTTTACTTTTTATAATAATATCTTTGCAACGACACCATTTTCAGCAAAATCGAGAAAACGTTTTTTTGCGGTCTTCCATTAAGTGTGCAGCAGAACAGTATGCACTAGCTACGTGGCATAAATTATCGGATATCTCGAAAACGGCTAATTTTCGAAGGGTTATTCTATTGAGTTTTTTCTCCCTCATGATGGTATCTTTTTAGCGATATCACTTTCGTTAAAATCGAGACTACTTTTTTGCGGCCCTTATTCAGTATGCACTAGTTACGCGATTAATAAATTGTCGGATATCTCGAAAACGGCTCATTAGCGACGGGTAGTTCCATTGAGTTTTGTACTGCTCTGGATGAGATCTTTCCAACTTTCGTCAAAACATTTGTCAAAATCGGTGACTTACACTTCTTGCAGCTCCCTAGTAAGAGAGGGGCCTTGAACTATTTTTCGAAAATGTTTTGATGCTCATATGTTTCGTAGTTTTCGCTAGCCATCGCATACATATAGTTTCCGTTTCAGCTAGGTGGGAAAGCCTACCAAATGGCTTAAGCACAATAAGCCCCACCTATTTATTTATTTATTATTCGCATACATACACGCACACACACACAAGAGAGAGTGTGATTTGTTCATTTATTGGATTAATAGATTGTTTATGTTTAGTACGTATAATAAAAATTAAAACCCAACATGAACTAAACATTGAGTTTCATCTAAATAGATTAATATAGATATAAAAACTAAATTTTCATGTGGGAAACATTATTATATACATTTATAAAGTTCTTTACGAAATTGTAAAAGAAAAAAGAAACAATTCGTAAAAAAGAAATGATTGTACATCTGTTGGAAACAGTATCTTTTTAAAACCTGAATTTTCATGTTTTCTGAGACTTTACATGTATTTTGCAATATCAATAAAAATACACACTGTTAGTTAACTTCTTTTCCAAACATGTTGAAACAGAAATAAATAACGAATTCCTTCATTTACAACATTTTATTAATACAATAAAATAAAATTTCATTCTATAAATTATTCTTGTTCAAGGGAAACTTCTAATAAAATATTTGTTATTTGAAAAGAATAAATTACTTTTGTAAATAAGCTTACAAAACGAATTTATCGAGCGAATAATTTCTGTAATGAAGAAAATAGTATTTTATATGTCAGCGGCACATGACTGGAATAAATAATACATTAAATTATGGTTTATTTTCGCAGGATTGAATGAAAATATATCCTATTGGGGAAAACATTCTTTACAAATGAATTAAATTTGATATATTTTGCTAATTTTATGTAAGCTGACCAATATTTCAGTGATGCATTCCATATTCACTTTTGATTAAAATTAGTCATTTTGCATTTCCTTTAACTTATTCTTTTATTTAAAAAATTTGATATTATTTTTATTGCCCAAATTCGTAGTTCTTAAGCTCTTTTTTATTTTTTATGTATTCTCCTTAAATTTAAATCGTCATTATATATAAATATTTATGCTGATAAAAACAAAAATTTCAAAGTTAAAAAAAAACACATGTTCATAATAATAGTTATTTCATGTTTATTGCATTCAAAAATGCCAGAAATTTTACAAAATGGCATTTTAAAACAATTCAGTAATATTATTTTTCTTATATTTAAATGGAACATTCTAACAAATGCAATGCCTTTAAAAAAAATGGAAACCGCATTTCAAATGATGTGGTAAAAATAATTTATTTTTGTCTATTTTTTCATTTTTTTTTTTTTCAAATTTTCTTAGATTTTTTAAAGAACTTTTAATAATTACAGCTTCAAAAAATGTAATTACTTAAGTGCAGACTAAGAATTTATAACTAGCAACTGATTATGGTTTGTTATTCTAGTTCGTTTGAACTTTTTAATCGTCTTAAGTGATTTAGAATTGTTAATGCTTCAAAGAATTATATTATTTAACTACGGTCTAAGAATGTACAACAAACAACTCATTTTCGATCATGTTTTAGTTCCTTTAAATTTTCTTTGCCTCTTGAGCAGAGATTTAAAACTTAAGGCGTCTAAGTATCAATTTATTGCAGTACAGAATAAGAATTTATAATTAATAACTTACTTTCGTTTCTTGATCTTGTTCCTTTAAATTGTCTTAGCATTTTCAGGAAATTTAGAACTTTTCAAACTTCAAAGTAAATAAAATATTGAAGTATGGACTAAGATTTTTTAACTAAAGACTCATTTTCGTCTCTTTTTCCAGTTTCATTAAATTTTCTGTAAAGTACTTAGCAGACCAGCTTTCGTAAAGCTTAAAAAAAGTTAGTTTATTGAACTACGAATAAACTTCCCCAAGCGTAAGTCCATAATTTAGTTCACTTAAAAACACACTAGTCTTTATAAGATTAACCGCATATGAAGTTTTGAACTGAAGAAGACGTTATACATTTTTTATATTTTATTTATCACCACACAAAATCATAAAATAAAAGCGTACTTTCACCATTTAACAAAAAAAAATCACTATTTCATATCTACATACTACACACTACAGCTTACTGTCCACCTTAATGTCGTCGAAAGTTTAAGAATCTCAGGCCGTGTTCAAATGACACCATTTTTGCGCGCGCACGCGCTCAGAAGATTCTGCATGGAGTAGGTAATATCGAATAAGGGAATTTTAACGTTATTCACGTTAAAATTTCCCAGTTCCTGTTTCCAGTGTGTGTATTCCGCAGCCTGGTTGCTCGTTTTGGCCGGACTCGTCTGATGTTTTGGACAGCGGCGATGAGTTTGAACCGAGCCCTAAGCGTCCAAAATAGCCTTGGAGATGAGGTGCGCTCGCAAAGAGTAACGTGTAAATTTTTTTATATGCCTGCTAGATTAAAAATTTAAACTAGTCGCACCACCCTTACATGCGACACAAGCCTGCTTTTTTCCGGAAAAAAAAAATGTTTATACAGCCTTCTATTGTAAATACTTTGTACATATTTTATATATTTATTGTGATTCTATTTTAAATAAATACGTGCACTAGCACTTTAAAACTTAAAATTTGTTTGTTTGTTTATTTCATTAACAAAAAATTTTAATTTTCAGGCTTTATTTTCAGATTTTGAACGCCATTTTGTTTCTTTAGGACGTCCGCCATTTTGGTTCTTGGACCCCCCTGGTCGACCCATGGGAAATGGCCGCCATCTTGGACGTCCGCCATCTTGGATTTAATATCCGAGACCCGGTCGCACCTCATCATGGCCGCCATCTTGGACGTCCGCCATCTTGGACGTATAGAAAATCTGATAGGGGCTTGGACCTCTCTTCCAACTAAGCTTAGTATTACCTTAGTTGGAAGACGTCCGACGTCCAGATGACCTTTGAAACGTCCAGATTTTATCAGAGTTGACCTTTGAAACGTCCAGAATGACGTCACTCCTGCGTAGACCGCGTCCAATTTTTCAGCCTGCTGATCACGTGACCCGACTCAGAGCTTGCTGACCACGTGACTATCTATTTTTAGAACGTGAGATAGGTATCTGTCGAGTTGCAAAAAGGGAGGGAGGGCTGTGGGTCAGTCTTTGTACCTGTGCAATTGATCTCGCACTTTGAGTAGTTGATTGTGCGTGTTTCGAGTGGTATTGGAATCAAGTTCCGCTTAGTCAGGCGGATTAGATCTTGTGTTTATCTCATGTTAGATTGGCTTGCAGAAAAACTGCTGATCGCCTGCGTAATGTTATCTTGAGTGTAATGATAACACCCTGTATACAACGTTATTCACGCGAATATCCATGCAAAATTTCAGAACTCGGGAACACTTGGAACAGTTAGCAAATGAGCTTTTTAATAGTAGTCACTAGAGTTTAAAGAACTAACGTCCATTTTAAAATGTGTTTTCCTGAAAATGACTTTTTTCATATTTTGCCTAAGTTCAAAGTACTAAGGCTCAGTGGTAAAAGGATTTAGGAACAAAGTGTTTATGTTTTTAGAAACTAAAAAAAATTCGCAACAAAAGTAAGGAGAGATATATTTTTTAACTATTTCTGAAAATTTTACATAAATTGGTAAACATGAAAATTATAACGAATTTAAGGAAATTTACCATGCGTAATTTCTTTCTTTTTTTTAGCTGATTAAAATAGAAAATTAAAACTATCTCTCCCAAGGTCTTTTCCATATACTATAACACTACTAGCAGGGGTGACCGAGCTCAGCTCGGTCAAAATTAACTTTGTGTTCAACTCGATATAGTATTATTAATGTAAAACATGTTATTAATAATAGTATTATTTATAAAAACAATCAACTATGTTTGTATGCACATGTTCATAAATTTTACTTTATTTTAAAATTTACAAAGAAAGGACTTTTATAGCTCGACTCTGATTAGTTTAACTATGCATTTCGAAGACTATTAAGAATGTATAAGAAATTTCTTCACATTCTGAAAGACAATATTTTTTGCCAGATATAACCAAATTTGGACATTCTTTCATTTGGCGCCAAATATGTGTTTTGATGTCGTAACCTTAATAGTCGATTTTTCGGCCAAATTTCGTCAGTATTTTGTCAAATATCGCCAACTTATTGGCTTTTGCCATAGTCTCGTGATCCTGACCCTTTTTTACCCAAATGATCCACTAATCACATATGATCAAACATGTGACTTAGCTCAATGGTCTTCAGGTAATCAAAAACAGTAGAGTATAAAATGAATCAAAATCGTTTAAGCTATTTCTTAAGTAAAATTAGCATGACAGCATTCAGCAATGAAGCGATATGACCCACTAATATAATTTTGTTTAATATGCAACTCAGCTCAATAGTCTTCTCGTGACAAAAGACGTTCCATTGCAAAATTTAGGTAAAATTGACTGAGTCGTTGTTATATATAATTAGAATGACCCGAACCCATTAAGACCTAAAACGACCACTAACTGAATTGTTATGTGCATGTGTCCTATCTCAATGGTTTTCTTTTGACCGAAAACGATATAATAGAAAATATACTGAAAATGGTGAGAACAATTTTCTAGATAAAATTAGCATGACCCACAAATGACCCTTATATCGAAATCTCTCGAAAATGTGACGTAGTTCATTAATTTTTGCGTGCCGAAAAACGTTAAATACAAAATTTAGATAAAATCGATTGAGCCAATTTTTAGGTATAAATAGTTTGACCTTGACCCATTATGACCCAAAATGACTCATTAATTGAGTTTTCTGAAACATCTGACCTAACCCAATGATTTTCTTGTGTCCGAAAACGATAGAATATAAAATTCAGTCAAATTTGCGCGAGACATTGTCTAGATAAAATTAGAATAACCCAAAAGTGACCCATTGATCGAAATTTCTCGAACATGTGACATAGCTCAATGATTTTCTCGTGCCAAAAATATGCTGTATACAAAATTTCGTTAAAATCGATTCGCCCTTTCTTTAGATATAGCTTGACCATGACCCATCATGACCCACAAATGACCCTTATAATCGAAATCTCTCGAACATGTGACTTAGCCCATTAGTTTTCTCGTGTATAAATATTGTTACACTCAAAATTTCGTTAAACTCGATCCTGCCGTTCTTTAAATATAAATAACTTGACCCAGACCCTTTATGACCCATTAATCGAAATTTCTCGATCATGTGACCTAGCCCAATGATTTTCTCGTGCCAAAAAATGGTGTATACAAAATTTCGTTAAAACTGATCCACGTGTTCTTTAGATATAGCTTGACATGACCCGTTATGACCCATCATGACTCATAATATAATGACCCATAACCTCTTATAATCGAAATCTTTCAAACATGTGAGATAGCCCATTAATTTTCTCGTGTCAAAAAACTTACATACAAAATTTCATTAAATTTGATACTGTCGTAGTTTACATATAAATAGCTTGACCCAGACCTTTTATGACCAAAATGACCCAGTAATCGAAATTTCTCGAACTGAGACCTATCCCAATAGTTTTCTCGTGCCAAAAAAATGTTGTATACAAAATTTCGTTAAAATCGATCCACCTGTTCTTTAGCTATAGCTTGACTATGACCCATTATGACCCATCATGACCCACAAATGACTCTTATAATCAAAATCTCTCGATCGTGTGAGCCCATTAGCTTTCTCGTGTCAAAAAACTATTACAGGCAAAATTTCGATGAAATTGATTCTGCGGTTCTTTAAATATAAATAGCTGGACCCAGACTCTTAATGACCCAATATGACCCATTAAAATTTTTTCTCGAGCATGTAACCTAGCCCAATGTTTTTCTCGTGCCCGAAAACCATAGAATGCAATTTTTAGTCAAAATTGCGTGAGAAAATCTCTAGATAAAAATAGCATGACCCACAATGACCCCAAAAATGACCCACTAACCGAATTTTCTCGAACATGTTACCTAACCCAATGGTCTTCTGGTAATCCAAAACGATAAAATATAAAATTTGGTCAAAATCGTTAGAGCCGTTTTTTAGATAAAAATGGCTTGACCCATAATGACCCCAAAATGACCCACTAATCGAAATTTTTCGAACATGTGACCCAGCCCAATAGTTTTCTCGTGCCAAAAAACGATTGGATACAAAATTGCCTTAAAATCCATCAAGCCGTTCTCTAGATATAAATAGCTTGATCCTGACCCATTGTGACCCAAAATGACCCAGTAATCGAATTTTCCCGAACATGGGACCTAGCCCAATGGTCTTCTCGTGCCCGAAAATGGTAAAATCCAAATTTTTGCGAAAATCGTTAGAGCCGTTTTTGAGATAAAATTTACCCACACACACACATACACACACAATTTTTGCTCGCATTATAGTATAAGATTTAAGAAATTTTAGTAATACCAAAATATTGAAAATTGAATGAGGAGTAATAACTTTAAAAAGTGTATTTTTCAACAAAAAAAAAAAAAAAAAAAAAAAAAAATCATAAAAATTCCCATAAAAAATATACTTTTAAGTAAAAAGTGATTTTTTTTTTGTTAATTATTCGTTACAAAAAGATTCTTAAATAGTACACCAAAATTCATTAATTTAATATCAATAATAAAAATTTTGGGTTTTTTCTTACGGGTCTCCCTTAAAGATGTAAAATCGTGCAAATTTAGGTTCCATTCATCACGGGCCCAGCGGGGCGTATCAGATAGTATAAAATAAATTTATGTGTCCTCAATGTTAAACAAATTGGTTTAAAAATTGGTCAAATTTGTTTTCAGAGTGATATACTGGAAGCTATTTCAAAAGTATATAATAATTAGGTAGGGTTAATCAGATAGTAAAGTTAAATTGAAAGTGTTTTTCAATTTATCTCACCAAAATAAATGCTTAGTTATAGAGAAATTAAACCATAATTTTTGAAGAAAATGTTGCTGGTGGAATGTGTTGATATAATGTCGTTTATTCAATGCTGATTATGTACTGCAATAGTCACAACTGTGAAAAATTGCTAATTTGGTTCTGTAATTGTCGAAAGATTTATTTAACTACAAAATAACATTGAATAAGATTGAATGAAAGATCAAATTATATAGGTAATAAATATGAATTAAACACATATTTAACAGAATAAATAAACAACGTTCAAGAGCACAAATAATATAAAATAAACGATGTTAAAACATACATTTTTCGGGACTTGTTCAGTCCCATCATCAGTGCTAAAAGTGTAAAATGTAAACGAAGAAAGTCACATCGCAAAATAAAATAGGTCGTGTAGCCGAGCTCACCGCTTATGCGAACTGACTAGGAAACGTCGCAAAGCGACAGTAAAAATAAGCTGGCACGCGCACCCAGAGGAGACCAATCATATGTCAAATCTTACTGGACGAGTCCAAATCAAAGAGAACAAGAGGGGGGAGGGGGAGTGAAATGACAGGAATGGAAACCAGACATCAGAAAATCTTGGCGTACTGGACATGTCATTAACTAAATTATTAGAGTTTTTCCATATATGATAAGCTTCCCAAAAGTCTAAATCATAAACAGATGAACAATATTGTATTATTGAGGCTTCGGAAAATTTAAAGTTATGACTATTGGACCAGCAATGGCTGGCGATAGCGGAACGTTTTATTTCACAATTTCTAACGTTAGCACTGTGCTTAAGTACTTAAAGCAGAATTAAACCATATCAAATCCA
This sequence comes from Maratus speculifer, assembly GCA_964019185.1. NCBI lineage: Eukaryota > Metazoa > Arthropoda > Arachnida > Araneae > Salticidae > Maratus > Maratus speculifer. The sequence goes on along the minus strand of OZ025297.1, from coordinate 18,748,322 downwards.
TTGCTATTGATTGGGGTTTCCCAATTAAAATCGTTGATTGCATTCATAACAAATTAATAAAAAAGCGTACTTCTTCGAGCTTCAACCCAGACCGCAATGTTAATTTAATTACTCTTCCATATTTTCCAAAAATCAGTCATCAAATTTCCAAAATTTTGTAAAAATTTGATTTTAAAATAACCTTTACTCCTTTCAATAAAATTAAATTCTCTAATCTCAAAGATCCAATAGATGATTTTTCACATTGGGGTATTTATAAGATTTCTTGCGAATGCGATAAAATGTACATCGGTCAGACGAAGCGTACCTTAAAAAAGCGTATGGGAGAGCACAGTGCTAACGTTAGAAATTGCGAAATAAAACGTTCCGCTATCGCCAGCCATTGCTGGTCCAATAGTCATAACTTTAAATTTTCCGAAGCCTCAATAATACAATATTGTTCATCTGTTTATGATTTAGACTTTTGGGAAGCTTATCATACATGGAAAAACTCTAATAATTTAGTTAATGACATGTCCAGTACGCCAAGATTTTCTGATGTCTGGTTTCCATTCCTGTAATTTCACTCCCCATCCCCCCTCTTGTTCACTTTGATTTGGACTCGTCCAGTAAGATGTGACATATGATTGGTCTCCTCTGGGTGCGCGTGCCAGCTTATTTTTACTGTCGCTTTGCGACGTTTCCTAGTCAACGGTGAGCTCGGTTACACGACTTATTTTATTTTGCGATGTGACTTTCTTCGTTTACATTTTACACTTTTAGCACTGATGATGGGACTTAAGAAGTCCCGAAACATGTATGCTTTTAACATCTTTTAACATCTTTTATTTTATATTATTTGTGCTCTTGAACGTTGTTTATTTATTTAGTTATATATAAGCACAAAGTACAATCCTCCCTCCCTTCTTACATATTTAACAGCTATGAAACTTCTGTTTTATTTACAATCAAGTAAACATAATTTGAATTATCAAGAGTAAAGTTCTTCATGCAATGTGGTGCATAAATTGATAATATTATATACTAGGATTTCCAGTTTTAAATTATTAACTAAATGCGGGATGGTAGGTAGGTATGATATAAGAACACAAATATTTTTTTTATTCAAATAAAGCAAGATTTTACATTTAATAAAAAAAAATAGGTAATGTAAAACCACTTGGAATCGTCAAAAGTTTCCTTAAATACATTTTCTTAATAAAACTATAGAATTTTTTAAATACAATGTTTTCCTATAAGAGTTTCCAAACTATTTCATATTATTAAACATCATCTCATGTTCTGCATGAAAACAAGACATTTTCAAAGATTTTCTCATTGAGATCAACATTGCGGAAGCTATAACGTATTGAAATTTTATCCAATTTTAATGGAGTTACTTTTCCATGAATTTTTTGTACTGTTTTTTTTTCGTTTTCTTTATCTGGAATTTAAAAAAGTTATATTATCATTATGAATATATGCACGTGTGTGTATGTGTGTAATAGAATAGTGCTATCTAAATCGCCAGTGATTACCAAAGATTCCTAATATCATAACAGTTATTAAATACAGCATACAACAAAAATTTTACTATGAGAGATACATATTGGTTGATGAAGTATGTTGTTTTCGTAGTAAATGCATTTTGATGCATTGATATTCGGTGTTGTGTTATATTCATAGAATATTTGACCCGACTGGTATAACTTCTTGGAGATGTCTTAGAAATACTTTTTTCTCTTCGAAATTTGTATTGTATAATTCTGTAATATTAAATTTGCAATTAATAGTCAGACAAAAATAGATAAAATCATGGTTGTGTTAAAAAATGCATAAATTATACAACATAAATCTATTCATATAACCATCATAATAAAATAATACACAAAGTGATTTAATATATTGTTAGAAATAAACGATAAAAAGTATTAAATTAATGTATGTGAAAATCAATATGAAAAATTTTTAAGCTTTACTTAGAAGAATATACGCTTAGTAATAAAAATATATATGTATGATAATTTCAAAACAGCTTAATCTGAAGAAAGAGGTCAATATACAGGGTGGTCATAAAAAACTTTGCCGGTATATGGAGCTCTAGCGGCCAATCCGTTCAACCGATCGAGGTGAATTTTCATATATAGCTATTCAGAAGTATGAGCTCGAGATTCTCTGAACGGCAACAAAATGGTGCTCACGGTTACAGTTACAGAAGTTCGAAATTTTCCAATGGCAACACCCATTTTTTTTCATCGCAAAATGATCAGCATTGGAACCGTACGTGTATAGCCAGAAAAGGACACGTTATGCACGCACAAAAAACTGTTCTGCGAATCCCCCTCCCTATAAAAAACACGATTGGCGCGCAAGGAGTAAATTCGCATATGTCACCGAGTCTTTTTATCCTTTTTCTACGCTGACTATCTGGCAAACGACGTTCCGTGATTGGTATTTTGTCTCTGTCATATTCAAATTTTCTGCGTGCGTTTTGGTCGTGTTTTTGGGGGGGCCGTTCGTAGAGCTCATTTTGTACAAGCATAACGCGTCTGTTTATTGCAATAACCATAGCATTCCAGCGCTCTTTAGGGTTTTCGCATGCGCTGATCATTTTGCGATGAAAAAAATTGGTGTTGCCATTGGAAATTTTCGAGTTTCGGTAACTATAATCGTAACCGTGAGCGCCATTTTGTTGTTGTTCAGAGAATCTCGAGCTCATACCTCTGAATAGCTATATCTGAAATTTCACCTCGATCGGTTGAACGGACTGGCCTCTAGAGCTCCATATATCGGCAAAGTTTTTTTTTATGACCACCCTGTATATACATACATAATTTAACACCATAATAGTATTTGAATCGATATTTCATTAAAATAGTGCATAGATTTTGATAAACAAATATTTATAGTTGTGATTTCATTCTTTATCTATTTGCATGGGTTTTACAAAGACTTGGAGATAGCAAGAATTTAACTACTTTTTACTTACCCATCATACGTAGTATAGGGTAAGTCTTGCAATCGTTTTGAAAATCGAAAATTTTTTTTTGACGGATTTACACGTTTTAGATAGTGGAGATTCCGAAAAACATATTTTTAGAAAAAAATTTTTGCCGTCCGTCTGTCTGTCTGTCTGTCTGTCTCCCGAACAAATTGAGATAGAGACTTGAAATTTTGTATGTAGTTAGTATGTAAGAATGGGACGAACCCTATTTAATATCAGCAACCTCGATTATCCGGAACTATTTTTTTCGGACTCTCGAAAAATTTGTTCTGATGAAACGTATATAAAAATTTTCGAATTTTTTTGATCTAAGGAATGGACGTAAAAGGCAATAAAATAACACACATTTTGCATATAGAACGAAGTCGATCGGATTATTAGTTGCCGAGATATTTGTAATCTTGTTTTCCACATTCTTCGATTTTTCATGACCCTGTATTTCATTCAAATTTCAATTCAGAAGTATATTTTAATTGGAAATGAGACGCTTAATCCGACGCAGTTAATTGTTAGTTGATAGAAATATTATTTTTTGAATTATAAGGATGTTTCTTTTACGCAGTTCGGTACTACTTGAGTAGTTTGGCGTTTTATATAATTTGTCGAAATCGGTAATCAGCAGTTCTTTAATAGAGCATTACTATGTATATTAACAATATTTAAATTTTGCTTATGAATTGCAATGCATTGTATAAATAGTTTTCACATGTTTTATTTTCATATACATATCCATGATGGGTAAGTATTACGGTGGCCCCCAACGACTAGTTTCCTTTCAAAAATTGTATTTTTATAATGCATGAGCTTTAAAATTACATTTTTTAAACAAAGTAAATAATTAGCTTTATTTTTATACATATGTTATTTGAAAAAAAAAAAAACCCATCATAATTAAAAAATCCTTTATTTAACTACAGTCGGCTCTCGTTAATTCGAACTCGTCGGGACCACAAGAAATGTTCGAATTATGGAATATACGCAATGAGAACATGCCTAATATGGTATTATTACAAAAGAATTAATGTTATAGTGATTTTTTAATTTATTATTTCTATTATCATTAGAATATGACTTAATATTAAATTACAATGTATAAATAAATAAACTAATTAAAAGATTAGAAACAAGAACAATGGAAGGAAAATTTGAAGTGTCACTGATGGACAGACGGGACACTTAGAAAGAGGATATGCATGGGATTATATGTATACCCATTCGGAACAATTTTCACAAAAATCAAAGAAAGGAAGTTATTCAAATGATCTGAAATCCGTGAGAAAGAAAGGAAGGATGAAAAATTGTAATTCTCGTTAGTTCGAATTAAACGATGTCAAAAGAAAACGAGTTTGAATTAATGAAAAAGTTTAACGTTATTCTGTCATTGAAAATTTCGGGACTTCATGTTTAGTTCGAATTAAGCGAAGATTCGAAATATCCGATTTCGAATTAACGAGAGTCGACTGTATCTGAATAAATAATTATACAAAGTGAATTTATATCTATATTTAAATATCATACAGTTTTAATGCAATGCAGTTTCCCAATGTTTTTTAAATAAATCTATACGTGTATGGTATCAGCATAAAAGACTGCTGCCTTGCGATGGAATACTCTGTTAAATATTTTATATATTTTTTAATAAACCTTTTAAGATATAGTATAATTTCTTCACTATAAAAAAATATGAGTTTGCAAACAATATTTTTTATGTTTATTATGCCAGTCATTGTGAATTTTCAATTTTAAAATTTCGTTTAAGTAGTTTCTATTGTTTTCGAATTATTACTAAAATATGTCAAAATGATGGTTTTAATCTAAGATGAGCAGAAAAGCATAATTTGAATACACACACATTAAACTAGTTAAAAATCCATATTGGTAAGAAATAATACATGAATAGAACAGACGTAGTCCTTTTGTATCATTTCAATAATCGTGTACTGAATTTGTATAGTAACTAAAATATGTTCATTTTAAAGTAATTAATTTCTTAAAAACTAAAATCAAACGAAATTTGTGAAAATTTGAAATTAGGCTAATTTAAGAACGGAAAATGTTAGGCATCGCTATTGAAAGAATACAACGTTTGGGATCGTCTTAATATGTGAATGCGTTCCTAAGCAAATACACTGGTGTCCAAAAGTTAAGCATAATTGGTAATTAAGTAAGTAATGAAAGAAATATAAATCGAAATCTGGTGAAACTCTAGGTGTGTAAACAAAATAGTACGCGTCATATATTTTCGCGAAGAGTTTTCCCCGAAATCGAACAGGGGACCGTCAACAATTTGAAAAAGAACGAAGATCTTTTGGATAACCCTGTCAAAATTAATGTAGCAAAAGCGTTCAAACTGCACATTATGATTAAGTGGCTTATTGTAATGTACTGTGCTAATTTGTATAAGGATAGCATGTATACTCGTAGAGAAATTAAGGTTTTTATAAAAACAGTCCTAAATTTTTTGCTTAGAATTTGCAGAGTTTTTAATATAAAATAATGTTATTTTCTGAAAATATGACAAGCATCATTGAACACAATACCCTGTCATCAGAATTTTGAAATAATAAAAATTGTATGACAAATGAGCAGGTTTACTAAATAATTTTTTACTGCGCATGCGTGAACGCAATTAAAATTTCATTTGCATACTATGTTAGTTAAATGTATAGAGCAACTTTTGTGAAAGTCTCAAAAACATAGCTTAAAAATTCTGAAAATTATCGTTGATAGAAAGAGATCAAAATCCTTTATTCCCTAAATGAAGTAAAAAGATGAGGGGCTGTATCTATATTCCATTGTTTGGTGCCTACACAATATTGCACGTACAAATATATTTGGATAAAACCCCTGATTTTTTTGCTTCCTTTTAGGAATAAGGATTTTGAGTTGATTCTATAGGCGACCATTTTCAGAATTCTCAAGCTATGTTTTTGAAACTTTTACAGAAGTTGTTCTACATTTAACTAACACAATATGCAAATGAAATTTTGATATCGTTGAGGTATGCGCAATGAAAAATTATTTACTAAACCTACTCATTTTTCATACAATTTTTATTATTTCAAAATTCTGATGACAGGGTATTGTGTACAATGATGTTTGTCATATTTTCAGAAAATAACATTATTTTATATTAAGAACTCTGCAAATTATAAGTAAAAAATTTAGGACTGTTTTTATAAAACCTTAATTTCTCTACGCGTATACATGCTATCCTTATAAAAATAAACACAGTACATTACAATAAGCAACTTACTATTATTTTTAACACAATCAAACTGATTGGTAAAGTTATCATACGAATTTAATATTTCCAGCTGAGCGAAAAATTGCGAAGGCCGGGGATCGAACCCGGATACTTGGCTTACAAGGCCAATGCTTTACCTGTTAAGCTATCTGGGCGATAGCTGGCTGGGATTTTTCGCTCAGATAACCTTATTGGTCGTAACATCTGGTCTGTCATTTGAAACAGCTCGCAGAATAAACCGCAGGTAATGGAACTCCATATAACGATGGATACGTAGATATACTATTATTTTTAACACAATCAAACTGATTGGTAAAGTTATCATACGAATTTAATATTTCCAGCTGAGCGAAAAATTGCCCAGGCCGGGGATCGAACCCGGATACTTGGCTTACAAGGCCAATGCTTTACCTGTTAAGCTATCTGGGCGATAGCCGGCTGGGATTTTTCGCTCAGATAACCTTATTGGTCGTAACATCTGGTCTGTCATTTGAAACAGCTAGCAGAATAAACCGCAGGTAATGGAACTCCATATAACGATGGATACGTAGATATACTATTATTTTTAACACAATCAAACTGATTGGTAAAGTTATCATACGAATTTAATATTTCCAGCTGAGCGAAAAATTGCTCAGGCCGGGGATCGAACCCGGATACTTGGCTTACAAGGCCAATGCTTTACCTGTTAAGCTATCTGGGCGATAGCCGGCTCGGATTTTTCGCTCAGATAACCTTATTGGTCGTAACATCTGGTCTGTCATTTGAAACAGCTCGCAGAATAAACCGCAGGTAATGGAACTCCACATAACGATGTATACGTAGATATACTATTATTTTTAACACAATCAAACTGATTGGTAAAGTTATCATACGAATTTAATATTTCCAGCTGAGCGAAAAATTGCCCAGGCCGGGGATCGAACCCGGATACTTGGCTTACAAGGCCAATGCTTTACCTGTTAAGCTATCTGGGCGATAGCCGGCTGGGATTTTTCGCTCAGATAACCTTATTGGTCGTAACATCTGGTCTGTCATTTGGGTCATTTGGTCTGGGATTTTTCGCTCAGCTGGAAATATTAAATTCGTATGATAACTTTACCAATCAGTTTGATTGTGTTAAAAATAATAGTATATCTACGTATCCATCGTTATATGGAGTTCCATTACCTGCGGTTTATTCTGCGAGCTGTTTCAAATAACAGACCAGATGTTACGACCAATAAGGTTATCTGAGCGAAAAATCCCAGCCGGCTATCGCCCAGATAGCTTAACAGGTAAAGCATTGGCCTTGTAAGCCAAGTATCCGGGTTCGATCCCCGGCCTTCGCAATTTTTCGCTCAGCTGGAAATATTAAATTCGTATGATAACTTTACCAATCAGTTTGATTGTGTTAAAAATAATAGTATATCTACGTATCCATCGTTATATGGAGTTCCATTACCTGCGGTTTATTCTGCGAGCTGTTTCAAATGACAGACCAGATGTTACGACCAATAAGGTTATCTGAGCGAAAAATCCCAGCCGGCTATCGCCCAGATAGCTTAACAGGTAAAGCATTGGCCTTGTAAGCCAAGTATCCGGGTTCGATCCCCGGCCTGGGCAATTTTTCGCTCAGCTGGAAATACTAAATTCGTATGATAACTTTACCAATCAGTTTGATTGTGTTAAAAATAATAGTATATCTACGTATCCATCGTTATATGGAGTTCCATTACCTGCGGTTTATTCTGCGAGCTGTTTCAAATGACAGACCAGATGTTACGACCAATAAGGTTATCTGAGCGAAAAACCTCAGCCGGCTATCGCCCAGATAGCTTAACAGGTAAAGCATTGGCCTTGTAAGCCAAGTATCCGGGTTCGATCCCCGGCCTGGGCAATTTTTCGCTCAGCTGGAAATATTGAATAAGCAACTTAATCATAATGTGCAGTTTGAACGCTTTTGCTACATTAGTTTTGACAGGGTTATACAAAAGATCTTCGTTCTTTTTCAGTTTGCTGACTGTCCCCTGTTCATTTTCGAGGAAAACTCTTCGCGAAAATATATGACGCGTACTATTTTGTTTACACACCTGGAGTTTCACCACATTTCGATTTATATTTCTTTCATTACTTACTTAATTACCAATTATGCTTAACTTTTGGACACCAGTGTATATTACACCCATTTAAAGAAAACTGTCTTTTCAATTATTTCGTACCTGTAATTTTGTAAATTACAATCTTTGAATGTAATTTTCTTCAAAGATTATTTGTTGCAGAGTTAGCAGAGGGTATTTATTTTTTTTCCACGATTTTATTGATTCTCTATATAAAAATTTTAAATGTTCAATTTACCATGTTGAAGAAAAATACAAGGAAAACTATTTGTAAATTAACTGAAACTAAATTAAATATAGATACATAATTATACGTAGTACGATTAAAAAATTCGGGTAATGCGACCATTCTTGACAACGAAAGCAAGTGCCTGAAGTAAGTCCGTTTGAAAGGTATTCTCTCAACCTTTCCTACTTACTAATGTTGGTTTAGCCTACGTCATGTGATCGAACTGCATGTGCAGCTAATTTTACATTTTATTTTAATTTTTAAAACACATATTTTCAAAAGTTAGTTACCTTTGCCCTGGTATCTGAGAAAGATGGCTTTTCTTCAGCATTGTTGCAGTATTAAATTCTGTTAATGTTTAGGTAAAATACGTACGACGACATTGAAAATGCTAAGATAGGTGGGCGATGATTCTACTATGGTAAAACTTAAAATTTATGAATGGTATCAACGTTTTAAAAAGTGCCGAGAATCCATTGAAGTCTATAAATACATTGGACAATCTTCGCTGAGGCTACACTGGTACCTTCTGCTTGACAACGTACCATTACATCGATAGCAAATGATAAAACAATTCCTTGTCAAAACTCTCACTAATGTGCATTCAAACCCAACCCCCTATCAAGTGGATCTATCTCCGTGTGACTTTTTTACCTGTTCTCATAAATGAGACTCATTTACATTGACGCCACTTTTTGTCATCAGATAAGGTAAAAACAAAATTACATGAGGTCTTATGAGAGGCTGCGTAAAATGACTTCCACCGGTGCTTCCAGAATTTATAGGAACTGTTGCACAAGTGTATCGTCACACAAGATCACGACTTTGAAGGCGGATGTGCTTCGATACTGTGAACTATTCAGAGTAATGTTTTTTACAATTTTTCTCCGAACTTTTAAATCATACGACGTAGATTTGACATTAAAGTCTCCAGAATATTACTTTTTTTCAAAACTTGTAAATTATGTATGAGGGAGAAGTTGTGACTAACTTCAAATCTGCACGATTGGAATTTTGAATAGGTTAGAAGATTGGAATAAGAATATTTTTTGTGAAGCTAAAATTTTCAAGCTTAGGGAAAAAATTACAAAATTTAAAAAACCGACTGGGAATGATTAGAATAAAACAGAGCAAAATTTTAAATGAATGACATTTTAAAGTTTTGAGAATAGAGAAGCGTATGGTGTTAAGATATTTACCCAATAGTTATTCTCCTACTACCTAATTGTTAAGATATTCTCCCGATAAAATACACACAGACTGGAAATAAGAGCATCTTGAATTGATCACACACAATATTTGTTTTACAAAAAACCAAAATTTGTCGAATAAACTGGTATTAATTTATGAAGAATAAACTTGTGAGCTTAATAGGATTATAATAGAATAATATGTAACTTCTTTAGTATAAAGAAAATATTTTGTTTCACAAACAACCAGCCAAAGTTTTGTTTCAATAAGAATAATGAGAGTAGTGTTGTACAGTGAATAAAATGGTTTTTTTACGCACGCACAACAAAAGGTGTTTTTTTTTTTTTTTTTTTTTTTTTTTTTTTTTTTTTTTTTTCTCCCTAATAGAATTTTGTGGCGTCAACGGCAGACGACAGAAAGCTGCCTGCCCAAGTCCTTTGTGTTGGTGAATTTGTTTCTCCTTTCTTCCGACGATGAACATGTATAAAAACAGCATCAACATTCCTGTAACAACGATCTTATACGTAGACTCATAGATATCCTTTAAAATTTTTTGTCCCCATACGCAAATGTACTTTATAATATGTATAAGAATACTTAATCTAATCTGGCTCTAAACTGCGAATGTTTGTGTGAACAACTTCTTTTTTAACACTGTTACTAATTGAATATCCGGATTTCCTTCGTTAAGGCTAATTTAATAGACATTGCATGCTTTCGTATATTTAAAATATCATCCCAGGAAATTTATGAACTTTAATTAATGAATGTTTCATTTTTTATAACTCCTCAAATTATTTTTAAAAACTAGACTTAATTTCATAATTTATGTGTTGAAACCTTACGAACTATATGTAAGATTTTAACTCTTAAAACAAAAAAATGTATAATTTAGCAGTATTTTCAGAACTAAGAAAAAAGGGAAAAAGGGTAAACAGAAAAAGGGAGCTAGATATATTAATTTCATAATGATATATTTTAATTATATGAAACCATAAAACATCCACAGACTTAGGTATAATGAAAAAAATTCGGAACTTGTGTGATTGGCTACATTAAGATACCTTGAACTTCACAGCCAATACTTCGAACTACACTGTAAAAAAAATTCTGTGAAGGTACTAAACTTTTTCTAGGAAACTGGGATTCCAAGAACTTTTCCTGTAACGGTAACAGCAAAAATTCAAGTTTTAGAATCGATTACATGGGTTTTTCCTGTTACCGTTACATGAAAAGTTCTTGGAATCCCAGTTTCCTAGAAAATGTTTAGTACCTTTACAGAATTTTTTTTACAGTGTAGACATAAATTCAAGACAATTGATAAATTTAGTCATTGTCTAAATCACCTTCAGAAGTGCAATAATTAATATTCAAATGAAAAAAAAAATGTGTTTTAACATTGTAGAGTAGTACACTGTAAAAAAAATCTGCAAAGGTACTAAACCTTTTCTAGGAAACTGGGATTCCAAGAACTTTTTCTGTAACGGTAACAGCAAAAATTCAAGTTTCAGAATCGATTACATGAATTTTTCCTGTTATCGTTACATGAAAAGTTCTTGGAATCCCAGTTTCCTAGAAAATGTTTAGTACCTTCACAGATTTTTTTTACAGTGTAGAGCAAGATCCCAGGGCCCCCATACGTTACTTATTTTCTCACAAGTAAAATGTATTGGATTAAGTAGTGTTAGTACGTTCTATGAGTGTAGTGATACCTGCTAGCTTGGACCGCCGGCCAATTTATTGGTACCAGTTACCAAAGGTATGTAAAAACACTCCGAACATTTCTTATTTTCTCAGTCTTGATTTTTATATATGATGCTCAGGGAAATATTTCAATACTTTATGTAAGCTCCCAGACCAATTGCATGGGCCAAACATCCTCCCAGACATACAAAAGAAACGCGTTCAGCTCAACTTACCCAAGTAAACCATTTTAGGAGGATAAAGCAAATAAACTGAAAAAAGAATATTGATTTTAAACAAAATCGTCTGAATTTAATCAACGTTTTTTATTGAAGTTAGTTATGAATTGGTAATACTTAAAGGGGAACTAATTTGAAATATTCCAATATTTTGAATTACTTGAATAAATATTCTAATATTTTCACTTTTCAAAATATATTTTTTAATTAATCTTTTAAAAATGATATTAATTTTAAGATAACTAATAAGTTTAATCGACAAAAAGTTCTTAATAAAAATATCATTTGTATTTTTGCATTAGAAGGTATTACATTACCAAACGATATTTTCAAATTATAATAGAAAAGTAATTATTCTAATATTTTGAATATGAGCTGTATATGTGTGAGCGTATTGGTATTCAGACACTTTCTGTATGTCTGGGAAGATATTTGGCCCATGGAATTGGTCTGGGAGATTACATAAAGTATTGAAATAGTTCCCTGAGCATCATATATAAAAATCAAGACTGAGAAAATAAGAAATGTTCGGAGCGTTTTTACATACCTTTGATAACTGGTACTAGTAAATTTCCCGGCGGTCCAAGCTAGCAGGTATCACTACGCTCATAGAACGTACTAACACTACTTTATCCAATGCATTATACTTGTGAGAAAATAAGTAACGTCTGGGGGCTCTGGGATCTTGGACTATGGGCGAAAGCGACGCAAATATCTACGTCAACAAGATACCAGATGAAACAGTGATGTAGAACATGATAATTAGGATTAAATTAAGAGATGACAGCACTGTAAAAAAATCTGCAAAGGTACTATACTTTTTCTTGCAAACTGGGATTCCAAGAACTTTTCCTGTAACGGTAACTGCAAAAATTCAATTTTCAGAATCGATTACATGAATTTTTTCTGTTATCGTTACATGAAATGTTCTTGGAATCTCAGTTTCCTAGAAAATGTTTAGTACCTTCACATTTTTTTTTTTTACAGTGAGGTTTGCTTCTTCATTTCTGAGTACGACATGAGCAGCAGCAGGCACCAACTCTTCATTTCGACGTTACTGTCACGTCATCGAATTACGAGATGATCGGAAAACAGATCGTGCCTTTGTATTCTTCTGACCAGTCTAGATATTAATAATCTTCTAAAATACATTAGCAAAACACGAGAAAACTTGTCTCCACGAAACTTTGGGTTCCATGCCAATCACTGGGTGAAAATAAATCAGGGGCAAGCATACAAGAGAAAATATCGAATAAACAGATTTAAAAACGAAAGAACGCTTCTCTTCCACATCGAATGAAACGCAAAGATCATAGTACAACAGAAGCTTGATTCATAACAATTTACAAGGGAAAAAACTATAACCGACTTTATCAAACTCGAAAAAAAAAAAAAAAAAAAAAAAAAAAAAAAAAAAAAAAAAAAAAAAAAACCTAAGAAACCATTCCTGTTTCAACATAAATATACATTAAGATAAAAAGTGTATGATACGATGTGAGATGAAAAAGAAGTTGCGGCATTGGTAATTTAAGTGGATTTTTATTGTCAAATATCTACCAGTATTTCTGATTAGTAATGTTCCCGTTTGTTATTTAACATAAAAAATAAATAAAATGAATATCATTATTGGAAATTATTGATAAAAATTTGCAACATCTTAAATCAGATCTTACTAAATTAAGAACAATCTTACTAAATTAAAATCTTACTAAATTAACAACATTTGGGAAAAGAGGAAATTTTCACATCTTTGTCTAAGGATTCACGTATTAAGCAAAATTTTCTGTCTTAAAGAAAGACAGAAAGACAGACTTTTCATCGCATATTTGGAAGAATAGCATAATAAACATTCTAGTATTAAAGTAATATTTTTTCATTATTTTCACTGGCGATGGTCAAGAAATCGAGGAAAAAATTCGTGCATTTAGCAAGTTCTTTTATTAAATTGGAAAGCTTTAAAAGCATACAACTGTACTTTTTATTTATCATATGAGAGACAGAGTTTGAATTCAATATATTAAAATTTCATAAATAACTAAGTAGTTCTTTTCAATTTCATTTTATTATTCAAATTTTTTAAGTTATTTTTAAATGTTTAGCATTTTTCAACGAGGTTAAATAGTTTTTGTCTATTCGGTTTATCTGTCTCCTTGTTTTTCAGTCTGTCCGTCCTTGTTCCAACTGACGTAGATACACGATATAGTCAGAATGAAATGAGATCCCTAGATGTTATTGGTTACTACTGTGTCATTTTTAGTATTAAAAATGAAGAGTTTAACATTTATATATTTTCTTCACAGATACAGAAAAGAATTTCATTAAATTATGGTCTATGAGAAATAAAAATGTGTACAGTGTGTTTTAATTGTATTACATAGCATTTCTATATATATCGCTGACGTGAATTATGATACTTACTGTAGATTATGGTGTCCATAGAGCATATCGTTAATTTACTGAGACACACAAAAGAAGAAATTTGATCACTGTAATTTATAAACAATAATTGCTGGGGGTGGTTTACAGTTATTCAGCCCGTTTCCAAATTGAAAATTTGAGCGTACTTAAATCTACACAGGGCTGCACACAAATATTATACAACATCTGTTTATTGCCGAAAATTGCAAAATAGAAATTTTCAATTGTGCTATGCGTTTTAACAAAATTTTAGATAAAACTGTTCTGGCAAAAACATAAAAAAAATTGTGACATTTTTAATATTTACATCGTTTCCCTCATTTTGCTAATTTAAGAGAGCTTTAGTGATAGTAAGACTCTTTTGCGTTTTAATATTGAACGTTGATGATTTGGCTGAATGCCGATAAAAAAGTGTTGTACTATTAATTAAGTAGGCGACTGTAAATATACAAAAATGTCAGAAAATTCATATTTTCTTAGACAGGGCTGCAAAAACACCAATATTTTCAGACTTGGTTGTAACAGGAGAAAATGGGTTTTCAATTGCGGTATGAATTTTTCAACTTGTTTGTTTAGACACGATATTACATTTTACTTAATTTTATTTTCAATATACTTATTACGTTGAAAAGTGTTACACATTCTATACTGAATTATTGAATACATGACAGTTTGTTAAATCCTTCAATTATTTATGACATATATGAATATATATATATATATATATGATTATTTGTAATATTTTTTTTAAATTATATAAAGAGTACTTTACTATTTTAACTTAAAATGTGACATCACTATTTAAAAATAACTAATTCCACAGTATATCTACTCATATAAATGAAATAAATCTTCCTATTATATTTAAGAACTGTAATTTCGAGTTCTCCCTTCATTTGATAAGGCCATTAAAAGTTAGCGTGAGAATAAGTTAATTCAGTCATCATTTAAATTGCTTCTCTGAATCAATAATAATCCTTAATTATTATTGCTATTCAAACGATGATTATTCACAATAATTTAAATGAACGATTTAAGTAAATGCAACTAGGGTAATTTAAAATGAATAAATGTATTTTGAAGTTTTGTTAATCTTTTTAAAATTAAATTTCCGATTTTATTTTATTTTATATGAAGCCAAGTTAAGTCCAATTTTTTAAAAAAAGTTTTCAGTTATAATATCATGCAAAATATTAAGCTAGAAATTTAATATGTTATGTCATAATATTTAAACTGCAAATATCTTCGTGAATGTGGATTTTGCATTGCGAAATTGCAAAGCTGTAAAATACTTGCAGCATGAAAGTGTGCATTTGTTTGCACATGATTTTTCAATAAATTTTATGATTAAAATAAGGACTATGATGTACATTGTTAAATTAAATTTACGGTTTTATTTTAAATATGAAACGTTTTGTTCAATCTTTCAAACAACTTTTGCAGTTATAATATCATTCAAAATATTAAGCTAAAACGTTAATATGTTATATCAAAATATATAAAATGCAAATATCTTTATGAATGTGGATTTTGCATTGCGAAATTGCTTGTAAATCGCTGTAAAATGCTTGCAGTATGAAAGAGTACATTTGATTCCAATAAACTGTACCATTAAAATAAGGACTATGATGTACATTGTTATTATAATATGAGTATCTCAAAATATGTCTGTATTTTGACGGAAAACTGAAATGAAACGAAAATCGGTGAGCATACTAATCGAGGATGGAGAAGAAAATTAGAAAAAACAACAACAACATTGCATTAATATCCGCTAACAAATGACACTACACTGTTTAAAACTAATGGTGACACATTGCACCTTTTAAGGGTGAAAGAGTTGTCTCACTGGGGACACCCCTAAAGGAGCCAAAATAGCATCTTTAATTAGGGTGAAAAGATGGCACCCTTAATCCAGGGTGCCCAATGATAAAAAATTAAAATATATACTAACCGAATTTCGGCCCTCGATGGATTCTAACGCAGAACGTCTGATTACAAGCGCAGCGTCCTATCCTCTCGGCCATCAAGCTCACCTTCAAAGTTTCCCTGAAATGTTCACATGTCCTGAAATTCAAAGGTTGCTTTATATAAAAAAGCTCGCCAAAAGTTAGCCATTCGAAGCTCTAAACAAAATTGGGATAGCGTATAGCGGTGATAGTCATCGTAGGAAAAACTTGCTGCTTTGATCTACCAGTAAAAGCGAGTTAAAGTGCAAGAATACACGTTACAGAGCATGCGCAAATGACTAAGGGGGAAGGGAATCTTCCAACGGTATGCATTCAGCGGCACCCTAATTAGCGTGGAACACCCAATGGCATTCCAAACACTTTTCAAGACCACTGGTGCCAAGTGATTTAACCTTTTCACCCCTGGGCGTCAAATGCAACCAGTTCGTCCCCTTTATTTTTAACAATGTACGGGCCCTATCAAATCATCAAAACTATTCAAAAAGTCATTTCTTCTGGTCATTCTTCTCATTACGTAGAACGAGGTGGAACCCGTCGGAATTCGACGAAAGAAAATCTTTAAAAAAGAACTGTTTCATTGATTTATAATAAATCTACAAAATTAGTTACAGTAAAAAATGCATCTTAGATTAGCCAGTCTAACTCTTAAACAAATATTATTTTAAGCTAAAATTAACAAAATACTATAAAACTCAACTATCCAAATTATTAAACAAAATAAAACCAAAATTCATCGGATTTTATAACAGACGATATTTTTGAAATCGTAGACGCATTTTAATATCTATTTTTTTTTCTATCTTAAGAGAAAATGGGGTGATTTTGTTTCTACAATTACAAAACTTGTACTAAAAATTATTAAAAAAGTTTATCTCAAAAATAAACTAAGATACGGCTTTGAAAGAAATTGCATTTAAAAAAATAATTTTTTCTCTATACGACGCTGTAAAAATTTAAAATGTACGATGTTTAGAAGTTTAAAATTTGCTGTACCGAAAATTTCGAAACCGAAATTGAATGGCAAACTGTTGCTCATTTTAATCTAATTTTTTTTTAATTCTAAGAAAAAAATGGAGTGATTCTTTTGCCACAATTACAAAATTGGTACTAAAAACTATAATAAAATTAATATCTCAAAAATAAATTTAGATACAGCTTTCAAACAAATTGTATTTAAAGGTACATTCTTTTTCTCTATATGACGGTGTAAAGATTTAAAATGTGCTATGTTTAGAAGTGTAAAGTTAGCAATAGCTAAAATTGCAAAACCGAAATTGCAGGGGGAAGTGTTGCCTTTCGCAAAATGACTTATGAGTTACGCACAGATACGTTTGGCCTTTATAATGTAGAAATATAGATAGATTTTAAATTAAAGCATGATCTGAAAAAATGAAAGGCATCTCATGTAACATTACTAGGCGAAATTTTCTATTTCTGATTTTGCTTATGATTGACACAGCGTTTACACTAAGAGGACCGGTATCGGCATCTGTTAGCAATTATTGCTATAATGCATATTACTTACCCATCATACGTAGTATAGGGTAAGTCTTGCAATCGTTTTGAAAATCGAAAAATTTTTTTTGACGGATTTACACGTTTTAGATAGTGGAGATTCCGAAAAACATATTTTTAGAAAAAAAATTTTGCCGTCTGTCTGTCTGTCTGTGTGTCTGTCTGTCTGTCTGTCTGTCTGTCTGTCTGTCTGTCTGTAAACGCTCTATCTCCCGAACAAATTGAGATAGAGACTTGAAATTTTGAATGTAGTTAGTATGTAAGAATGGGACGAACCCTATTTAATATCAGCAACCTCGATTATCCGGAACTATTTTTTTCGGACTCTCGAAAAATTCGTTCTGATGAAAGGTATATAAAAATTTTCGAATTTTTTTGTTCTAAGGAATGGACGTAAAAGGCAATAAAATAACACACATTTTGCATATAGAACGAAGTCGAT
The DNA here is from genome assembly GCA_964019185.1 of Maratus speculifer. Taxonomy (NCBI): domain Eukaryota; kingdom Metazoa; phylum Arthropoda; class Arachnida; order Araneae; family Salticidae; genus Maratus; species Maratus speculifer. Next base: position 18,730,306 of record OZ025297.1, on the reverse strand, counting down.
CGGATTATTAGTTGCCGAGATATTTGTAATCTTGTTTTCCACATTCTTCAATTTTTCATGATCCTGTATTTCATTCAAATTTCAATTCAAAAGTATATTTTAATTGAAAATGAGACTCTTAATCCAACGCAGTTAATTGTTAGTTAATAGAATTATTATTTTTGGAGTTATAAGGATGTTTCTTTTACGCAGTCCGGTACTACTTGAGTAGTTTGACGTTTTATATAATTTGTCGAAATTGGTACATCAGCAGTTCTTTAATATAGCATTACTATGTATCTTAACAATATTTAAATTTTGTTTATGAATTGCAATGCATTGTATAAATAGTTTCACATGTTTTATTTTCACATATATATCCATGATGGGTAAGTATTACGGTGGCCCCCAATGACTAGTTTTTATTGTTAATTGTTCTTCTCCCTTCTCCTATTTTGTCCTCTCCTGAATAGTATATGAAGGGATTTGACTTTATTCGGCTTATTCTTTCAATTTACTAACAAAACCTAATACAGATACTTATACTATAATCATCCAGTATAAATTATTATTTAGTCACATTCTATCTATTTCATTAAAAATGCATTTTTTTTATAAATGTTTTTATCGATATTTATTGTGAAGGCTCTTGAAAATCCCACATTAAAGTATCAGCTAAACACACCTATTAAATAAATAAAAAATATATAGTGCTAAAAAAAAATTTCCCCGATATATCGAACTCTAGCTGCTGGCCCATTCATTTGATCGCGATGAGATTATAGATATAGTTATTCAGTATGAGTCCGATATTCTATCAACGGCAACAAATTGGCGCTCGCGGTTATGGTTATAGCAAAAGAAACTCGAAATTTTCAAATGGCAACGCCTATTTTTTTTCCCTCGCAAATTGCTCAGCGCATGCTAAAACCTTAAAGAGCGTTGGAACGGTGCGCGTATCGCAATAAACGGACACGTTTATGCTTGTTCAAAAAGCAACTCTGCAAAAAAAAAAAAAAAAAAAAAAAAAAAAAAAAAAAAAAAAAAAAAAAATACGATTACGGCGCACGAAAGAAATTTGCATATGACAGAGGCAAAACACCAATTACGGAACGCCATTTGCCAGAGAGTCAGCGTAGAAAACCGATAAAAAGTGGGAAGGGAATGTTAGTTCTTCAGTCGGGAACTTGCTCATGCCGACGAAATGACTCTTCCAGCGAAAGTTCATAGTGAATTTGTAAAACTCCATTATCAGAATGGGATTAATGCTGCTAATACCTTGCTTGTTCACCGTCTAAACCATTGCAAAATGCTTTGCCCATGTAGCCCGGAAGCTGTTTGTGATTTCGTAAATAATTTCGAAGAAACTGGCTGCACCTGTGGTAGACCACGATCCAGACGACCAACTCTTCCTGCGGATACTGTTATGGAAATGCATCACATAGTGACTACAGGACACACGCAAAACTGTGAGATTTACATGTCCTGTGTTGGATACACCGAAATCAACGGTGCGAAAGCCAGCGCGCTCTTTAATCCGCATGTTTCCTCATTTGTACCAGCGCGTCCAGATGATGAAAGTAGGGGACAATCAACAACGTATAGACTTTGCTAATCAATTTCTTATCAAATATGAGGGAAATAAGCACTGGCCTCTTCACTTATTATGGACAGACGGAGCACATTTCACCTTAACTGACAGTGCCAACACGAAAAATTGTGTGCAGTCGGCAGACATGAATTCCCACGCTGTGGCGTCCGTACCGTTACACGACATGAAAGTTACTGCGTGGTGCGGCATTGCATGCACAATTATTCCCATGTAGTGATACCAACGGGATTTGTAGCTTGTCCTGTAAACAGGTTCTCGCTATACGGCAATGTTGCAAAATTGCGTCATATCCGAATTACTGCAGCGAACTAGCTTGGAGTGTTGTAATCAGTGATTGGTGCAATGAATCTGTGTCATATGGAAATTTCTTCTGTGCGCTAAGATCGTACATTTTTTTTGGGGGGGAGGGGAGTTTAAAGAGCTGTTTTTTGTGCGCGCATAACGAGTCCGTTTGTTGCGATACACATATGGTTCCAACGCTCTTTAGAGTTTTCATATACGCTGATCATTTTTCAACGGAAAAAACCGGGCAATGCCATTGGAAAATTTCGAGTTTCTGTCACTGTAACCGTAACCGCGAGCGCCAATTTGTTGCCGTTGACAGAATCCCGAGCTCATACCTAATAATAACTATATCTAAAATCGCACATCGATCGGTTGAACGGACCAGCCACTACAGCTCCATATATCGGGAAAGTTTTTTTTATGACCACCCTATACTTAAATAATGTAATTGATCAATAAATATCGAAGATGAATTAATTTCTTAACAGCAGACTCTCGTCAATTAAAGATTCTTGCAAGATAGTGCTAATGTATGTGGCTAGCTTCGGTGCTCTTTGCTTTGAAAAATATGATATTTTTATCAAACACATGCATTTTTAGTTAAAATAAAGAGAAAAATTATAAATTCAGGTATATTTATAATGGAATTTCAATTAACTTTTCAAATTTAGGTAATTTTTAATCCAAATTTAGTAAAAAATTGCGTTTGTTTCAAACTTTCCTTAAGTAAATTTGTTCAATATATTTCAACTTATTTTCAATAATATATTAGCAAACCTTACCTGTGTTATTAAGCAGAAAATTTACAATACTTCTAATCTTTACTTAATATACCAAATTTTGTATACAAAACATCATTTATTTCTAGAAAAATGCGCATTTTTCAGTAACAGTGTCTGCTAAATTAATATATAATATATTTATAAGCAATAAATTGCTTTATAACATACCTATATAGGAGAAGAACCATGTTGCAATTTTTTTATAAATAAGTATGGAAAAGTAATTATTTGAAAAGTAACGTAAGTATAAAAAGTAAAATTAAACAAGTATGAAAAATAATGTGGTAAGCCTAGATTATGAAACACTTTCCAAAACTTTCTGAAATCTTTTAGAAAACATCGTTATTTCGAGAAAAAGTGTTACAGTCTGTAGCCAAATATGTATTACAGTATTTTTTAACTGCCTTGTATTTGATCTGTAGGCTTCTATATATAAACTATATAATGGGAAAAATTAATTTTGAAAGAAAACGCATATAGGGTTGAAATTTCTCTTTCAGAAATTTATAATAAAAGTTGTAAACATACTACAGTATTTTTGTTCAGCTCTGTAGTTTACCTTGTACCTTTATCACGCGTAAGTATTCAGATAAAATTTAATTCGAACTAAACGCTCTTAAAACTACTGAAATCATATTTCAAAGATTATTATCAATAGATGGCTATCTATCCAATTCTTTGCGCGGCTCTTTATATCGTTTTGTTTATAATCTACAAACTTTTCTTTGTAAACGGAACGCATTTCAGCATAAAAAAAATTTAACTCAGTTTAAAATTACATTTAAGTAACTTACGCCCACACTCAGTAATCTTTACGAACTCTAATGTGCAATTTTATACAGGGTGAGTCATAAATATCGAAACAATAGGCTATCTCCTTAAATATTGCCCCTAGATCCATACTTCCAATTGCAAAAATTCATAAAAAAAAGGTGAAGTTTTTGATAAGATAAGTTGCAACTCCATGGGGGTTCTATTTGAAAAAATACGAAAATTAAATTTTTATACGGCCCCCGTAGGATAAAAATTCCAATTAGGAAAACTTTCCTTATCCAGTCCTGAATAAGACACAAAAAGATGCGTCTTCAGATCTTTAAAACTCGCGAAGTTATAGCCGTTTAAAAAATTCATCAGGTTTTAAGGGATTAGACACAAATTGAAATGTGCTCAATTGAAAAAACAATGTTACTTTGACATTTCTAGGAAACGTGTAAAAATCTATCTTTTGAGTTAGTGTTTTGATTGTTTTCCTATTATCCGCAAAATTATGCTATTATTAGCAAATTATATGATAAGCCATCATATAATTTGCTAAAAAAACACATTCTAAAATTTCTCATACAATTTATAAAATTTTCACATGGTTAGTACTGGTTTAAAGGAGAAAATCAAAAATCTTTATAATTCGAAACATTTTTTATCGGATTTCAATTTCTTTCCATTTTATTAAAGATGAAAATCTGATTATAGTTTTGTTCCAGGGTTTTTGTTTTTCAATATTAATTTTAAAACTATTATAAATATTTATTGATAAAATAATATAACTTTAAAAAAATCCTATTTTCAAAAGTAAATATTTTTTCAAATTTGACAAAACAAAACTAATGTAAAATAATGAAAAATGACATGTTTTAAGTTCTTTTCTTTTAAAATAATTCTTAACTTTTAATAATTCAATGATAAGAAATAGTGGGGGAAAATTCATTATGCAGGAAAATGAAGTTTACTGTTTAAATGTTCGTCAGTTATTTAAAAGAATGCATTTTCTAAAATGTAGATTAAGTCTTTTTTTTTTCACAATTTTAGGCTTTTTATCGTCCTGGAGAGGATGTTAATCGCTTTTATTTTGCAAAAAGAAAAAAAAAACCTTTAAAATTCATTTTTTAAGGAATAGTATATTTAAAGGCAAAAAACTTAAATATGATAAACCAGTGAAAAAAATCTGCCTATGACGCAATTCTGTCTGAAGCGGATAATGTGATGATACATGCAAAATAAATACAATAATACCAGAAGAAAAAAAATAAACTCCTAGGAAGGTTATTTGTCTGTAACGTATTTTTTCTTTCCTATGTGATTCCGTCTTAGAAATGTCCATGAATAGTCCATGTTAGAAACATCATTTGAAGTAGGGTTTTTTCTAGGTTTATGTCCAATAACTTCCAAAAAATTTAGCCTAATCCAAGTACGTTTACGAGAATTATAGAGCGGATAGACAGCCAAACAAACCAAAGTCACGAATAATTTTCAACTTTCTGAGAAAGTCTTAAAAACCGGGATATGTATACGACATTTTAATGGCCAATATATATTTAAATATCATAGAGATAGCTGGATCTTTCATTATGGTTAAATGTATAGACTGTTGCCTAAATCGAAAGACAAATTCAAATGTATTTTAAAAAGAAAATCAAGATAATTGAAAAATACCATATATAGTGGGGTCTCAAACCAATCATTTAAACCAGGGGATCTTAAACTACACTGTAAAAAAAGTGTCGGTCTACTAAAAAAACTTTAGTGATCCTTGTAATTACTAAAAAAATTTTAGTAATCTCAGTGGGTTACAAGAAAATCTGTAAGAATTACTAAAAAAAAGTTAGCAACGAATAAGAGTTAATAATTTTATATTTTTAATAGCTATTACTGAAACTCACTTGGTGTGGCCTTGATAGCATAGTGGTTATAGTAACGGGCTCCAGGCTAAAAGGTCCCGGGTTCGATACTGGCCACTGCCAAATACGCCTCGAATGTATGCAGTGTGAGTACTCGTTAATAAAGGGATTATGAATATCCTGACGGAGCATTAGCAATGTTTGGTGCTGCCATCTACTGCGGTTTTGTCGAAAATCTTCCGCTCCAGAAGTCTGGATGCATCTCGAAGGAAGCTCCTGCCCTTCGAGCCCACGTAATGGTTATTAAAAATAATTTCGGAGCTATTACTAAAATTTGCTTGGTGGCTCATACTAAAAATTTTTAAGTTAGTTATACAAAAATTTCTTTTGTTCAGTTTACAAAAGAAATGCTTGTTTCGCTTGCAAAAAAAAAAGTTTGTAATGGTTACTAAAAAATTCTGTGGAATACAAATTTACTAAAAAATTTTTAGTAACCTCTTGAATTTTTTTTTTACAGTGTATGGTACTCGTACCAGTACTGGTACGCGAAATTCTGTTTACTGGTTACGCAAAAGTGCAGTATTTGTAAATGAAATAAAATGAAAAATACAGCATGTGAAATACAAAAAATCAGCTTAATTCACCACTCCTCTTTCTTAATTTGTTATTATTTGTTGTTGTTTCTTATCATCATAAGCTCAGTGTTTTCTTCTCTGCTATTACAGCTTTGATGAGTACTTCTTTCGCATATTTTAATGTAATTCCTATTAGAATTTTTAGACCAATAAAACTAATTACTCGGCAGATGTTGAATTGACCTTTCATGCTCATTTTAAAAAAGAAAACTTTTTTATTTTATTAGTGAATTGTATGTATGCATATTACTTACTTCACGATTTTCGATCTCACTTTATTAATAAGCAGCTTTTTATTAGAATGTTTGGAATTTTTTTTATGTAGGTTCTATGCATATTAAATTTTGTTATGTATTTTACTATTTATATAAACATAGTATTCATATTACAAAATAAAAAACAATGTTGTCCAGTTAAACTGATGGCATTGAGCTCAGAAGCTTCGCATACTAATTGTATAATACAGCCTTAAATTTTCAAGGGGTCAAAAAAAATTAATCGGTGAAATAGCTCCCACCTTTTTCAATTTTTATACTTAATCATCGAAAGTTCTAAACTAATGAAAGATATGCTTTATCATATGAAATATCTATATCCAAAATTTAGATGAAATCGTATAATCCTTAATAAAAACCCATTTATATAATTTATACCCCTCATTTATGCTTCCAAAACTATACAAAGAAATTCGCCTTATCAGAAGGAACCTACATCCAAATTTGCATAAAAACCCATTTTCCAATTTAAAGGGGGTGTAATCGCCAGTACCCCCTTTATATTTAAAAAAAATCCTACAGATAATTAGGGAAGCATCTGATCTCTATGAACCTGTATTTAAAAATTGAAACAAATCGGTTAATTCCAGAAGAAAAAAACATTTACCTAAATTAAGAGGGTTAATCCCACCGATTCCACAAAGAAATGAGGGAAGCGCCTTATCACAATAAAAAAATATAAAAAATTTAAAGCAAATCGGTGCATTATATAATTCTGCGTCAAAAACTCATAAACCTAAATAAAGGGGAGAGGTTATCTCCCATTTCCCCTCCTTTATAGTCATCCAATGATCTCCAAAAACTAATCATGGCGGTGCCCTCATCAGAATGGTTTTATCCCTAAAATTTAAATGAAAACTGATAGTTCTGCATGAAAAATAAATTTAAGGGGAGAGCATTAGCCCCCCCTTCTCATCCCCACTCATTATACTTATCCAATCAACACCTACTATTAATCACAGAGACGTCTCATCAAAAAAAAATCCTATATCTAAATTTTGAACGAAAACTGATAATTCTGCATGACAAATCCATTTTTATTATTAAGGGGAGGAGAATTAGTCTCCATTCCTTTCTTATACTCATCCAAACAACTAATACTAATCGTAGAGGTGCCACATCAGAATGATCTTATATCTAACATTTGAACGAAAAACCCATATATATATAAATTAAGAGGAGGGCATTAGCCCCCGATCCCTCTTTTATGCTTATCGAATGAACTTCCAAACATAATCAGGGAAGCGCCTTATCAGAATATATCTATATCCAAAATTTTAAGTGAATCGGATATTTTTATCATGATCTATCACGTAACGTACGCGAGTACATGCATACAGAACAGGCTGGCACATAACCCATATAGCACACTTGCCTCCTCTGGACATCCTGGGGAGGATTCATATCCCAGGGCCGACATCCCTCAGGCATCCCTGAGGATGCAGAACATTGTCACCAGGAGGTCCTCAGGAACCGAAATATCAGCTTTACAGCATCCTGGAGAGCTCCCCAGGCCCTCCTTCAGGATCCTCCCCGGGAGGTTCGGGGGAAGATTTGAGGAAGTTATGTAGGAGGACTTTGGGAAACTTCAAGGTCACTAATATGCTCAAAAAATAATAAAACTATGATTTAATTTAATTATATTTTTGGAAGAAAACGTGCATGTTGCTTTTCCCCCATTATTCAGACGGATTCACATCTAACAGAGAGCATTCGGGAACAAATTTCTTACCTTCATTTTTCCTGTCGTATTTAAACCGGGTACTTTGGTAGTCTGGACGCGCGCTCTGACCGTTATGCAGTAGGTTCAGTACGGAAAAAGGTTTTTAAGATATACATACATTTTTTCTCCCCTTTTGAAACTCAAAACTAGGAAATGTTCTCACTTTTTGGGCTTTTGCATACATTCGACATAAATTTAAATTAATAATTCCAAATAAATTATCAATAATTATTTGTTATAACATAAATGTGTTCGAATTTTAATATTTTTACATGAAAAAGTATTTTTAAATGATAAAAATTTCCTTTTAGCTTGTAGTACTTAAAATCCATTAAAATAATTCTGTTATTAAAAAACTGATTATGAACTATATTTTGACACACAACGAATGATGCAAAACGGTTTTGATGATATCCCCTATAAAATTTAATTTTAAATAATAATAATTTTATTTCCAGAGATTAAAAAGGCAAGATATTAAAACACATAGTTTCTTTAAAATTATGGTTTTTTTTTTCATGTATTGACAAATAAATTCCAAGTAAATTCTTTCAAAAATAAAACCCTTTTTGTTCTCTCTCTCACACACATTTTTTTACAGAAATTTTAATCGATTTTTTTTTCTTTTTACGCTTGGTAAAAGGTGCTCTTATACAAATTTATGAAAAAAGATATATAAATTTGCTTATTCTTTTTTTTTCCCTTTTGGGCTAGGTCCTAGATCATTTCATAGCGGTCCCACCAGCAGTCAAGAGATTCTGCTCTCGAAACTGGTAGATGGGAGGGGCTGATTCGCACCCGTCGGCCTAATTGTTGGAGATTCCCGCGGTTTTCTTCGAATCTTGGATTTTCTTGCGTAAATACGGGTAAGATTAATTTAGAAAGATTCTCACGGAGGGCAACCCTCCCTCCGTTGATATGTCCCTCATATTGATAATTGGCCGTCATAAATACAACCAATCAACAAATAAGTTTCAAAAAGATTTGGCATATTTTGGTGAGTATTTATTAACACATAATTAAATCCGTTACTTATGAAATTCTTATACAACGGTACGAGTTGCAGATGTTTGGCTATTTACCACTTGTCGTGGGATTAAAGAATACCGTAAAACTAGTGTATTATTTTGTAACATTGAAAAAATTAAAATTTTGTATTGTTATCGAAAACACACCATTGTACAAATTTGTATCATTTTGTTGCATCAGGATTTGGAGTGAAAATCATTTGTAAAATTCCATCATTACACTGAAACACTGCTTGAGTTACACAAAATAGAAACTAGCAATAAAATTTTAATGTGTTACAAAACATTTTTTTTCTTTTTGTTATAAATAAAATTAATTTACAGTTAAATCTCCATTTAACAGTCTTTAAAAATTGTATGAAATCTTTATGTGCATAAAAAATACAATATGTACGTTTTTCCATTTAATCTACGACTGGAAATATTTTTGTTGATTTCTTAAAATGTATTTTTAGTAACTAAGATTTTATGCAATTTTAAAAGTCCAAAAGAACTGATATATTTATTTAAAATATAAGATGTTTTTATCAATGAATTATTGCTTAAAAATCCCAAACTAATATACATATACATATGTATATTTACTTTTACACCTACGAACAAATTTCTATGTAACACCTTTTCTTACTAACCCACAAAAAGTCTGAATTCTAATTCTTGTAAATACACTCTTTTTTGCTCTCTTACTGATTGAGTGACTATCACAAAAATTGCAAACATATTCTCAGCTGACAAAACTGGTTAAGGGGAGGGATAAGCTATTGAGTGTCTAATTGATGGAAGACTGGGACAGCCAGCTATTGAGCAGAGTATTGTAAGCAGTTGTTTACATTATAATATTCTCATTGTCACCTAACTAAGAATATATTCTTGGTAAAACAGGAAATTCCATCCTTTATAGATATCCGAAACTAAAGAAATATGACATAAAATCGGTTTGTTAAATGAAGGTTTTAAGTGATGCAATATATTTTTCAGTTGAAAATTGTCATAAAATATTTGTTATTACGGAAATACAGATACGTATTTATCTGAAATTTCAGAACCAAAAAAATATTCATATTTCTAAAGTTTTCATAATAGACTTCATTTTACCTTTCAGAATTTAAATAATAAAAAAAAATAATAATATGTTTGATAATCTATAAAAGACATTAGAAAAATAAATTGTTAATAAGTCCAACTTACATTTAACAAAATTAATTAATGATAAATGAAACAAAATAGGTTAAACTATCAGAAATGACATTTAAATTGATGCTTCTATTTTAGCTAATATTTTCTTATCCTCAACATATATATAAATTACACACGGTAGGTAACTGATAATAACCTGAATTAAGCTTTAAATTTGCGTGAATTTATATTTTTAACTGATTTTATAAGAATGTATATTTTTTAAACAGAAAATCTTTTCTAATAAATCACGTATTGGTATGTGTTTGGGGGAGGTGCGGCTCAATATTTATATATTTTAAATCCAAATATACCATTTAAAGTAAATTGCATATCTTTGAGTTGATGTTATGTGCTGTGATAAAAATGTCTACTTTCGTCGTGACACTTTTGTTTATTTATTTATTTATTTATTTCAAATAGGGTTTATTAAGTATGTTAGCTAATTATATATGCATATAAATATTTAGCATCTGATATTAAGATGCATCAGAACTCGATTTAGATAATTTTCATAACAAAGTTTTAAACGGATACTTATGAACAAACTTACGTTAAAAATCTCTTTTTTTCTTTGCATAAATACCTTTACCTCTGAATATCAGAAAAAAATATATAAACTAGATTTGTCTTCTATTCTCTTCTTCTATTATTAATTTAGAAACTTAAAATTTAGTTCATTTAAACAAGTTAAATTAATTTCTGAATTAATAAAAAAGTAATGATAATAAAAAAGCAAAACGCAATAGGTTATTAATAATTAATAAAATACTGATAAATGAACAAAATCTGGTTTAAAAGATACATAATAGTAATTAGTATATAAAATTAAAATTAATTGAAATAATAAAACAAAATTTTTAATTTAACTAAAAAAATTAAAAGTTATAGCAATAATTAAAAATAATTACAATTTAATAACAACTATTTAGCTTGCTAAAACAATAAGAGATCGAATAATTAATAAAACAAAATTAACTCATTAAAAATTTGATACCGATCAAATTGAGTTCAATATTTTAATAAAATTGAGTATTGTACTCCTGAATCACTCAAGAGATAAAGCCAGCACTGTGACTTATTCGGCACTTCCCCAGGAATGACTAACCGGGTACTTCACCAGGAATGATTTCCCAGGTACTTCCTCGGGGGTAGCGTCCCTGGGACGTTGCTCCGTGGGACGTCGCTGGGAGCTCACTTCTGAGGACATCGTAAAAGACTCTTCTCTAGGACATCCTGATCTTGTCATTTTCGTATTAGGAGGAATATGGGATGACTTGGAGCTCCTGGGGAGGTATTGAGGAGCTTTTGTGCTATACGGGAAGCTCATAGGCTTTGATAGCCTACGAGCTAAAAATGACGAACAAACGAGCTAAAAATGACGACTTCAAACGTGTTTTTTTTCATGTTTAACAGAGAGTATTTATGTTCTATATTTAAGTGCATCTATATTTGTCACATAAAAATGATGCATTTTATACTGGAATTTCTGTATTATATTTGACTTTTTAGCTCACAGGCTAGGAAAGCCTGAGAGCGTATGTGCCTACCCGCTCTGTATGTATGTATGTAACACGGTAACTCATGATAAATATATCCGATTTACATGACATTTTTGATATAGGCTTATTCGGATGTGGCGCTTCCTTGATTTGTTTTGAGAGTTTATGCGATAAATATAAGAATAGGAACTGGGGCTAATGTCCGTTAGGTGGGATTTTCTTGCAGAATTATCAGATTTCGTTCGAATCTTAATTATAGGATCATTCTGATGAGGCACCTCCGTGATTAGTAGTGGGTGTTTATTAGATAAGTATTAAGAAGGAGAGCGGGGCTAATGCCAATCTCCTTAATTTATGTAAATGGGTACTCCTCATAACTTAGGCAAATGGTTTTTCACAAAGAATTAACCGATTTGTTACAATTTTTGGATACAGGCTCACAATGGTAAGAAGCATCTCTCATTATTTATGGTGTTCTTTTGTTAAGTATAAAGGCTGTACGAGCGATTACCTCACATTTAAGCTGGATAAAAAGAGTTTTATGCGGAGGTCATCCGATTTGCTTTAAATTTTGAAGGTAGGTTCTTTATGATAAGTTCAATTTCTGAACAGTTTTGGAGATTTAATGGTTAAGTATAAAGGTGGGAACGGAGAACAACGCTCCTTAAATTACACAAATAGGTTTTTATGTAGAATTATTTGACTTTCTTTGAATTTTGGGTAAGGTTTATTATATGATAAGGCGTCTCCCTGATTAGTTTTGGGGATTCAATGATTAAGTATAAAGAAAGGAAAAGGGCTGGGGCTATTTTCTCCCTGAATTTGTTATATTTGTTATTTGGGCATTATTATATAAAGTTATAATGCACAAGTGTGCATAGCTTCTGAGCGCTATGCCCTCAGTTTAACTGGGCAATATTCTTTTTTATTCTTTTGGTGGTATTCGGAAATATGAACTGCTCTTTAGCAACAAAATAGATTTAAAAAACACAGATTAGTTTAAACTATCCCAACTGTGATTGAATAGTTTTCCAAAAAGTCTATTATAATGAAACTTTTTTTTAGATAAGTCCACCTTTATCTGCATATTTGACAATACCAAAATAACGTGATAAAAGTTTATAATATTCACATTAGCATTATGCACTTTTCTGTCCATATTTTGTACTGTGGTTACAAATTTATGTGGTGTGATCGAATTACACCTGCGGAGTTCCGTTAATTAAAAGTTTTAAAACAAAATGCTGAAGTCTTTTGTTCATAAATTGTTGTGAAAATATGAACTTTTAAACTTATCAAGAACTAATTTCATTACTCAAAATTTGTAATACTTAAATCACTTAAATATAAATCGTTGGCTCAATATCTTTATGAAAGTGAAAATCGTGATCCTATATTTAGATTATATTTAAATTTTTAAATCTTTTGAATTTTAATTTACTTTTAAAATTATAACCCTGCATTTTCACATCACCTTTGACACTTAAAATTGTAAATCATAACTAAAAGACATATATAGAAACCTACAATTGTTGTGTACATTTCTTCTATTGTTAATAATATGTATCTATTTTACTGATAAAAGACATTGTGTAACTAACAAAATGTAAATATTACAAATCATAACTGTGATTACTTTAAAACATAACTTTGAAAACTAAGTTTATTTTGAATCTTATAAGAATTTTCGCTAGTTGGAAGTAATTTTCTGTTACATTACTAATAAAGATTAGTTAGAAATAATTATGAATAGAAGATTCATTTACTAATGTACTTTTGAAATTTACAGAATATTTCTCAAAATAACTCTACTCAAAGAGTTTACTAAACATCATTATAATATTCTTAGAAATCATATTCAAATCACCAAATATATTCTTGAAATGAAAATTGTTCTTCCGTTAAAATTTTCCTTTAAATTGATAATGAATTGAAGGGATTTACAAGTAAAAAATATTTAGTAGTTAATTCAAGTGGCGAAGTTTTTATAATTAACAAACTAGTCTAGAGTTATTTCTTCATGATATGTCAGTTTTTTTATAATATGTAACAAAAATAATTCAAGAAAACTCAATTCACTGTGTTACGTTATAAAATGTTTGATTTTCAAAGTAAAGTGCTTGTAAGAGTAGTGCTTTTGTAGCTCTCAAAGTAACTGCGTAACTTTTTATATTTTTTATTTATTTCCCTTTTGTTATGTAATCATGTTAAATGACCCTGGCTTGGACATTTTTTGCTCTGTTAGTTTCTACGCTTAATTAGCAAGTAGTAAATCACGTATTAAATATTCAATAATTTCAAGCGTTTATTGCTGAATTTGCGTTAATTTCATTGCTGAATGTTAATTGGAAAATTAACTAAAAATCGTATACTTGATTCACTGATGTAGAGTTTGTCTCATTATACTCCTTTTGTGTGCTCGTGAAGACCACCTTGTGATGCAGTGCACACTACCTACATATGGGTGAGAATAATTATGCTTTTTTTTAAAAAATACTAACCGACTTCAATAAAGAATCAAGCTTGGCGACAACTTGGCGCTAACGCGTATGAATGCTTATTTTTAATATGCTTTTGATTTGAAAACGGTTGCAACAATGAAAAATTATTTGCGACAAATCATTATTTTTTTATCAAACCCACATTTTTTATTTAAAAATATTCTAATCATCAGAAATTAATGAAATTAAAATGGGGCGGCATCTTATACTTTCAAACAAAAAAGAATTATCAAAATCGGTTCATTTTTAGGGAAGTTATGAATGAACAAGAAATACATACAGATCGAAATCATAACCTAATCCTTGAAGTCGGTTAAAAAGATCTCCTATCGGTGTAAGAGTGATAGCCTGAAATTTTATTTATTTATTGTACACACACATCTGACTTGTATCCTCGACATGAAAGCCTGCGATTACCTGAAAAATGAACGCTTTTAATTGGATGACTGCTTCAAAAAATTTTGGAATTTAAATGTTTTTATTTTTAAAAAGTTCTAATTGCAAGAATTTGATAAAATTGAAATGGTACCATGTGGGCGTCTTACACTTTCTAACAAAAAAAGAATTATCAAAATCGGTTCATATTTACGAGAGTTATGCGTGAACAACAAATACATACAGGTCGAAATCATAACCTCCTCCTTGAAGTCGGTTAAAAATGAACACACTGGGCATCGTCCTAGTAGCTTAAATGGTCGAGCACTTGGATCGCTATTCCAAGTGTTCGCATTTTCGTCCCCTGGCTTCGACGTTTTTTCATCATTCTGTTGGTTTCTACGCTTAGTTACCAAATGATAAATTACGTATAAAATATTTATGTAAAATAATTATCATTAATTATATGTTAATAATAAAGTAATTCAATTTTTATCATTACAAAGACATCTGCTGTATCATGGGTAGTGAAATCAGTTTAGAATATGCTGAAATCGATTTCGAAATTTATTTATTCGCAAGCACTTGCGTTGTTCTTTTTATCAAGGACAATCTGTAAATATGAAGCAGTAACACACGCGTTCGAACAAAAATGAAACATTTGCTCATTAGCAGCACTAATGTGTACTTACGTGCCAGTCATATGCTTTTGGAACTTTTATCTATATTATATGAAAAAATAATCTTCACAACGTAATATAAGTCCAAGTGTGTGTGTTCTAGATTTTATTTATTAACAAACACAGTCATGTTATTTTGTTAATACGAAAAAAAGATAAAAATCCTCGCCTTTAGATTTTTTTGTAATCCTATGAATATATATAAATCTTTTAACACAAGTACAGGGTGTCTACTATCAACGATGGTCAATGATTAATTTCTTCACCGTTAGCCATAGACATATAGTTCCAATTACAAGAATCTTTTAAATGAGGTAAAGAAATATTATAAATGTTATTTCGTTCAATAAAAACATTTCTTAAAAAAAAAAAAATAGAAAATTTAATTTTTTGTATGGTCCTATCGTCTTATAAGTTATATTTTGTAATTTTTTTTGTTACACTGACAAATAAGACAAAACAAAAGTCCCGTTATTCTACGATTTAAACTTACAGCGTAACTTTTGCAGCAAATTAAGGAGAATTCTCTCAGAGCATATTCGTAAAAATCGTATGTTTTGCTGGTATTAGCCACAAACCAGTTTTTTTGTTCGTAGCAGGAGTTGGAATCTCACAAATGTACTTCTTAAAATAGAAATTATTTGTTTTACCCAATTTTTTATCATATTTATTTTCAGCCATACATGCTTTCAAAATGGGTGGTTATTTGAACTGCATAAAGAAAACTCAGTGATAGATACCTTATTTGCAAATTTGAACTGATTAGGAAATTCTTCGTCAATAACAACACAGTAAAAATTGAAGACCCAAATTGGGTTGAAAGATTTCTGGGTATAGTAATTTTCCTGAAATGGTGCAGTAAGGATTCCAAAATGGTAGAGTATTGTTCCAAAATAGATAGGGGGAACTGGGGTACATTGATACATGGGGCACATTGATACACCCCCTCTACCGCTCACAGGGTCATTACAGGAAGTTTCACAACAGCTCCAAAAGATGATGCGAGTGTATTCAACTACATACAGAAAATCTTGGAATGATTCAGTAGTTTGATGAAATGGGACGGGTGATTTATTGTTTTTGTTGTTCAAAAGTAAATATGAGTTGTACAATTGAAATGCTATTATATAACTGTTCCAGTATTTTCAACCAAAATGAATACTCTCCCTGGTAAGTACAGCTACTCTTTATCAGTTCTTCATTATTTATTGTTAGATATATTGTAAAGTGTTGGATTTGAGACTCATTTTATTCAAAATCGCTGTATGGGGCACATTGATACAGTCTATGACGGGGCACATTGATACAGCCTAAATCCTTTAATAGTTCATATTTTAATTATCTTTTATTATTTTTTTTACCATACACTCCTTAATCCAACCTTTTTTTTCACGAAAAATTTCTAATATTAGTTTTTATTGAAGTGAAATAGCTCTAATTTCTTTATATTAGAACATTTTATAGTATTTTTGAAAACAGAAGACGTAGGAACTTACCCAGCATCTAGTGCTAGTAGAACTAATAAAAGAAAAGGACGCCATTCTGGCAAATCTCGAATTTATATCGATTCTCCAGAGAAAAAAGTATTTTCGACATGCGAAATGTTAAGTAAGAGAAACAAACTGCAGAACAGAAAATGATACTTATATTATAAACAGAATTTTTAATATAATTATCCTTTATTTTCGGTTTATGAACCTATTTATAAACAGAAAAACTGGTAATTTTTTCATCTTTCATAAGAAAGAAGATAATGCTGGGGTTGAAGTGCTAGATATGACAAAGTTACCACAGCCAACAATCAGACAAGAAACAGCCAGAACATCAGGTCATAATATATTTAATTTGATTGCTTTAATATTGCTTAAAAATAAATTGTGGGTGATTTGAATTTTTATAAATAAATATAAAATGGTTTTCTAATTCATTTTCTATGAAAAATATGCATTGGTATTATTTTGTCGTCATTTTTCTCAAACGTATCAATCTGCCCCGGGGATGGGGCACATTGATACAAATGACTTTTTTTGATTTTTTTAAAATTACATGCAAAAATACTATATAAAACAATGATTGTACATTTTTATAACATACTACACAAGTTTTGCTGTCACCTCATGGAAAAAAAACTTGAATTTTCTACTTTCTTGACACCAAAAAAAATCTTAGAAAAAAACTGTATCAATGTACCCCAGTTCCCCCTAACCCAAAATGGTTCAAAACAGAGCAGATCTTTATTAACATTAAATTAATCAAAATTTCTGAGGCATAATGTATATACTATCTAAGATATTTTAATTGTTTTAATGTCAAAAATCAGACTTATTTAAAACGATTTTGTGCTACAAACTGAACTTTCCAAATTGGAACAATGCTGTACCCAAAAATCTTTCAACCAAATTTGGGTATTTTGTTTTTACAGTGAATATGAAAATGTAGACGGGAACTTCTGATTGGAATCAATCTTCGAATGGCGAATGGAATACTTAGTTGATTGAGTGTATGGTCCTTATCGGTGAATATAACTAGTAGTATTTTTTTTTCACGATATATTTGTAACTGTTATGTTCGTCTAGGAAAATAAACTTCAGGATAGAAAAATTAATTTTAGAATTACATAAAATTTTCATTTAAAAATAAAAATACTATCTCACTGCTCAAAGTAAAAGCTTATCTTGTCAACTATTAATATAATGTGTGTCTCGAAATAATTCGCACATTTCATACAGTTCTTTATATATCATCATACAGAAAATTTAAATCCAAATTTTTAACAAAAGAGTTTCATTACCTTACATCAAGCTTAATTCGTTAATAGTGGATCATATTAATATCTTAAAGCTTATGAAATTAAAGACTAAAAAAATGTAAGATTTGACCAAGATGAAGATTTATTAGATACATTGCTTTAAGAAACAAAACCGACTTAAATCTACAAAGTAAAATGCTATGCATTTTAAGAAAGGTTATATTCCAAAGCTACATTTTAATGAAATTATTGTCTTATGTTGTTTAATAAACAATTGACCGAAGACTTTTACAAGAATGATGTATCGTCCTTTTCCATGTTCTCTGTATATTTTACTGCGTACTCTTTTCCAAATTCAAAGAAATTTTTTAAATATTTTAAAACTGTTTATTACTTTGTTAAATAATTTTTTTAGATAATACTAACATTTACTTCTTACTCACTAATTGGATGAACTTCAAGACGTTTTTATGTTAATTTTTATATTTTTATATTTCAGAAAAACAAATTGATTTGCATAATACGAAATAATTGTATAGATTTAAAAAAATTATATCAATTTTTTGTTATGAAAGAAATTATTTGAAAATTATTTTTTAAAAGTAATAAATTATTTTATTAATGTACTTGATCTTGATAAATTTTAGCATTTTTCTCTTAGTAAGAATCTTATTCAGGGTTCCTAACCCATATTTACGAAAGCTAAGTAAAGATAAAAAAAAATCGAACATTGGAAAGATAAGGCTTTGAAAGGAGTTTTCCTTCCGAATTTACAAATCCCTATCTTTTATCACTTTTTTCTATTTTTACAAGAATGTAAATCCGAAGAATTGTAAAAAAAATTCCAATTCCGGTTTTTCACGGAAATAAACATATTTTAGGAGTCAGAGATTCCAAAATACAATGTTTTTACAAAATGTCTGTCTGTGAGTCTGTAGTTCTGTGATTCTGTCTGTCTATCTGTCTACATGTAACATAAATGTTGTGGGCACTTTATTACATGAACTAATTGACGGAATTCAATAAAACTGTACTTTCACTTAATCCCCCACATATATATTTGTTACTGATAAATTTTTGGATTAAATTTTCCAACAGATGACGCTGCTATCCTACACTTTTTAAAAAATTCCCAATAGGCCTATCTCAAGTGTTTATGCTCGGATTGTCATAAAACTTAAAATTAAATTATTATTATTTTAAGTTTTTTTTTTTTTTTTTTTTTTTTTTTTTTTTTTTTTTTTGTAAAATTTGGCGCTGATGACTTTTTGGTGTAAATCGTCTGAAAGATGGCGTTGCTATGCTGCATTATTCATAATTCTATAGCTATATCTAATGAACTATTGCTCACATTTTCATCAAACTTCAGATTCCGTTAATACCTGATATAAGTTAATCTTTATTGGTAACTGGCGGCTATTAAAGTCATCTATAAGTGTTAGCCTCTGCTATTTGGATTTTCTTTAGAATATCAGATTAAGTTAGTAGGTGACATAAGTTGTTGCTGATTGGATTTTCTTGTGTATAACTTAGTTGGTGGTGTTGCTATGTTGCATTTTTCAGGAATTACTAGAACATATGCATTAGAAGAAATATAAAGGATTACTATATCCAACTAGTTATTTAATACCTATTAAACGTATTGAATTAAGTGGTAAGTTTTAGCTGCAACAAAGGCAGACAAAGTGAACTTCTGAAGTGATTATCTACTTTCTGATGGGATTTTAATGTAAATTCAAATGGTTTTGCTCTTTTTCCTTTATTTATTTATTTGAACGACATACATCTGACTTGTGTGCTCGACATGAAAGTCTGCTTATAAGTCATCGTCAATATACAAGGACGAGATAGTACAAGGAAATTTACATCACAAGAGAAATACAACCAGGGGCTCCACACAAAGTGTGTGTGCAATGGAGCCAACGGGAATCGAACCCACAACCTCCAGCGTAGCAGAGCGGCGTCTTAACCACTCGGCCACGGAGGCCCTCTTTTTCCTTTTGTTTCTATTTTTATCATAGCAAAGACGTCAATATGAGTTAAGGTGTTTTGAAAATGTTTCAATTTCTTTTAGAGTCTGGTTTTAAATCAAGGACAAAAAAAGTATTTTTCGAATATAAAACATAAAAACATTCACAATTTCTGTAAAAAAGGAATAAATGCTAATTATAATTATATGGTAATGATAGGACTAATCTAAAATGTAGAAGAAAATAAGTTTCAAAATTGAAGTACTATTTAAATCCCTCATTTCTTTCAAAAATCGCTAATGAACGCTTATATAAAAAAGAAAAATTCCGAAAATGTCCTGTTTTTAAAATTTAAAATTTCAATGCCCTTACACCTTAAAACAACCTTTCACAGAGCATATGTAACCCCATTTTAAAACCAAATCTTTTTCTTAAAAGGTTAAACAACTGAAAATATTTTGAAAGAGTTATATTTTACAAGTTTCAAATAACTTTTACACTTTTTACTACAGTTGGAAGTGAATTATATGTTTTTCCCTTGCCTTAGAAATGAAGTAGATTGCGTTGAATCCGTTTTATTTTATTTTATTTATTTATGTTTTGCAAATATTTTTTTTTCTGAAAAGAAATAAAAAGTGGGGAATTTAGAGAAAAAGATTGACATTAAATCTTATTAAAAATTGAGTTGCGATCTCTATACACTAAAAATTTAATTAATTAAAATAAAAATATATTCTATAGAAGCTATCTATAATAATATTTTTGAAGTGAATAAAAAGAGAGCTTTTCTTGTTTGAATGGCTCCCAAAATTTCTTTACAGCAAGATTGCTGTTAGAGTTTTGACCATTTCTCACCAATATGATACATATGTACTATGCACAATAAACTGTATAATATATGCAATGTGCATATGCTCATATACAAATAATCAAATACGTGAAATCTTAGTAGATATGTACGTTTTAGCACGCAAACGAACATGTCAATAAGGATTTAATGTCAACATCGACATAGTGAAATCTGCCATGTTTCAGTAAAGTACATATATTTGTAAATGATACAAAAAAATATTTGCTTATTTAAATACCAGTTTTTGTTATGAAACTTCTTATGATTAAAAAGCAGAATCATATTACAATCTTCCGATATATCATATTTGATAACCCGATTAGAGGCACCAAATAAAGGTAGGATTTAGAATTTTACGCCTTAATCGACATTACTTCGGATATAATGGTGTTTTTATATTTTATCATTTTTTTCCCTGTCTATTTTGAGTTGCATTTTTGTTGGGAAATTTAAAGGTATGCTTTTCTAACATATATACAGGATACAGAACCAATATTCAGCCACCTCTTCTTCTTCAATTTTCCATTTATTGACATAAAATGCTCTACGTATATATCTTTTTGTTTCCAGTAGAAATACTACAATTCTTTTGAGGGAAAACATTCTTTATAAATCCATAGCCATCAGCAAAGAATTTTGGGTATTTTTTTATTACACTTGGTAACATATTTTTTTTTCCTTATTACGGTTACATAACCATTTTTCATATATTTATTATTATTATTATTATTAATTTAGCTTATGATAAATATTTTAAAAACTAAATGTTTATTTATTTTGTATCATTTTTTATATTTCTAAAATTATATTAAAAGAATAATTAATTTAAGTATAAAACTAAATGCGTTTCTTTATGTTAATTAATTTTATTATGGTCGACCATTAAGAATATATAGATATAGATATAGGTTTAGATAAAGATAAAAATTCAGTTGCCGGTTGTCAGCTTGATTACTCGATATAAGTCATCTTTGATGAATGTTTATTATTTTTTTTTTTATAACTGGCTTGGTTTCGTAATTTAAGATTTATCTATCATTTTACAATTTTTCATAATTTCAGATTTATTTATCATTTCACACTTTTTTCTAATTTCAGATGTATCTATTTTTTCACATATTTATGCATTATAAAAAAGTAATTTTAAGAATTTATTTACTGTTATTTTTGTTACACGTGGAAATCACTAGAACTACACAATTAATTATTTTAAATGAAAAAGTGACACAATGATGGTGGTATATTTTGCGCCAGCTTCGACTACATTTTAGGTCACTATATATATATATATGAAAGTATGATAGTGATGAAAAAAAATTAAAAAATGGGTGTAATAACAATGAATTAGAACAAGAACAACATCAAAAAACAATACAAAACAAACTCCCTGCTCTTCTGAAGGTAGGGGGAGAAACAAGCATCAATGAGAAAAAATGTATCCTCACAGGTTTCACAAAGCATGACACACCTGCATGAACAGTACAAAATGTCTTGATAACTTAACAATAAACAAAATAGACATGCAGGAGTACCTTGCAAAACCCGTGAGGATACATAAAAAAAAAACACCTTTCGAGGAGCTGGGAGTTTGTTGTGCATTGTTTTTTGATGTTGTTCTTGCTCTAATTCATTGTTATTGCACCCATTTTTTTCATCTTTTTCATCACTATCGTACTTTCATATAAAAATATATGGACTTTGTGCAAAATAGAGCTGCTTTGTGCCAGATGCATGAAGATGTTTTAACTTATACACTCACACAAGGTATATATATATATATATATACACATATGTAATAAAAAAAAATGCGCCATTTTGTTCTCCCTTAGCTTCAATTCTAAATTTGTGGAATATATTTCAATCTTAGTTTCGTAATCTATTAACTTGTAACAGCTAAAATTCTTTTTCTTATTTTATTTATTAATAAATTATTGCTTGCTTCTCAAAAAGGCGGGAGGTATTTCGTAACCTTTTTACTTTCTGGAATATTCCTGGGATTTTAATTTTATTTTTTATTAACTATCGCGTGACAGGTGTTAATGCGCGTTGTTAAAGGGTTTGCTATTTGCGAGGAAAAATATAGATCCTGCCGAGGACACGCCTGCTAAGACCAATCAGAACTGATCATTTTTTTTCGTTGAGACACGAGTTAATCCTAATTGGATTTTTTAATGATCGACGCTGAGTGGGACTGAACTAGTTCTGTCGTGAATTTTTTTTTTCTTTTGGTTTTTGAGGAGTGTTAGAATGCAATTGCCTTTTAAGCTATCAAGAGGCCCGTTTCATTTCCCCGCTGAATTAGAATATCTGATGATGTGGTATGGATAACGAAAGTTGTAGTGTCCATGTGTGCTAAGTAGATTGCGGGGAAGAGCTTACCTACTTTATAAGTTCATCAATAAAGAACTTGAAGACTGATGGTGTTTGTTTTTATAATGGGGAAATACCCCAATGAAATTCTTCCACTGCTCACCAACGGTCGGAGCGACTACTCTGCTCGTGCTGCTGCGGATTCCTAGAGTTTAAGCAACATAAGTATTTCGTCGAATTATATATTTATTACACACACACACACACACACATATATATATATATATATTAAAATATTGCTTTTTTAAGTTAAATATTCTATGTATTTAATATTTATCATTTTGTTATTTTATTTTTGTATTACTTTAAAAGATGTCAAATTTCGTTGTAAATGGTTTTATAAAAAGTAGAAATTAAAAATGAGAAATCCTTTCCAAATTATGATTCATATTGAAATGTTAGTGGCAAAGATTTGAAACTTTATATTGCTATCATATATTAAACATAAATGATTGGAAGGTGTAGTTTTAAAAAATTCAAATTTTCAAAGGATTAAATAATTAATAAATCGTCCAAGATTTTTGTCTATATGATTTGTTAGAAACAACAACAACAAAAATAAAATAATTGAATGGGAACATTTTATTAAATTAATTACGGCTGCGGTATCTACACTGTAAAAAAAGTGTCGATCTACTAAAAAAACTTTAGTGATCCTTGTAATTACTAAAAAATTTTTAGTAATCTTAGTCGGTTACAAGAAAATCTGTAAGAATTACTAGAAAAAAGTTAGCAACGGATAGAGTTAATAATTTTATATTTTTAATAGCTATTACTAAAACTCACTTGGAGTGGCCTTGATAGCATAGTGGTTATAGTAACGGATTCCAGGCTAAAAGGTCCCGCGTTCGATACTGGCCACTGCCAAATACGCCACGAATGTATGCAGTGTAAGTACTCGTTAAAAAAATAAATGTCCTGAATATCCTGAAGGAGCAGTAGCAATGTTTGGTGCTGCCATCTATTGCGGTTTTGCCGAAAATCTTCCGCTCCAGAAGTCTGAATGCAACTCGAAGGAAGCTCCTGCCTCTCGAGCCCACGTAATGGTTATGGAAAATAATTTTGGAGCTATTACTAAAATTTGCTTGGTGGCTCATACTAAAAATTTTTAAGTTAGTTATACAAAAAATTATTTTGTTCAGTTTACAAAAGAAATGCTTGTTTCGCTTGCAAAAAAAAGTTTGCAATGGTTACTAAAAAATTCTGTGGAATACAAATTTACTAAAAAATTTTTAGTAACCTCTTGAATTTTTTTTTTACAGTGTAAGACATAGATACTTTCATAAATTTTTTTTATAGATATTTAAATGAATAATAGTGCAAAAAACATTTTTAAACTTTCTACATAACGATTTATTTGGAATTGCTGGAAGTGTTGCTGAAAACTAGAAATTTGGCATTGTTTTTGAGTAAATTCTCCTCTGATAAGACCGTTAATTCTTTCACAAAATTTATTCATACACTGTAAAAACATATCTATGAAGTTACAAAACTTTTTCTAGTATATTGTCATTCCTAGACCATTTTATATAACGTAAATACTATAAGCTAAAACTCGTGTAACAAAACCAGTTACATGAATTTTTGATGTTACCGTTACATGAAAAGACCTGAGAATTAATGTTTTGTAGAATATTTATATTACTGGTTCACATGGCGCAATAAAAACCACAAACTAATTAAAATTATATATATGTTTTTATTTTTGCCAGTAATATTTCAATTAAACCGTTTATATTTTCTTGTCAAATATTTTGTACCGGATACTTAAAATGAAAATTCTGATCATTTGCATCATGTGTATACATGAACAACAATAAAAGTATAGTCAAATACAATATATATATATATATATATATTAAAAGAAAATAAAACTCAAATGTCATAGTTTAATGGAAAACTACTTGGAGAAATTCAGATTCATAGTTTTAAACTTTCGAAACTTAAAAATACAAATATGTTTAGAGCCTGTTATTCATCTATTGCGTAATTGGCGTAATTGTTGAGGTAAAATCATCAAAAGGATGAAAAGTATAAGTAAAGACTTTCACTTAATGAAACGTATTTCTTTATAGATATATTTTAACACAATAAAGCAACGCTTTTGTAAATAAAAAATATTTTTTGTGAATTTAAAATTTTTCAGATAACGTCGCATGAATAATAAATATTATACCGTTTGCAACATCAAAGTTAGCTATTTTTAAAAGTTAACTATGTATTTTACAGTTCCGTTTTGTACAAAAAAATATGACGTGATGTTTCACATGTCTTTTTATGATTTGATTATTTTTCCTTTTAAAGAATTTGTGAGCTACGCTTTACATTTGATACTCAAATGTTACTCTTTATGTTATTTTATAATTTAATTTTATAAGAAAGGCCTTTTTTGTGTGATGCTACGTTGTTATTGCATTAAATAGAATTGCAAAATAGTCTTCTGTGTAAAATCTACAATATTCCAAAAAAAAAAAAAAAAAAAAATTGAATTTTGTTTGTTGACTACAGTCCTGGACAAAATTATAAACTCAGAAATTTTTTTATTTGTTTGCATCATAACATAAATAAGATTAGCTTTGCGTTAATAATATAATTATGAATATTTATATTAAGGCATCTAAAATTAATGTAACTTATAAATAAAATGGAGTAAGTAATTTAAATAAGAAAATACATAACTTAAAAAAAAGCATTGTGTGAAACCTGGACAAAATTATAAACTCAAAGTTATGATTTTCTATATTCTGGAACATGTGATATAAATAAATGCATTTTGTGATAAAAAACTAATAAATGGAGTCATTATGAATCAATACATTTTAATACATCAATACATGTTTTAATTTTTTTCATAAAATAACATTATGTGACACCTGGACAAAATTATAAACTCAAAATTATGAACTTCTACAATCTAGTTTTTTTTATATAAATGAATGCATTTTATGATAATAAACTAATAAATGGAGCTATTAGGGATGAATATATTTCAATACATCAATGCATTTTTATAATTTTTAGTTAAACAATTTTGTTAAATGTGGTTTATTAATGTGGTTTTTGTATATAAAATGGAGTGGTCAACTTCCAAAGATATAGAAAGAAATCAAAGAGCTATGTTATAAACAGCATTTAGTACTGGAGCTTCATCTAGCCTAATTGTAAATATTTTAAAGTTAAATGTAAGCTCTCGAATTGTTAGACGCATTCTTCAATGAGCACCGAATATGAAATGGAAGAAAATGAAAGCTGAGCCAAAACTAAAGCCCCATCACATGAAACCCGGATTTCATTTTGCACAACAGCACGTGTCATGGATAATATAATGGAGCACATTCATTTGGTCAGACTAAAAGAAAATTAATTTAGAGGCCCAGGTGGCATAAGATACTATTGGAACGATATTAAGCCTGAAGAACGGCATATCTTTAGTCGAAACTTTGGTGAACAATCAGTGATGGTGTGGGCTGGTTTTTCTCAGAATGGTAAAATTGCTCTAGATTTTCTTAATTGAAAACAAAAAGCAGAAGACTACCAGTTAACGTTGGACGATTATCTTTTGCCATATGGACCGTTGATCGCTGTAAAAAACTGGGTATTTCTGAAAGATAATGCAGCAATACACTCTACAAAAAACACAAAAGAGTGGCTGCAGCGCTAGTATGTAAATATCTTGAATTGACCAGCTCGCACCCTGGATCTAAATCCCATTAAAAATTGCTGGAGTGCAATCGTTCGAATAGTCTATCGTGATGGACGCCAATATCAAAACACAAATGATTTAAATACGGCTATACTTTCAACCTAGAACCAGTTGTCTATGGAGCAGTTGGAAAAAAAAAATTTCAATCTATGCCGAGTCGCATATTTAAAGTCATTCAGAAAAATGGCGGTTCAACACATTTTTGAATCTATGCATTATTACTTTGCACCAGGATTCAAAAGTATATTCACTTTTTAAACTCTATAATTTTATGTTTTCAATTTACACATGTACTATATTTATATTTTACTCATATTTTTTGAAAAAAAATATATAAAAATGCATTGATGTATTGAAATATATTCATCCCTATTAACTCGATTTATTAATTTATTATCACAAAATGTGTTTCTTTATATCAAAAATACCAGAGTGTAGAAATTCATAGCTTTGAGTTTATAATTATGTCCAGGTTTCATTTAATGTTATTTTACGAGAAAAATTAAAATATGCATTGATGTATTGAAATGTATGGATGCGTAATGACTCCATTTATTAGTTTCTTATCACAAAAAGCATTTATTTATATGAAATATGCCAGAATATAGAAATTTATAACTTTGAGTTTATAATTTTGTCCAGGTTTCACATAATGTTATTTTTTTAAGTTATGTATTTTTTTTATTTTAATTACTTTCTCCATTTTATTTATGAGTTACATTAAATTTAGACGTCTTATTATAAGTATTCATCAGTATTTTATTAATGTAAAACTAAGCTTATTTATATTATGATGTAAACAAATAAAAAAATTTGTGAGTTTATAATTTTGGCCAGGAGTGTAGATTAAAAATGTAGTGGTGGCCAAAATCGTGGACAATCTTAGGTTTTTTTATGTTCTGTAGCTTATTCTTTAAAATATCTTGTGTTGTTAACTTTTTAAAATGTCATTTAATGTTTCTAACATTCTTTTTAAAATGATATAATAAAGATTTATTTTTTGAAGAGTAACATTTTCTACATGTATACAACGTTAAAACCCCCAAAATTTCAAAAACGCAAATGACCCCTATTTTTAAACAAACTGCGGATGAATCTGGCCAACAAACTCGGGTCGTGACATTAGTATGTATGTACTATGAATATAAAAAAATTCATCGAAATTGGTCCAAACATTCGAGAGTTACGCTATGATCGAGAGTGACAGAATTCATGTATAAAATTTTAATAATAATTCAATGAAATAAATCAAGGTATGCGTAAGATATTTCAAGAAATGAGCGTATGTCTAATAGAATTTTCGAGTACTCTGTAAAGAATTTATGAATGTACTATTTAAGTTGAAAGTGATGATTGATCATAAACAATTTTGTCTAGATTGATACAACTTTCATTGAAATGGAGCAAACAATTACAAAATGAAATTCATTGCTAATGACAGTATTAAAAATACATAACGATAACTGTACTGTTTACTAACGCAATAACATCGTTTGCATATTTTATTAAAGCAGAGTTAGTTTAGTTTTCTTTATGAATATTTTGCTCAGCAATTAATCAAATTCATTAAATGATCATGTAATTGGTCAAATTCCTTACTGTCAAAATTAGTCAATTTGGTGATAGTGTGCAAATTGTTATTTTTCAAAAATGAATTAAGTAACTTTAAAAACTAAACATTTAGCATTTTGTGTTGTCAACATATTGCTGTCAAGATGCTCAAAAAATTAGCTTCACGTCTTCTTAAATATGGTCTATAAATTAAATTGTCTTGTCTACAGTGTTGTACACTGTAAAAAAAATCTGCAAAGGTACTAAACCTTTTCTAGGAAACTGGGATTCCAAGAACTTTTCCTGTAACGGTAACAGCAAAAATTCAAGTTTCAGAATCGATTACATGAATTTTTCCTGTTATCGTTACATGAAAAGTTCTTGGAATCCCAGTTTCCTAGAAAATGTTTAGTACTTTCACAGATTTTTTTTTTACAGTGTAGAATGAAGAGAATAACATCTGGGTGCACAATAAAAGAACATGGCGGGAGTACATTTTAGAGCGTAGATATTTTTTCTCCTTCAACAATGACAATCTTCGTGAATGTCGTTTGTTGGCAAATTTGTAAATATTATTACAAACACGGATTACACTGTAAAAAAAAATCTGCAAAGGTACTAAACCTTTTCCAGGAAACTGGGATTGCAAGAACTTTTCCTGTAACGGTAACAACAAAAATTTAAGTTTCAGAATCGATTACATGAATTTTTCCTGTTATCGTTACATGAAAAGCTCTTGGAATCCCAGTTTCCTAGAAAATGTTTAATACCTTCACAGATTTTTTTTTTTACAGTGTAGAAGCTTTAATGGAACACCAATTCTTTTTTGGTCAATATGTATAGCAAGAACCTGATGATGCAGGGCATCACAAATATTGGACAAATTTAAGAAGCTACATGGTGGAATTTCTTTTGAAAAACTTATTTTTTTTCTTTAGTTTATTTTACTGTTTTTGATTTTTATTTCCTAAATCCATTGGTGTGTCCATTTTCTTCTTTTACCGTTCAAAATAATTCTAAAACATCACGGGAAATCCGACTTCAACTAAATGGGCAAGGCGTATTTGCCCATTTACATGAATTTTACGCTGACATTTTATACTCAATTTATTTTTATATTCTACAAGCACCACAATATTTGAAAAAATGTAGTAAACACAAGTTGTCAAATTGCAACTAAGCGTTTATTATTATTATTATTATTTTTAATGTGACACTAACCGAATAAAATTCATGTAAGAGAGGCCTAGAAGTCCGGCAAGAAGGGGCATAAAACCGATAAGGTTTGAGACATTATATCATTTTGCTACATGAAATTATTTTTTTCAAGCGTTTATATATTTTTGTATGTATGTGTAAAATCGCGCAAGAACTTCACACAAGTTGGAAATGTTTTTTTTTTTTTTTTTTTTGCCAGTATCTTTATTTACTATCGTTTTTTTACTTATATATTGTATTCATATCACTTTTTTCTGCGTCTTCTGTGTAGCTTGGAGTTTTATGATAACATTATTTCTTATCTTACAGTTAATCTAAGCTATTTTGTTAGAGAGAATTCAATAAATAATGTATCGTTAGATTGCAGTTCCATCTCCCACTCGAAATGCTTATAAGAGTTAAGCCAAACAAAAAAGTTTTACTGACTATCTACAGAGATAGTTAATGGTTTCTGAAGAAAAGATTTTTCTAGATAAGGTGGACTGCGTAGGCCGATTTTAGAGAAATGAGTGTTGGAGAGAAAGAGTGAGTTGTAGGTAGACTTTAAGAGGAGGAAATTAATTTTTTCTGAGTATAGTGTTCAGATGAAAACTGTATTGAGCTGTACACATAAGCCTAGTCTCTTATAGACTCTAAGGTGTCTATTAGAAGCATATAGGAAAGATCCGGGGGATCTCCGTTAAATCTGTTTGAAAGAACTTAGTGTGATAGGGTACTGTAAAAAAAATCTGTAAAGTTACTGGATGTTTTCTAGGAAACTGGGATTCCTCGAGCTTTTATGTAACGGCAACAACAAAAATTCATGTAACAGATACAGATTTGAACTGAAAATTAAAAAAAATGTAATATTACGAAGAATTTTTTAGGAAACTGGGATTCTTAGAATTTTTCCTGTGACGGCAACCCAGTTTCAGACAAATTTTTCGTAAGATAATTGTAATTTTAGTAGTTCCGTTTGTAAAGTTACAGGTTTCTGTAGCTTTACGAAAATTAGCTTTTTACATCTACATCTTTTCTTGTATAGTGTACAGATAAAATGTTAGCAAGCCTACAGATTTTGCCAACTTTACGTATGTAGGATTACAGATTTTTTTTTGTTTCAGTGTAAATATTTCGCACGAAATCATATTTATCCCAGTTTTTTGCTGTAAATCTTGTTTTACGTAAATAATATATAAATAAATTGTTAGTTAATTTTAAAGGGATGAGTAAATATTCTTTTTTTATAAGCCTTGTCACAATATGCCCGATATCACTTATTTATAAATGTGGTGGCAGCATATTGAAACAAAGGAACATTCTTCAAAGTTGTGCGAATTAAGAAAGAATGCGACAATAATATGTATTGTGTAAACTTACATAACATTTAAAAATTATACAGATCAACAGAACTTAAATCAATTATCAGTTGCATATAAAATACATTTTCAAGAAAGTTGATACTACAAAACATTTTTATATACACATGAAAAAAAAACTTAAAATTGAAGTGAAAGAACATACAGGCGGCATCTAAATATAACAAGCGACCTACACACATACATGATAATAATGAAAGACACAAAGATTGATTTAAACAAAAATAAAATATTTTATTCCATAAAATTTTATTCGCAATCAATTAATAGAGAATTAATAGAGAATTTTTACGTTCTATTAATATTTGCATTGATAATATTTTAGCTTAAATTTGGAATCTTTACAGCAAAAACGGTCGGCAACATTGCTGCCAGCAGTTTTTGCTGCAAATTTAAGGGATTTTTTTTTTACATTGTGTGCACAACTTTATGTTTTGATCCCGGAGTTTAGTAAAATTAATTAGCACAGCAAAAACGTATGCATTGTCATTGTTATAGGCTCAAACAGACAAATACATTATGTTGCCAAAGAAGACCGGTTACTTATGATTTAAGAAGTTTTGTTAAATATCTACAAGAATAAATGAGAAATAAATAATAGAATAATTTTAGGTAAAATAGAGACTTAATAATCACAGAGCAGGAAATTTTCTTTTTTATACTTTTATCCGCAAATGAAAAAACCGTCAGAAATATTTTCAATGTGAAATGTAAAAGCAGTAAGTCTTGGTTATGTCCATTAATATCATAATAATAATAATATATATTCTACAACGAAAAGTTCATTTTCTCATAAGACGTCACTTTAATAATAAAGCAGTTAAAATAGATTAAAATATATTAATACCCCGAATATATAGATTGGATGGTTGGACGGTTTGCAGGATAACTTCATATTAGGGTCACGGACGGAATCGAAAATATAGAGTTCTTGACATTTAATTTGAATTCAATAATTATTTATTTCAGTTTTTCACGTTCATTCTGTTTGTAAATTTATATTAACATTCTGAAGATGACTTAACGAAAATGAGTTGAAACATGTCGAATTTTAATGTATTTTAAAATTTTATTATTAAAGTGACGTCTTATAAGCAAAATAATTATTTATATTAAGGGTGTATTCGATAAAGTGCTTTTCCACCTTCGACAGCTCGAAATTTTCCGATACAATTTCAGGCACATTTTTAAAAGCAGAAACATGAAACTTGCTGAGGGGATTCTTGAAGGGACGTATGAGGTGCCGTGTGATGTCTTTTTAAGTTCAATTCATTAGAATGTGAGTTATAAACAATTACCTTATCAGTATGACCCTTTTTTTCGTTCGGAGATCTCCCGCTTGAGAAAAATCGGTTCGAAATGCCGTTTTTGATTGCTTTTATTGCAATATTTTCAGCATTTATCAATGTGTGTATTTGTGTATTTTTTGTCGGCCGATTATCTACGCTATGGGATATAGGTCCTATGGGGTGGGTTGCTTTCCGTGGGGGTCTTTCTAAGGGAACCTAACCCGTATTTACGCAAAGTTCGAAGAAAACCACGGAAAATTTCGAACGGTTAGGCCGACGGTCGCGATTGGGTTTGAACCCAGCACCCACCGTCTACCAGTTTGAAGGTCAGAACCTCGCGGCCACTGGTGGGGCATTTATCAATGAATCGACATCATGGCCTAATTCCAAATAAGAAATTTTGAAAGTTTGGTGTATTTGAGAGCAAAAATGAATTAAAAAATAAATCGGAAAATAAGCAGTTGAATCGAAATACACCCTTAAAAGTTCTTAACGTTTCATTGTAGAATATATATTATTACTATTATGATATAGACATATTTTCATTGTTTTGTCTAGGGAAAACACGAAAAAAAAAAAGCATCAGAGCAAACAAATTTCGGATTGTATTAGTCTTCAATTAAATGCCTTCATATTAACTCAGAGAAGCACGTTTGATTTTTTTAAAATAAACTTTATATTACATGTATTATACCTTTCTGTGTTTTTTTCATATACCTATTTTTTGTGTGTGATAATACACACTGTAAAAAAAAATTGGGAAAGTTACAAAAATTTTTCTAGTAGAATTGTATTCCAAGAACTTTTTATGTAACGGCAACAATAAAAATTCATGTAACAGATTTGCACTTTGAATCAAACAAATTTTAAGGTTACTAAGAATTTTTTTGGGAAATCGTATTCCAAGAACTTTTTAAGTGACGATAACGAGCATTGTAGATAAAATTTTAATAAAGTTACCAAAATTTTAGTAAATTCTTTTGTAAAGTTACAGATGGTTTTAGTTTTGCTTACAAGTTTTATAGATTGACATCATTTTCTTGTACAGTGTACACATAAAACTTTAGTAAGCATAAGAGATTTCGGTTAATTTAGATTACTAAGGTTACAGATTTTTTTTACTGTGCGGATTTATCATTAAGTATTTTTTATTGTGTGATAATATAAATTTATCATAACTGTAAATATATAGAACGTTTGTAAATATTTACTAAAGTGCACTTAATCTTAAAACAGACAATCAGGTGTACCTTTTTATAATGCTATAAATGACTACCTGAAAAATTATAGATGAAACGCTGTTAAAAATTCAAATTAATTATTTGGGATTTTCTACATAATTTCTATGAAATATGAATGCGAAGCGGAATATAACGAAACAGTTTCCTGAAAAAAAGATTCAATTCAATTTTACTTTCAAAAGAAAAATAAATGATCTCCAATTCACCTTCAGTCTTATTATGAATATAGAACATGCATAAAAGAATGCAATTTTGAAAAAGCAATTTTCCGGTGAAAACATTTTAAACAATGCATTTTACTTAATATCAAAAAGCTAAATTTTACAAAACTGCAGAAAGTTTCTGCAATAGAAGTTGTTTAAGAATCTAAATTACATATTTTTCTTAAAAGGAACTTCCCTTGACATTTAAAAGATTTTGTTGAAAACTCGACTTAAATTCATAATTCTTCAACTCTGAAAAACACTGTGTTTCGTAGATCTTATCTCAATAACACATCCATCATATTTTTTGGAAATCTTTTAAATTTTGTTATCCAAGTTTCACAAAAGACACTCCTTTTCACTTACATATTTTAAATACGATTTAAAATAACTAGCAGAAATGCGGTAATTCGGAATATGAATTTCAAAGGAAGTCGATGAATAAAATTACTATCTTATCATATGAAATTAAACATTTCATAGTTGACAGTAAAGTTTATCTGGCATACTTAAAATTGAAAGATGTTCGTGGACCATGCTCTCAACTCTACAGGCATTTCATTCTTTCAAAAATACGTAAATAGCACTGTCACTGCCGTACATGAATATCTTGTCCTGGGGTATTTTCTCGACTTTCTAAGAAATTTAGTGTATATACAAATATGAGAAGTGTCAGGTGTATGCAAAATTTTTACTAAACATACTAAGGTACACAGTGTTTATGCCGAATAATTTTTAAAACGCAATCGAATGCCGTAGTCGGGCAAAATACTTCGATTCTAAAAGTTTTACATGATCAATATGCTCAGCAAATTTAGTAATTTTACAATTTGCAGTATACAGTTTAATATAAATTTATAAATACATACACAATAGGGTGGAGCGAAAAAGAAACAAATATATATTTATATGAATGAAAATCGGGAAGCCTCCAAAAGTTGTCTTTATTTTAGTACATCAACTGCGTGAAATTTTACTGCTGAAAAACAAATGGCTGAAGGTAAAATTTTAGATAAAATTTAACATTAAAAAGAAAGAATTTCTGCAAAGCTGGTTATGATATAAAAATGTTATTAAAACATTTGTTATAAACCCTATTTAACATAATTAAACTCTAAAAGAATATCTCTCTCTTGCATAGCTGGAGCAAAACCGACAAACTTTGGTACTATCTAAAACTAATGGTATTTGGGCATTACCATTCTATTAAACATACAACAAATTGTTGTTTTGAATACAGCTGTTACTTAGTTGCTTTCAAAACTACATTTGAGATATGGCGTCATCTTTTTCAACTTCCTGTTCATGAAGATACTGTGTTCTATTTATACATTGAACGGAATACAGAGATTTTCCTTATCGAACATTAGCCTAGTTTCGACCTGGTTCATCACTTTTTAGGGTTTCGTTCATCGAACGAAACCTTTTCCGCCTCTGCCTTCAGTCTGTCTGTTACAGAGGCCGTAAACAAAAAACATATAAGTCAGAGAGTTCAGATTTTGTGTACTTACAGCTGAATATCTCTTGTTACACAACAAATCATAAAATTTTGAAAAATACTATTATTTTAATTTAAATATTGTTGAAAATCATCATTTTTTTTGTTGTTTTTTCTTCCAATTGTGCCACGCAAGTTTAAATAGATACAAAAAATATTTCTTTTTTATGGTGGAGATGGAATGCTACTGTTGCCACAATTACAAAATAGGCATTAAAAACTTCAAAAAAATTAATATCTCAAAAATAATTTGAGATAGAGTTTTAAACAAATTGCATTTAAAAGTAAATTTTTTCCCTATACGATTATATTTTTCCCTTCGATATTTAGAAGCTTAAAATTTGCAGTAGCGTAAATTTCAAAAAATTGAAATTTCATTTCTTCTAATTGCTGCGCGCAAGTTTAAATAAGATTATTATGACGTTACATAAATTAATGGATTAAATAGATCACATAAAAAGCGTGCTTAATTGTATTTATTTCATCATATTATATTATATTTATCATCTATTTCGACACGCGAAACGAAATATTATTCTTTTTTATTAAATTATTATTACTTTAAATTACTAGCCGTCTCTGGTGAACAGTTTGGTCTCCCTTAAACTTATGTCAAGCTTTGCAATATTTCATTATTATTCATAGTTTTATTTACTTGCGTGCATTTATTAAATGTGCAGATTGTGATAGAGAAATCAACAAATCTATGCGATCAAGGCAACATTCAGGGGAGAATTCAGTAGTCTTTTCTTGTTGGTGCGACTGAAGAAGAAATCCCAAAATGCCGCAAAAAAAACGTTTTTCATTTGTTAATTTTATGAAAAAATGTGTTTTTAAGAAGATATTAAACGAAACCCTCTGTGCGATCTCCGATCACATTTACTCACTTTTTCGTATCCTGAGGCTACTGAGACCGCTTTCTCGTAATTTTTGTACAGCTTATAAAAAAAAAAAAAAAAAAAAAAAAAAAAAAAAAAAAAAAAAAACGACCGCAGTAATTTTTTTCTTTTTTAAACACTTCTTATTTACGAATGTGTATTTAAAGAATTGAAAACAACTTCTCAGAAAACTACTTAACCAGCATGTTGCATTTAAATAAAAATAAATAAATGAAAACATTTATTTTTCTTTTCTCCCCCCTCCTTTTTTAATTCCACAATAGGAAGAAAATGAAAAAAAAAAATTGTTTAACTTAACTCTCTTAAAAAAAAATAGATCATGTAATATTGGAATTCATAAGTTAATAAGAGTTAATAATTTTTAACCCACAAAATAGCGCAGAGTTGCTTAGGAACAAAGATCGCAGGTCGTCTAAGAATGACGTCACAAAATAACCCAAAAGCTCTGTGTCAAGTAGCTGTTGGTAAAGTATGGACACGTTAGTAATGGAATCGATTCAACCATCTATTATTTTTATCAAAATTACATCCAATTAATGCAGAGTGATTGGCAATTTGGATGTGTTTCAAAAACGATTTTAGGTATTTCATCTGTGA
This sequence comes from Maratus speculifer, assembly GCA_964019185.1. Lineage (NCBI taxonomy): Eukaryota > Metazoa > Arthropoda > Arachnida > Araneae > Salticidae > Maratus > Maratus speculifer. The sequence continues at coordinate 18,693,642 of OZ025297.1, read as the reverse complement.
ATATTGCATCACTTATTCTACTTTTTGCATTTATTATATAGAGAGAGGCGAGTGGTTTAATGCTATAGTAATCGAGAGAGAAAATTTGTTCCGCATCTGCAGAACAACTATTGTTCTAAATGTGCTTTTGCGTCAGTTAATTTCCCATTAACTTTTAGATCCCTCTTTTATAATTTGACTGTATTTGATGATAAACTATTCTTGGCACAAACTTGGAATATATAGTACTTTTTAAGTGAATGTATAGACTCTAATGGTCAATAAGTATTCATTTAAAATTCTGAAAATTCTATACACTGCTGTGAGCCATTTTGCATGGGATATCTTAGAATGGAGTATAATTATGAATCTTATGCTACTTCCACTCCAGTGAAATTCCTCGCCGTCAATTATTATACAAAATCAATGGGAAATGGATTCAAATCATTTCATTGCCGATATGTTTGGTCATTTTCTCAATATTCGAGAACGATGTTTATGAGAGTTCATCAATCCAGTGAATAACAGATTTTCCAAACAATTGAATAAATAACGTAGAGAAATCAAAAAATCCTTTGGCTACTTACAAGATCCTTCATACTGTAAAATAATTGTTATATTTTAACAAATATTTAATTACGTACTGTGCATTTGTTTTAAATTATCTACTTTGCTCTTTTTCAAGTTTCTTAAGATTATTTTTAATTTCCGTTTAAAATATTGAATGCATTAACAAACATGCGCATTTTATTAGAAATTTTTAATAAAACATCGAAGTACAATTTATACTTTCTATCCTTACAAAAATCTTCATAAATTATATGAAGATTCCGCATATTTTTGTGTTACACATTACACACTACATCAACATTTTCTTTTAGAGGTTGATCGCATTTATAGTATTATTAATATTATTATTTGATTTGATGTTTTGTGCCTTGCCATAAAATCTTGGTTGCAAAATAAGAATTACAGTTTTTTTTTTTTTTTTTTTTTTTTTTTTTTTTTTTTAGTCCCAAAGTTCAAATTTAATAAATCAAATATTTTTTAGATATTTCCCTAAAATTATAAAATCAAAATTTTCCAATAACTGTATACCCAGGACATAAAAAGAAATATTATATATATATATATATATATATATATATATAAACATATATATAATTTTCTAAAGCAAATTTAGGTAAATTACTTTATGTGTTTCTGTGCAAATACTAAGAAAGTTCCAGAATATCGATAATTTTCTTTCATAAATATCAATATTGATTTTTTATTCAAATTCTATACAATGGTTATTGTAGAAAACACAAAGGTCACAAAAATTGCTTTTTCTTGTTATTCACTTGCAAAAATTATCGATCTACAAAAGAATGCATTTTTCGTTCAAGAATATTTATTCTGCATTGTTGTTTCCACTTTTAAACTTATATTAATGAACATAGTATCTTTTGAAAGAGAATAAAACAAGTGTAGGTTTGTTTTGGTTCGACGAAAAAGAAATTTAATGCATGTTGGATGTCAAGGAATGTGAAATCGATTTTCAGGTTTTCTTATTTAGATTCGAGGTATTGTTTGCTTTGTATACACAGTTGTTTTCTTTAGTTTATTCAAAATATTTTTATGGCAACGTATTTTTATTTGCGTCTATTTCATACCTCTACATTGTTTCTTTACATTACTTTTAAAATTACACTAGATAAGCTAATACATTTTACAATTGATACTTTTGGTGATTCACTAGTATCATTATCTGTATCATTAATCAATAATGTTATTTTACTTTAATTATTTTAAATTAAAACAAAATATTTTGAGATAATTTTTTGATGTTTTTAGTTTTTTTAAGAAAATAGGAAAAAGAATCTCCTGTTAAATTTAGAAAATTAAAACAAACAAAATTTTACGATAGTACACTGAAAGCGAATTTTGTTTACTGTTAGGGTAAATGTCCGTAATGGTCTTAAAAAGGAATAAAATTTATTGAAAAGTTAATTGAATGACCTTGGCAAAAATGTAATTTATTTATATTTAAAATTCTTGAATATTTAAATGCTGATTTATTTGTTTTTATAATAAATTTGGAATACTTATGATGATTTAGTATTAATTTAATGTTTTTGATAAGTTGATAAGTTTACAAGTTTTATGTTGATTTTGGGATCATCAAAGTGTATTTATTGGTTTTATAAATGATTAATGTAATTTAAATGAAAATTTATGTTTTTTCTAATAACTTGTAACGGTAAGTTGGTGGTGGTGGAGGCTAAATGTAGACATACTCAGTAATTTGGGATAAAATAACAAAGTTTATTAAAGTGATAATGGCTGAAGGGAAGTGGAGCAAGTCTCAAATTTACACAATTGAAAACACTATGAACAGCTAAATCATACTCACAGGCTTCGGCCTAGCTCAGTCGGGGCACCGCCTAACACTTCTCACTATCTTCTGGCTGAGCTGCTAAACAAAGCTTGATTAAACAGCCCGTGGCTGTGAGTAATTCTTTATTTCACCAAATAATCAAAAATGGAACTAATATAAACTCTCTTACCACGGCCGAATCTCAAATCAATTATCCAAACTCCTTTCCACTTCACAGGAGGCCGTTGCTACTTCCTATTCGCTAGCACTTCGCTGAACAATAATTCACTTCGCTTGTCTAATACTAGAGATCCTCACTCGCTGGCAGCTGGCTAAAGCCAGAGACACGCCAGAGACACTCAAACCCAAGCTTTCATACGCTGCAAACTGAGATACTTCACATTAACATATTACCAATAACCGCAAGCTAACTGTAAAATCCGAAAGAGCACACACACTCTAGAAAGTTAAAGTAAAAGAGAGGACAGATGTCGCTTTTACGCTTACACTTGTTAAATTATTGACGTCACGATCTCAGAAACACTAGAGTGCCTTTATGGAAAGGTCACTCCCTCACAACCCCCCCTCGGACTTTACAGAGAAAAAGGGCTGGGCCAAATGCATGCCCAGAACTTTTTCTTGTTATAAATTTCGAACCGTAATAAACACAGTGATGGGTGAAATTTAGCGCCGAAACATCACTTTTAAAATATTAACTTTAACCCATCACTACCAAAAAACCTCAGTTTGCCTCAAATATTCACATATTCAATCCAATCATTCTTCTATCTTACAAATAGCCTCCGTAAAACTTCCAAAAACTCGTAAAACTTTCAAAACTAATTACTTCTTCTTTCAAAACAGCCCACTCTACTGGGAGTGCTAAAATTTCTCAAAATACTAAACTTCCGAAATTTTCCTCAATATTGCAATACAACTATAACATTACCAAAAATTATCTCTCCATAACTTTCCTAATACTAAAATTCGCACCAAGTCCAAAAAACCCAATGCGCAAAAATTTTCCTCATCCAAATTCCGAACTCATCTAAAATTAAATTTTACTTCATACTCAAAATAACTCTGCTATTACGTAATACCTACATACCCATTAGCCAATGAACTAACTCCCAAAATCCTTCAGAACTTCACTCCACTTTAACAATAATTGGGGAACATACGTACAGCGTCATATCGCTGTGCTTATGCAACAATCAAATTAAATATCAAAAATTTACAAAATGACGTCATCATGCTCTTCATCTGTATTAACTAAAAGAAAAATAGCAGAATCAATACATAACACAGGTATACTTCCCTGCAAGAAAATCACATTAACATTCAATTTTAATACAATACAATTTCAAATTCAAACGCAGCTTAAAAATTCGCAACTTGCGGAAACCATTCCCAACTAAAGTACAAACGCAACACATAAAACACGAACGATAAGGAGAAAGTTAATTCATTAAATGTTAGTATAAGAGATAGAAACGCGTGTCAAGGACTTCTTGACCGCAAAACACGTGCGCGTCTGAACCGCGGCGCGTGTACAAAATAACCCAAATTACTATCTGTACTTTCTGAAAATTTAAACATACATTAACATACATTTTATAACACATGAACAATATAACAATATAGTAACATTTGAACAAATAACACAACAATTTAACAATAGATCCAGAATTTTTAAAAGCAGTTAAGACCAACATCTCAAACATACATAAAACTAACAATTTTGCAAACAAATTTTGAACACAATTAAGCACCAATCGTGAGTCCGTCAAAAAATTCCAAAAATGGCCAAAAAGTACCAAACAGTCTTTCTGCTTTCTATTCTTTCACATTGCTACCACATATATGCACTCTAATAGAAATTTAATAAAGAACATTATCACCCAATCATAGAGATGATTCGCTGCTAGCTGGCTTCATACTACAGGATGGTTTTCTCCTCTTGTCCCAGAAACCTTGTACGAAGGATCTTTCGTCATCGGAACTGTATGGTGACGCCACAGTTGACTGTCGTGCCTGCAGCCTGGTTCTGAATGGATGCCGCGGGATACTTGTAGGTTCCGCTCGACGACTCTGCTCTGGCCGGTTTGCTGGGGTCACTCCATGGCGAGATTCACACTGTTGATGCCGGTAATCTGAGCGTTGTCTCCTCTTTCTAGATGCACCCGAAGTTACTGAGGATCCTAGGCCACGTTTCTTTCCGGACCTATGTTGTTTCTTATTGGGTAAAAATTCCGACTTTAAAGTCCTTTTAACAGTTTGGCGAGTATCCATCTGAAATCTTTTCCGGGGATTAAGTACCGAAGATGGTGAACTATTAGATAATGTATGTTTCCGAGGTTGCTGTCTAATAAGTGGAGGAACTGGACAGTTTATAATTTTTTGTCTTTTATGGCACACAGAGTCCGATGTATTTGACACAGTTCTCTTATTTTTATTATCATACTTTGCTCTCGGATTGCTAGGCTTTCTACTTTCAACAACAGTTTTTGGAGCTGTTTGACCAACTTTTCTTCTTGAATATTGATGAAAAGAATTAGATGAAGAAGTGCTGGACTCGGGACACTCATTGGATCGGGAATTTCGCGAAACACCACTCGACACATGAGAACCTTCACTACCATTTTCTCTAAACTTATAAACTCTAACCTGATCCAGATTAACAGTCATTCTTTCACCATTGACATCAACAACCAAATTATTATTTCGAACTTCTAAAACCTCGAACGGACCTACAAACTCCGGACCAAACTTAGCTACTCTCTTTTGACGACTTGAACTTAACCAATGCTTTTCTACTAACACAAAATCTCCAACTTTCACTTCTAACTCCCTTCTACGCATATTATAATACTGAGCCTGCTTTTCTTGCGCTTTTCCCATCTGAACTTGAGCTTCCTTAACCAACCTCTCAATATCCTGACACATGTACTGACTTTCCGCATCTGACACCATAACTAGCCTTTGGAATGGAGTAATGACTTTTCTACCCAAAAACAATTCAGCTGGCGTTTTCCCCGTCGACTCATGAACTGCTGTACGAAGTGCATACGCAAAATGCTGAAGAAACTGGTCCCAATTTGCATGATGAGAACCAACATATGAAGAAATCATTTGAATTAATGTACGATTTACACGTTCAGCCATATTAGACTGAGGAAGTTCCTTACCGTCCACAGTCTCCAACTTTTCACACAAAGACTTAAAAATATTAGATATAAAATCATAACGAAATGGTTTACTAGCAACAAGTGCGTCAAAACCAATATGAATTTCATTCCTTAAACTCGGTTTATCAGAAAAAACTTTACCAAAATCGTCTAAAGACTTATTAAACTCCACTTTCTTAACCTCACTTAACCCCGACTCCTCCAAATTAACTGACACTAAAACAGGCTCTTTTTTACTCACATTCTCATCATTATTCACGATTAACGACTTTTTAAAGAAATCCAAACTAATTCCTCTATCCTTCATATAATCCACACCAACTATACAATGCACTGTTAATCCATCTAACACACAAAACTCCCAACATGTCTTAACCGAACGAATTTCAACTTCCAATTCTACTGAACCTTTATTATCGCAAGCTACTCCCTGTGCCGACTGAACCACCAGACTTGACCTCTTCAACTTCTTATACGAAAAATATTTCCGATAACAATCAAAAGAAATGAACGACTTATCTGCCCCTGTATCGAAGACACTTTTAACGACAATACCATCTAACACAATTAACACTTCAGGTAACTCAACCGGATTAATAGTAATTTTATTCAAACTCACCGAAGACATTTCCGACCTCTGAACACATTTGTTTTGCATTGACCTATTTTCAACATTCTCATCCGAAGTTATTCTCCTTACTTGTGAAGAAACATTCCTGTCCCGTCCTCCCCCACTACGATTATAACCACTATTCTGTCTATTTCCATACATACTTCTCTCACCACTTCTAAAATTATTAGCACCATCACGATTCCTATTACCGTTATTCGTATTCGACATATTACGACCAAATCCATCATTTCTATTACGCAAATTACTATCCGGAAATCGCTGCCCCCCTCTCACAAAATTACGTTCCCCCTCATTTCTCAAATTACTATCTGTGACCGGTCTCTGACGAGGGTTACGCAAATCCCGTTGATCCGAGCTATGCCGAGTCTCATACTTCGATAATATCTGATGCATTTCTGCAAAATTCTTCGGTGCTCTAACTTCAATAAAGTCCTGTATATTTGGATTAAAAAGAGGAAAAACAATGTCCAACAATTCCTCAAATGTGATATCTAAATCTAATTTATTTTTTAGTTCCAGCTTACGAAGATAAAATTTTGACGCCGACTCATAAATATTCTGCTTAATACAATAGAACTCTTTTCTCAAAATACTCTTATCTTTAACGGGAGGAAATGCCTTCTTTAACTCAATCACAGTTTGTTCAAATCTTTTCGCTTCATCATTAATCAAAAACTTTCCTATATTTTCCAACCACAAAAGTGCTTCGCCCTTCAACGAGCATTTAAGCACTACGTATCTACTTTTTTCAGGTATATTATTGAACAAAATATAATCATCTAATTTAACTAAAAATTCATTAATATCACCTGCACCGGTAAAATACACACGTGGCACAATCTCATAATGTCCGATGTTTCGTTGGGCGCCATTTGTAACGGTAAGTTGGTGGTGGTGGAGGCTAAATGTAGACATACTCAGTAATTTAGGATAAAATAACAAAGTTTATTAAAGTGATAATGGCTGAAGGGAAGTGGAGCAAGTCTCAAATTTACACAATTGAAAACACTATGAACAGCTAAATCATACTCACAGGCTTCGGCCTAGCTCAGTCGGGGCACCGCCTAACACTTCTCACTATCTTCTGGCTGAGCTGCTAAACAAAGCTTGATTAAACAGCCCGTGGCTGTGGGTAATTCTTTATTTCACCAAATAATCAAAAATGGAACTAATATAAACTCTCTTACCACGGCCGAATCTCAAATCAATTATCCAAACTCCTTTCCACTTCACAGGAGGCCGTTGCTACTTCCTATTCGCTAGCACTTCGCTGAACAATAATTCACTTCGCTTGTCTAATACTAGAGATCCTCACTCGCTGGCTGCTGGCTAAAGCCAGAGACACGACAGAGACACTCAAACCCAAGCTTTCATATGCTGCAAACTGAGATACTTCACATTAACATATTACCAATAACCGCAAGCTAACTGTAAAATCCGAAAGAGCACACACACTCTAGAAAGTTAAAGTAAAAGAGAGGACAGATGTCGCTTTTACGCTTACACTTGTTAAATTATTGACGTCACGATCTCAGAAACACTAGAGTGCCTTTATGGAAAGGTCACTCCCTCACAAACTTATGGCTAATTTATCATGCCTTACGATATTTTAATTAAAATAATTGCAGATTTTGTAATCATGATGATGTAAACACATTTTGATTTTATTTTCTTTTTATTATATATATATATATATATATATATATATATATATATATACACTATATGGCCATTGATTATTGGACACTTGCGATTTTAGACATTTTACTAAATATCTAGAAAAATACATGAGGAATCATCTCGAAACTCTTAGTGTATAAATATAATAGTATACGTCATACATCTCCGTGAAGATTTTTTACCGAAACTCCATAGGGGACCGTCAACAAATAAAAAAAAATATCTTTTGAATAACCCTGTCAAAACTAATGTAGCAAAATCGCTCAAACTCTAGATTATGATTGAATGCCTTATTGTAATACACTGTGTTCATTTTTATGCAAATAGCATGCATACTCGCAGTGTAATTAAGGTTTTTATAAAAATGGTCCCAAATTTTTCCAAGTTTTCCCTTATAATTTTCAGAGTTCTTAATATAAAATAATATTTTTTTCAGAAAATATGACAAACAATATTACACACAGTACCCTGTAATCAGAATTAAAAAATAATAATAATTGTATGAAAAATGAGTAGGTTTACTAAATAAGTTTTTACTGCGCATGCGTCAAAGATATCAAAATTTCATTTGCATATTATGTTAGCTAAATGTATAGAGCAACTTTTGTAAAAGTCTCAAAATCATAGCTTGAAAATTCTGAAAGTAATCGTCTATAGAAAAAGGACAAAATCCGTTGTTTTCAAAATGAAGCAAAAAAATGAGGGATTTTACCCAAATGTAGTAGTACATCCCGTATTGTGTATTCTATATTGACACTAATCAATGAATATATGGATACAACCCCTCTTGTTTCTGCTTCATTTTGAGAATAACGGATTTTCAACTTATTCAACTGACGATTTTTTTCAGAATTTTCAAGTTATGATTTTGTGACTTTCACAAAAGTTGCTCTATACATTTAGCTAACATAATATGCAAATGAAATTTTGATATCATTGACGCATGCGCAGTAAAAAAATATTTAGTAAACCAACTCATTTTGTATACAATTTTCATTATTTTTTAATTCTGATTACAGGGTACTGTGTGCAATGTTGTTTGTCATATTTTCTGAAAAAATATTATTTTATATTAAGAACTCTGAAAATTATAAGGAAAAAACTTGGAAAAATTTGGGACCATTTTTATAAAAACCTTAATTACTCTGCGAGTATGCATGCTATTTGCATAAAAATGAACAAGGCGTATTACAATAAGGCATTCAATCATAATCTAGAGTTTGAGCGCTTTTGCTACATTAGTTTTGACAGGGTTATTCAAAAGATATTCATTCTTTTTTAATTTGTTGACGGTCCCCTATGGAGTTTCGGGAAAAAATCTTGACGGAGATATATAACTTATTCTATTATATTTATACACTAAGAGTTTCGAGATGATTCGTCCTGTATTTTTCTAGATATTTAGCAAAATGTCTAAAATCGCAAGTGTCCAATAATCAATGGCCATATAGTGTATATGTGTGCGTGTGTGTTATAAATAATATATATATATATATAAAAGATATATTTTATATATATATGTAATAAATAAAAAAAAATTTGCCATTTTCCCGCCTTGAGTTTGTTCTAAAGTTTTATAGGAACATACTTTTATTCTAAGTTTCCGTAATGTATTAATATTTTTAACGGCTAAAATTCTTTTTATTTTATTTTATTTAACTTAGCATAATCTATTGATTATTTCTTAAAAAAGAGCTAGAATGTTTCTTGAATGTCAATATCTTATTGCGTAATCTTAAATTCATTACACAAATCCATTTTCCTTTTCAGAATTAAAAACATTTATCGAAACTTTAATTTTGTTTTATTATTTAATTAATCGTCTGCTACTGAAATTCATACGCTTTTCGTGGGGCATATTTCTCTACATTTTTACGCTATTTGTTAAATAGCATTGCATAGTCCTCGCATCTAGTCCCTCCCATCAGCCAATAGTACAGCGCGAGGTAGGTTACCTTTACCTTGAAAACAATTCTAGTGTCTTTTAAAAAATCTTACGTCAAAAGAGGAGGGGAAAGGTTAGCTTAGAATTTTTGAGAGAGTCATTTTGGTTTGTCGGAGCGAGTAGAATGCTTTTGACCTTCCAAGTACTAACACTCACGTCTCTTCTCAGAATAATTTGGAATATTTGTAGAGTGCAATGTATTTCCGACAGTTTCTTTTCAAAGTCCACTTTGTGTTTTTCTTATTTTTTTCTGTGGTGATACAGGCTTACAACAAATAGCTTATTTCACTTAGTGCATTCTCTTTAATGGACATGATGTAATTAAGGACATTTTTTTATCTATTATAAATTTGTGGAGATTGAAGTGTGTAGAATAGCCACTGAAAGTACTCAAAAAGAATAAAAAACTAAAAACTGATCTCTTGCATTATTTCTGCAGAAATTCCCATACATGTTATCTCCACTGCCTATAATTCCAGCCGCTAAATCAAGAGGAAATTCTCCTATGACCAATGACTTTCATCGCATTAATCGACGACAGTTTCTTTTCGTCAGATCATCAGGTGTTATTCCACGATAATCTGCTTATTATTTCATATATATATATTGTAAAGCTTCAGTCTTGACTCTGGAACTACGCAGAGAACATGTAACATTTCGGCTCTGTAACTAGAAAATACGAAAAAAAAGTTCACTATGATGAAATTTCATGACTCCGTACAGGAGTAATATAATGTTTTCGGGCTCAATATAGCAGAGAATATTTTGTAATCCTGGCTACTAATTTTTAGTAATCCAATGTGGTGATTATATTATTGTATTTAATAAATTATTTGTTTTTTAATTGCTCTCCCAACTGTCAATGACTGTGATTACTTGAAAAATTTTAGTTGTTATTAGCAGAAGAGATTTCAGTAAATATTAACATTACAGCCGATGTAAAAATCAAAGGAAAATAATTTTATGCATAAATTAGTTTTCAAGAATTCATTCACTTTTTTACAGATTTATATTTATCAATATGTCTTTTCGCTGCATTTTTCTAAAAAACTGTTGAATTTATCATTTTTTTTCTCACCGCCCCGGTGAATTTCTACTGTTGCCCAAGCCCAGTAGTAGACAACCCAAATGCAGCAGCCGAGACGATTCAACTTATCCAATTCCGGACTTCGGCCATGGGCTACATGTCGTCATTCGCTGGGGCCAAAAATGTGCTAATATGCTGCCGAGAAGTACCCGCGAAGAAATGATATTGAAGTCGCCTTTCTTTAAGAGACGAAGTGCTGTTAGTTCTTTATATGACTACCCAGTGACAACACCCCTCCAATTAATTGTCAGGGTGCTGCCGTGGTAGCCTCCCGGACGAAGACCAGTAAGTTGAATACGGAGAACTTCATACTTCTGTACTTTATTGTTGTGAGCGGTGGAGAGCGGTTAAAAATTTTTGTGATGTCAGAAAAAATACTATCTGAGAATAATAATAATATTTTAGTTTGGCGTTAAAGAAATAAAAAAGAATTTACTAAAAAAATTGAAAAATCTAAAAATTTGAAAAATATATATTTGATTATTTAATTTTTTTTTACCCAAACCTGTAAGTTTAGATATTTTTAATCTAAAAAAGGTAGTTGCACAATTTTGGAAAGTTTCAACTCTATATACAGAATTTCAGAATTGTATGCGAAATAAGCACATTTCGAAAAAAAATATGTATATATACACAGCGACACTGCTTCAAATGTATTATTTTAAAACCTTACAGCACCCTAATTTTTTAGGTTCATAATCATTTAGCGCCATAATCTTTTTAGCTGTAATTTTTAGGCCGATAATGAAAAACACAAAAAGTTGAACCATTTTTTGTTCCATGCGCACTTAAGTCCTAAGTGGTTATCTTGCACAAAGCAGTGTAGTTTTGCTATGGAATATATATGATATCAAGAAGCGTTTTAAATGCGCTTTGATTACTTACTTCTTGGAGTTAAACAAATATTATGCAAACTGTCAATCTGATGAAAATAAGTAGAAAGTTGAGGAAATGTTCCTCTCATTAAACTTCAAGAAGTTACTTTATTTGCTTTCTCATCCAGCCTCTAAGTCATATATAATATATTTCTTCAACTGTTATCCATTCACTGGAAAATATAACAGAAAAAGATTCTTTATTCCATTGCCAAAATTTATCGATTTATGATGTTTTAAAGCTTTGGGAGACTAAATACGAACAAACAATTTTTAAGGGGAAGAAAGCTCCAAAAATTTATGAAAGGCAAAGTGTCATAGCTCGCTACATGTTGATAAAAGGAAACAAAATTTGATAACGTTGTACTTATATTTTAAATATCTGCAAAGGTAATATAAATAGTAAAAGTATATTTCCACTCCAGTAAATAAATTTGCTTTCTCTATTTTCAAGGATGCAATTGACAGTTATAAATATGACAGCCTTTATAAAAATTATTATGAATATGCGTTCTCATAACTCAAATAGAAGTAACTTATGCTTAAAGTTACATTAAAGGGAGACGAAAATTGTTAGAAAGCAGGAATTGAATGAATCTAACTAGGGTTAAACACTGCTGGTTTTCTAACCATCAGTGCAAGTTATTTCGAAGCCAAAATGCTTTAAAAAAGGCAATTTGATTGTTGATATGAACTTATCTTAAGCTAATAGTTAGAGTTGCAAAAAGTCGGTTTATTCCTGGATTTATTTCCAATAGACCAGGTTTATTCCCGGGTTTATTCCCAAAAAACCGAATTATTCCAAAAACTCCCGGGTTTTTTCCAGGTTCATTCCTAAAAACCCGGTTTATTCCCGGGTTTAAACCGGGTTTTTTCTAACCTTTGCAACGCTACTAATAGTATAGATAAAGTTTCAAATTCTCTGGTCAGTGATATGGATAGAACACTTTTGCGCTCTCTGGTGTGGCGAGACTACCTTCGGTGCTTATGCGTCAATTGAGTCCTTTCTATTGTATATTTAAATTTTGGACTTCAGTTCATTGCTCTGTACTTTAGCAAATGGGGTTCTTTGAACCAATTTTTACTTTTGTAATTATATTTTTAATTTTTAATATAATTTTGATTTTTATGTTAGATTTTATGCGTTTGATTTATGTTTGATTTTTATGTTAGCTTTACTGTTAGAAAACAGTTGTGTGTTCTAAAAACTGTTTTAATTTAATTTTGATTTTTATTTTTTTTTATTTCTTCTTCTATACTCTGATGAAAGAGAATCGTGTATTCTAAAAACCGTCGGGATCATTTAATGTGATGATGATGCAATTTGTCCTTTTTAACTTTGTAAATTTAAGTTTAAGTTTTAAAATTTGCAAAAATTAATTAGCTTCTTGTTATTTTTTAAGTATTTTTTCGATATATATATATATATATTATTACCATTAAAAATAATTTTCTCCCTTTTAAAATCATTACCAAAATATAAGAAATATTTTAATGAATCTCGGTGCCATTCTTTTTAATTACATGTTTTATCTGCTTTCAAGTTAACAGAAAATAAATTGCTTTTCCCAAATATACACGACAAATTGCAAATTATGTGAAAAAAAAAAGTGAAATGCAATTTATTTTCACTTACGACGATGCATACTTAAAAATTAAAAATTATAATTTAATTATAAAAAATATTTTTTATTAAAGCTTTTAAATACATTTATCAATTATTAATAGCCCTTTTTCTACTTTAGAGTTATTAATTACTCCAATTATTTTTTTATCCACAAAGTTTTATGTTTTCCGATAAATCATAAATCTTGTTTTATCATCAGCTTAGATACTTTCGAAATACAGACAAAAAAAGTAATCGGTTTATTTTGAAAAATCACTTCACATTTTGCCCGATTTTAATTATTTATATTAGTACATTATTTTTACATAAATTTTGATAACTGAAGAATTATAGCAAAAATACTATTATGGTATTTTATCTCATCGTAATTAGATCCTTTGTTAGGTGAATGTTATTTTAAGTAATACAAAAACAAAGTTTAGAATAAGTAAACAAGGCTGATATACACTGCTCAAAACAATTAAAGGATATTTCAGTTTTAGGTGGATTTTGTATCTGGGAAATTTAGCTGATTGATACATGGTCGACAGACATAGTAGGTTATATGAGAATAAATTACACATGTTTGGCAGAAAAAATGCATTTTATTGCGGATTTGTGTACAAAAGGAAAAAACACAATTTGTGCATATGAGAAAAAAAAGAATAAGAAAAGATGTTTTCTTCAAAGAAAATCATTTTCAGTAGGGGGTATGGTTTCCACGGGCGGCCAGCAACATTGAACACCTTTGAGGCACGGACTCAATGAGGCTATTAATGACGAGTTGGGGTATTCTGCCCCACTCTTACAGAAGAGCTCTTTCCAGTTCTTGGAGAGTTTGTGGGGGTTATTGGCGGCCAGAAACCCGTCTTCCTAGAGCGTCCCAAACGTGCTCGATTGGATTCATGTCTGGAGAACACGCTGGCCATTCCATTCGAACGATTCCTTCCTCGGAAAGGAAATCCTCCACCAGGTTTGCACGATGTGGCCTGCAGTTATCGTCCATTAAAATGAAGTTATCTCCGATTGCTGCAGCGTAAGGGGATAGTAGGTCTGAGGATCTCATCCCTATATCGGCGACCAGTCAGAGCTCCATCTCGAATGATGTAGAGGTCAGTGCGCCCGTCAATGGAGATGCCACCATACATCAACACTCCTCCACCGCCAAATCTGACACTTTCGTGCACGAACGCAGGATTATTCCTACTGCCACGGTCCTTCCAGATGAAAATACGCCTATTATCCGGATGGACAGAAAAACGGGTCTCGACAGAAAACAGAATATTGCTCCATTCATTTCTCCTCCAGTTGACATGCTCGGTTGCCCACTTCCTGCGGTCGCAACGATGCCTTGATGTTAATCTAACACATACCATCGGTCGGCGAGAATACAGACCTACAGCATGGAGCCGGTTTCGGACAGTCTGAGTTGAAATCGTAGTGCCTGTAGCCGAGCGAAGGTGTTGTTGGAGAAGAGTAGCGTTCACGTTTCGGTGTCTCCGAGCTGTTAACGCTAAATACCGATCTTCATTGGGGGTTGTTGCCCGTCTACGACCTCGCCCTGGTCTTCGGCCTGCCCATCCACTCTCCAATAAACGGTTCCAGATCCTGGAAATGACACTTTGTGACACTCCAATCGCTTGCGCTACTTCGGCTTGAGTTTGGTCCCCTTCTAACCTACCAACAAATCTCCAATCTTCTGAATCTGTTAAATGACTTCGCTGAGACATCGACTCATCGAAACAAAGCAATAACTGAATGCCGATCATCCTTGTCTTCATTCTCTTTTATCCAGTTGAAATTCAAATTTCATTCGCTGCCGCTGAAGCGACGTTTTTGACGTCGAACTCAAAATTTGCATACTCCACAGTTTGAAAACCAGAAAAATTTGCATTTGTGATTCTCTTCTTCTATTTTCGGCAAAAAAAATTTCGTTTATTTAGCTTCAAATATCCTTTAATTGTTTTGAGCAGTGTAGTAAAAGATTTTCATGTTGCTTAAAATAATATAAAACAAAATAATGGTTTTGTTAAGAAGATATATTTTATAGAAAGTTTTATTACACTCCACCTCCCCCCTCCTTAAAAATTATCGTATGTATGCTGTTTTAATTTAAAAAGCAGGTTGCAGAAATTTGGGTTGTATACATTTTGAAATAACATTTATTTCGTGTGATATAGTGAATTAGCAAGAGAATAGTAGAGTACAAGAGAATAGTAAAGTATAGTAGTACCGTAGAGTACACAAGAGTATAGTAGACGAAATACATGCTTAGAAATATACTATTACATGATTAGAAATACTAATAAAATGCAATATGCTGACTACATTTATAGCAATAATTAATTCTGCAATGTACCAATATATAGCAATATTTAAACAAATAAGAAGGAAGAAGCAAGAAGCAAAAATATCAAAACAAATAGTTGTCTTTTTTTTTTTTTTGGCATTACCTACACGTGGTGAAAGTGGCGTTAGAGCAACGTAGGGCAGTCAATTCCGAATGGTACACGACCTTTTGTCTATCAGAAATCTCCGGAGAAACTTGAAAAAAGCAGAAGAGGCAAATGATTCTTCATCATGACATTACGATCTCTCACACATCTTCCCCGACAAAGGAATTTCTGAAAACCCAAAACATCGACATAAGGGGTCATCTACTGTACAGCACTGATTTGGCACCCAATTACTTTTTTTTATCCCACAGATCAAAAATAAACTAGCAAAAGCCATACTATGTTTGTATACGCAAAACATTATTTCTAAGATAAATATCTGAAAGTAACAAAATTTTTTTGTGTTACTTTTGTATCCTTATAAAGCAAAAAAGTTAAGGTTTTGGCGCATTTTAATTTTAAAAATGTAAATTCAGCGAAATAACTAAAAATTTTCTTGGAATTTTTTACTTATGATTGTCCACTGGTATAAATAAAAATATTTTCGAAGCAAAATTTTACAAAATATTAATTTATTTGTTTATAGTTTTTTTTTCTCTATTAAAAAAAAAAAAAAAAAAAAAAAAAAAAACATAATGTAAGGGAGAGTGGGCACCTTTGAACACTCTAATTATTTTCCTTCAAATAAATTACTTTAAAAAATGTCTATGGCAATATAGTGTTTATTTCGGCCTGGTGGAGGATTGCATAACACTTTAGATGGTTCTTCTACGATGGATAAAAACAAATTGTTCTGAAAATCAAGGTAAAGTATACATGACAAACACACAAGATGTTGAATTAACTCTGAATCTGAGTTTCTATGCATGAAAATCAGCATTCCGTATTTAACCTTCAACTCATGTGCGATTAAGAAAAAAAAAAAAAAAAAAAAAAAAAAAGAGAGAGAACGGAAACTATTGTTAATAAAGGAAGACAACGAATAAAGTTAACTTAAGTTGTCTGAGAGATATTACACCCTAGGAATATAATAAAGTAATACTATTTTTGAAAACGGAAAATTAATCAAAAACATATGGGAGGGAATCTCCTTCAAAATACATTACTACTGCTTCCGTGAAATAAGTATACAAAGCTGCACCATTTTGTATGCACAATACTGTAGATAATCATTTAACATAACAAATATGTACTACAGTATTTAATTTGTTGTTGGTTACATGAAAAAAATATCAGACTGTTTTAATGTGTAACTTTGGTCTACTTGTGATGCTTTATCTGAATATTACTTCATTTATATTCAATGAAGACATTTTAAAAGGAATTAAGTTAATAAATAAACCAATCTATTGTTTTAAAAAAAACCTCTTAAAAAACTCTTTGTGCATTTAACGAAAAAATTCTAAACCACAATAATTCAAAAAGAAAATTTTAGGTTTCTTTTTTTAAACATAGTTTTTTTTTCTATAAATCATCGTTCAGTTTATTTCACAAATTATACTGCCATTAATTTATTCTTGGTCTTTTCTTCATGAATAGCAATTTCAATCGGAAAATGATTACCACCATACATAGCGCAGCAACTTCGAACTCTTGATGCGAAAAATACCAAAAGCTTTATAATTATCTTTTAAGTTCAACCAGCATTTTTTAATTTTCTTTCATGCATAAGAATTTTTACTTCAGTAAACCCGAATTATTCATTCTGATTTAGAATATAGAGAGAAAAAGCACATTTTCAAAAATTATAATTATGTGAATTTGGCTAGAACGGTAAAGAATATGGACAAATCCTTTTGATTTATGCACGCAGAATCTCACGGAAATCGTTTTGGATGATTGAATGCGCATAATTAAAGAATGTAGATTAAATCTGAAAAGAACCTGAAACAAACAAAAGGATAAGCATTCTTTATTTGAAAAGAATTTTTTTTTAAATGAAGAAAATAATGGAATTTTATTAATAGACTTAAACACTAAACTGATGAATATTTTTGAAAAAAAACTTTAAGATAATGCCGATTTTTTTCATGTCTTTTTCAGAACTTTTAATCTTTTATCACCGGTTTTTCAAAAGGCATTTTTTTTGTCTTATTGGATCAGACAAACATTGTAATGGAAAATTTACAATAAAAATTTACCGGGGAGAATAAAAAATCATGATTAGAATCAGGGTTCTCGCTGTCTTTCGCCTTTGCGCCAAACTGCGACTAAATTCTTCATTTGGCGAGTAAACAAGCGATTAGATTCGCCAAATTGCTAGTGCTCAATTTGTGTTTTTTTGTGTGCACTCAATTAGTGTGTGTCAATTGCTAGTGCTTTTTGTTTTTTCTGATGAACGCATCACTGATGAATCGAATTCTCACAAGTGTTGGAAAATTTTGAATAGCAACTTCCTTTTATTTTACTTTAAAATATATATTATATTATAAAACAATAATAATTATTGCAATTTAAATTTACTTGTGAGATTTTGGAATCCCTTGAATAAAAATTTATCCAGATGCAGAATGTCACATTGTTGCCGCACCAGATTTTTTTAATGGGCAATTCCCAATTTTAACAAGTATGTTTAAATAGTTATTATATTTTTCTGTAATTATAGATATTCAACAAATAATTTTAAATGAAAATTGCTATTCAAAATTTGTCTGTGTCAATTCTATTGTTACTGAGGACTCGGTCCATTGATGGTGACGTCACGACTCCTATCCTTAGGCCTTGATGTTTCTATGTCAGCGTTTGAGTGCGCGTCGTCAAACATTACAGAAGATTTATCAACTAAAGAAATACATCTTCTTAAAAAATTTATTTATCAATTAATGAACTTATTGTTTATATTAAAAATTATTTATTTTCTAATTTATACTACGCTCTTTGTATAAAACTGATTGGGCGATCCAACCATCACGCGTGATCTCCATTGTCAGAGTTGGGTGCACGTTCTCTGTTGGATTAAATTATGTTCAGTCTTTATCATGCTTTACCATTAAAAAAAAATCATATATTACTAAAAACTTTATAATAAACTTTGTAACATGTAAGCATTTGGAATCATGCATCATCATGCATAAACATCGTATTTTTATACGAATCTTTGAAACTAAACCTAAGGAAAAATCTGTTGCGAATAAATTTTCTGTTTATTACCATTTTAATTTGACTTTGAAACAGTAATGAACATACGATTCTCATTCTAATATACTTTCGATAATCAGTGAAACTTTCTCGAAATATTTCATTCAAATAGTTTTCTGAAAATCATTATAAATCTCGAATAAATCTGAATTGGGAGCTAAAATTATTCTTTCTTTAACGTTGCAAATAGTTGCTTCACTGAATATTCAGTAAAAGAGATGCACTAGTATAATGATTTGTTAGTTGAAGTGTTAAAAATATGCTTTACATGTTAATAAAATGTGGTCAAGAATTATTTGTTCACAATATGTTAAAATTATTAAAAAAAAAATCAAAAATTCATTTAAATATTTCGAAAGCAATTGTAATACATGATTAGATCATATAAATCTGTATAAATCTCATGTGAAAAGTATTGCATGTATTTTGGTTTTAAAGTAAAGTATTAGAAAAATTTTACATCTCAAATCCAAAACAACATAAACATTTACCCTACTATATTAATCTACTAATAAAACAAAAATGTAAAACTAGTATCGCCATTTAGAACCATAGTGATAATAAAATTCTAATTAATATGTAGTTAAAAGTGATTTAAAACTTTGGAAAGCAAGTTTATAAAAGTATTAGAATGTGTAGAACTGTATAAAAGTCATTTGTATGCAATGCATGAATGTCATTGCACGCAA
Source organism: Maratus speculifer (assembly GCA_964019185.1). Classification (NCBI taxonomy): domain Eukaryota; kingdom Metazoa; phylum Arthropoda; class Arachnida; order Araneae; family Salticidae; genus Maratus; species Maratus speculifer. Next base: position 18,674,066 of record OZ025297.1, on the reverse strand, counting down.
TTTCTATTATAAAGTATAATATTAGAAAAACATTTAAATCTCAAAACAAAGTTTAAAAACAGTTACCGGACAGTAATAGTGCCTGACAAATGAAGCAAATCAAATAAATATCACGATTTACAAGTATAGTGTTCACGTAAATTCTATTTGAGTAGAAAAAAAAAACCTTTTAATTGAAATGAGAATTTTCTAAAATATATAAACAATAGGCTAGTATGCAGCATAATGCTTCATGTATATATATACATATATATATACCGGGTGTCCCAAAAATGACTGATGGATTTTAAAATTCAATAACTTGCAAACGGTGACAGCTATTTAAAAAATTTTTGCAGGAGGGTTATGTATAATGTCAGGAGTTTTTTTTTACCGTAATTTTTTTATTTTAGTTCGAATTTCAAACAATAGCTGGCGCTGATTGCGATAAAAGGCCAGGCCGACGCTTCACTCAGCACTGATCACCTGGCCTTCAGTCGCCGTCAGTGCCACCTATTGTTTGAAATTCGAACTAAAATAAAAAATTACGGTAAAAAAATCCTGTCATTATACATAACCCTCCTGCAAAAAATTTTTAAATAGCAATCACCGTTTGCAAGTTATTGAATTTTAAAATCCATCAGTCATTTTTGGGACACCCGGTATCTGTGTATACTTTTTTATATGTATTCTTAAACACTGTGTTATTTAATACAGATAAATATAACAAACTTACCATACGATAAATTTTTTAATGATGTTTTCTTGAGTTTTATTTTTCTTTCGACATATATTCTTTTAAAACGAAAATGCATTCCCACTTTGACTATTTCAGTTATGCAGAATTAAACATGCAGTTTAAAACATTTCATTATTAAAATTGTAATTAATATTGATAGATTCATTTCTCTGAAGAAAATAGTAAGATTCACATTTCAATATGTCTCTGGAATTGACCAAAAATGTTAAAAATCATTCCAGTTAAAGATAAATTTCTAAATAATCATACCCCCACCGACGTTATTTCTAACTTATTGAATATCCATTTAAAGTTAAATTTATCCTTCCATTAAGATTGCAAGAATTTTCATGTTTGTATATAAAAAAAAAACTAAGGTATTTAAAATCATAATATTTATTTAAATAGTTGAAGTTTATGAATCACCTTTACAACTTATTGTTCAAAACAAGCATTATTTTTATAACAAAATTGGATCCTTCATATATAAAAAGGTAGAACCCGTCGAATTTCGAAAAAGGAAAATACCGGGTGATCCAGAAGTTTCGGAAGTTTTGAAATGTTAATAATTAGGAAACTATGCATAATATAAAGGTCCGGTTTTCAGATATATGCTCAGAAACACGTGGGATTTTTTTTTAGAATGAATTTTTTAAAAATATATATAGTTACAATTTTTAGCAGCAGGTGGCGCTGCTGTACAAGACTAAATGTACCTATACCATGCATTATACAGACACATGAGTTCATTGCTAAGCATCTTTTCTAGGAAATTGATGAGAAGGGTGATTTTAAGGGTGGTTTATATTCAAACACTTTCTTTAAGTTGTTAAAATTGTACTGAAAGGAAATTTTGATACAAAATTTGATGAGTAACTGCTATGTTTAGACATGCTTTCTTTGCATGTCGAGTTGTTTTCTTATCGTACAGTGCGTGAAGTTAGAACTGCAAAAAATTTGATGGCGATTACATATCTGAAATGCTATGGTAAGCAAAGTTTGAGAAAAGGGCTCATTGGAAGATCGTAATCGAAACAGAAGTACCCAAATGTCAGTTGCAATCGTAAATGAGGTAGAATTCGTTGCCAATACTCAATGGAAATCATCAGCTCATGGTGAGTGCGAATGCAGTACAATTGTAAAATCACGATGAACTGAAATTTCTTCTGGAATTTCTTTCTGCTCTGAAGATGCTGTGCACGCTGTTTTGCATCGGCTCACGGCGGTACTTATTAGCTATGGGCGTTATAATGAAAATTTATAACCTTTGGACACTAATTCTTTCTTTTTAGTGAGCTTTATCATGCCATAAAAAATAAGACTATCAATTTTAGCGCCACCTGTTGGCAAAACATGTAACTAACATAATATGTTTGTTTCATCGAAAAAACAAATCCCATAAGTTTCTAAGCATTTCTGTTAAAACCGCATACTTCCATTGTTTATAGTTTGCTAATTATTAACATTTCAAAACTCCCGGAACTTCTGGATCTCCCGGTATTTAATAATAAACTGTTCCATTGTTTTATAAAAAAATCTACAAAATTAGTTACATTAATGAAATGCATCTTATACTAGTAAATCTAACTATAAAAATATATTTAAAGAAAGGGGAATAAAATACTATTTCCACAAAACTCAGTTTTTGAAATTATTAAAATAAAACTATAATCGTAATGTAAGCAGTTAAAATTCAATAAAGAAATTTCATTATATGATAATGTTATCAATTAAGGCTACTACGCTTGGTGTTCCAAAATAAAAAAAAATAGCAAAAATTATATAATATTGACTCAATCATAGAATATTTCCCTGTGAAACCTCGACGTCATTTTTACCATCTCAAAGTTACGTACGACCTCTCATATACGTATTTTTGGTGGTATTTTAATTTGATCAACTTAAAATCATTTAAATTCAAAACTAGAAGTCTCGATTGGTAATACAGTAAAGCATCGTTTATACGACGATCACTTATACGACGTTTACATTTATACGACGTTTTAATGTAGTTCTGATTCATTCCTATTCATTTTAATGTAAAAATATATCTTTTATACGACGCCCAATATCGTTTATACGTCGATTTTTCGATTTTGAAAAGGTTTATTTTTGTTTATTTTTCTTGTGTATTTTACGAATGAGTGGAATTTGGCATCTTTGAATGACACCAAAGAGCGTGTTTAAATGCACTGCACATTATAAAAGTGTGGGCTGGTGTTCGATTAGTCTGAAAAATCAGCTTACGTGTAACAGATTACACTCCGAGGGGTCATTCTTTTTTCGGAGATGGCCTGCTTTCCCGACCTGTTTTAAGTTGCAAATAGACTGTCCTTCTAACTCTTATCAGTATTGGCGACTTTTAGGTTGGCCACGCGGGGTTTTTGATCTTTGACTTTAAATGGACAGGAAATGATGTACTGCAAATGAGGAACCTTTCGGTGAAACATAAATAAAGGTACGCATATTTAAATTGCTTACTAATCTCACCCCCCCAGTTTTTTTTTATTTACAAATTCATTCAAATCATCACGTTAAACATTAAAATTAAGTGAAAACAAAATTAATTCTAGTTTTGGAAGTGAAAATCGATTATACGTCGTTATCGTTTATACGACGTTTTTCGGTAGGCCCTTCGGCATCGTATAAACGATGCTCCACTGTAGCTGGAAACAGAAACTAAACTGTTTATATTTCTTTAAATGTAAACTAGATGGAACCCGTCAAGACTTTGCGGCACTAACGAAAGAAAAAGGTATTTTACAGCTATTAAAGGATTTTTTGACGCCTAATCTTCAGCAAAAATTTCAATAAATAAAACAAAAACCTGCATTTTACATCCAGGCAAATGACCCGCAATTGGCAGAGTTACATTCAAACATTCTTCCATAGAATTAGAATCTCTCACACTTTTCCATTTACAAATACAGCACCAATAAATTGTACATGACATGAATAAATCATAAATTACTGTCATTATCATAATCAAAAATACATGTAAATTTCCCATATTAAAGTGATTAATGATAATATTTATTCTGGCTAGGTGAAACCCAGCAACAATATTAAAGAACCAAAGAAAAAAAAGTATTTTACCTCTATAAAAGAAATTTTTAAAAATTAAAATATTAATTTATTTATTAAAAATTTCAATAAATAAAAAAATCCTGCATTTTATATCCAGGCAAATTATATTCACAGATGCATTCACAGAATTTCTCTCATCAGATGCTTTTCCATATGCTATCATAATACAACATGACATGATCCCGGGCGCAGAGTTGGCGCAACGCTGCGACACACGTCACAGACTCTAGAAAATGTTTTGCAGATTATTGTTAAACATTTAAAAAAAAAAGCTAAAAATCCTTTTCTATGTTCCATTGTAATATTCACATTCCGCATCACATACGATTGACGAAGGTCTGATTCACGTTAAACTATAAATCAAGGACGAGACTGTTATGGATTTTCCAAAGAATTTAGGCAGTCATTTTCAAACTTAAAAATAGAAAAAAATCCGGCATGAATCTGAAAATTCAGAAATAATCATAAATTTTAACAAATTGTCTAAAAAATAAATAAATAAATAAAATCAATTTTGTCAATTGTGCGGAGAAAAATCACCAATTTTGCCATATATTTTGGAGAAAATATGATCGTAAAAGAGTCGTGAAAAACACACATATTTTGCCCAAAGAACGCAAAAAAGATTCATTTCAACAAAAGATCACAAAAAACACCAAAAAATTTCATTAAAAGATCGTCAGAAAACCATTTATTTTGAGAAAAAGTTGCAGGAAAATGCAAAGCTTGCCCAGATATCACAAAAAAGATTATGTCAAAAATTGGCCAAAAAAAATTTCGTTGAATGATTTCAAATAAAACAGCTAATTATATCGAAGGATCGTGAGAAAACGACAAATTTTGTCCAAGTATTATAAAAAAACATGAATTTTGTCAAAAGATCAAGAAAAAAGGACTAAGAACCTTAGTCCTTCTACTGTCTAGGAACCTTAAAAAACGCAAATTTTGGCAAATAATCACAAAAATAGCAAATTTCGTCAAAATACCCCCCCCCCCCCAAAGAAAAAAACAACACCCGGAACTGTTGTAAATAGATGAGAAAAACAGCAAATTTCGTCAACAGATCGCAAAAACTACAAATTTCTTCAAAAGATCGCTAAAAAATTTTGTCAAAAAACTGCAAAAAAAATTGTCCAGGTATCCCAAATAAAACAAATTTCGTCAAAGTATTGCAAAAGATTAAAATTTTGTCAAAACGTCTTGAAAAACGACAACTTTTATGAAAAAATTTCGAAAAAAAAAGAGAATTTTGACGAAAAAACCCTTAAAAAATGGCAAATTTCTAAACAAATCATAAAAAAAATCTGCAAAAAATTGTGAGAAAACAACATATTATGTCAAATGATTGCGAGTAAATGACAAATTTTGTCAAATTATTGTGAGGGGAAACGACAAATTTTATCAGATGAAAAAAATGCACATTATTTCAAAAGATTGCAAGAGAGTTAAATTTCGCAAAAAGATAGCGAAAAAACGACAATTTTTGCAAAAAGATCACGAAAAAAGGATAAATTGGATAAAACGGCAAATTTCATGAAAAGACCTCGAGAAAGAGGCAAAGTATCATAAAAAATGTGAATTTTGTCAAAAGATCGCAATAATGCACAAAATTTGTCTAGGTACCACAAAAAACGCAAATTTTGGCAAATATTTACAAAAAATAGCATATTTTGTCAAATGATTGAAAAAAAATAGCGAATTTTATCAAAATACACCCCCCCTTCCCTCCAAAAAAGTAACCCGGAAATTTTGTAAATAGATGGGAAAAAAACAGGAAATTTCGTCAACAAATCACAAAAAACAGCAAATTTCTTGAAAAAATCGAAAAAAATTGTAAAATTTGTTGAAAGGCTGCAAAAAACACAAATTTTGTCTAGGTATTCCAAATAAAACAAATTTCGTCAAAATATTGCAAAAAAAAAAAAAAATCAAAATTTTGTCAAAACGTCACGAAAAATGGCATTTTTAATGAAAAAAATTCGAAAAAAAGACAAATTTTGACAAAAAATGGCACTTTTGTAAACATATTTTGAAAAAAAAATTCAAAATATTGTGAGAAAATGACCAATTTTGTCCTGGAACCATAAAAGACGTGAATTACGTCAAAAGATCGCAAAAATACATAAAATTTGTCTAGGTACCTCGAAAAATGCAAATTTTGGTAATCTGATTATGAGAAAACAACAAATTTTGTCAAAAGATGAAAAAGGTTCATTATGTTAAATATCGCAAAAAAGGTAAATTTTGCAAAAAAAAATAGCGAAAAAGACAACAAATTTCTGAAAAAGATAACGAAAAAACGACAAATTTCGCAAAAAAATTGCGAAAAGGGGCTAAATTCGATAAAACGGCAAATTGCATCAAAAGTTCACGAGAGAAAAAAACGACGAATTTCAGCAAAAGTCCTCGAGAAAACGGCAAACTTTGTCTTGGTATCATAAAAGACGTGAATTTCGTCAAAAGATCGCGAAAATACATAAAATTTGTCTAGGTACCTCAAAAAACTCAAATTTAGGTAAATAGATTGTGAGAAAACAACAAATTTTGTCAAAAGATGGAAAAAAGGCACATTTCATCAAAATATCGCAAAAAGGTAAGTTTTGAAAAAAAAGCAAAAAAAAAAAAAACGAGAAATTTATGAAAATGATAACGAAAAAATTTACACATTGTTATTAAATCAAAATATACAAATAAATACTTAAAAGGTGTTGCAAAATTATAGATATTATTTACTTATTAATTTACCTGAGATCTTTTGAATGTCCATGCATTCATTTTCAAAGGAATATAAAAGAAGATAATTGATTAGAAATAGAAAATGTAAAAAAACAAAACGAAAACAAAAACAGTCTGCGTGTATAAATTAAGTCACGAGGAATTCATTGAAATACCAAGGATATATGTGAGAATATCATATGAAATGACGTCATTATAAACAGTATCTTTGTTACGCAAAATTTCGAGGTATTCACGGATAATGGAGGAGTAATGGTTGGATGTTGAAAAGATTATTTTAGCTTTTAAATTTATCAAAATATTTTCTTTTTGTTGCATTCTAGATAAGGCTGTACTTGGCATGTTGTATTGGATATCCGAAAAATGCTCTTTCAGTCTTACTTTTAATTTTCGAGAGGTCTGACCAATATAGGATAAACTTTTTTGATGCTCTATTGTGAATGAAATCATAAAAACATTTGCTTTTTCATAATCTGGGATTGGATTTATTTTGTTATGAATTAAATCTTTTAATTTTGTAGGATGTTTAGCTATTGATTTAATATTATATTTTAGCAAAGCATATCTCAGTATCTCGTAAAGTTATTGTATACAGGGTGAGTCATAAATATCGAAACAATAGGCTATCTCCTTAAATATTGCGTTTAGACCCATACTTCCAATTGCAAGAATTCATAAAAAAGGTGGAATTTTTGATAAGATAAATTGCGACTACATGGGGGGTCTAGTTGAAAAAATACGAAAATAAAATTTTTATACGGCCCCCGTAGGATAAAAATTCCAATTAGGTAAACTTTCCTTATTCATTCCTGAATAACTCACAAAAAGTTGCATCTTCATATCTTAAAAACTCGCAAAATTATGGCCGTTTAAAAAATCCTTAGGTTTTAAGGGATTATACACAAACTGAAATGTGCGCAATTCAAAAAACAATGTTACTTTAACAGTTTCTACGCTAGGGATTTTGGCCCAAGGGGGGGAGTGCCCTTCGTGGGAGTCTTTCTAAGGGAACCTAACCCGTATTTACGCAAAGTTCGAAGAAAACCACGAAAACTCCGAACGGTTAGGCCGACAGCCGCGATTGGGTTCGAACCCAGCACCTGCCGTCTACCAGTTCAGAGGTCAGAACCTCTCGGCCACTGGTGGGGCTCATTTAAATGGAATAATAAAAAATCGTTATAACTAGTAACATTATTTATCGGGTTTCAATTTCTTTCCATTTAATCAAAGATGAAAATCTAATTTTAGTTTTGTTCCAGGGTTTTTGTTTTTTAATATTAATTTTAAAACTATTAAAAATATTTATTAAAAAAATAATATAGCTTTAAAAAAATCATATTTTCAAAAGTAAATAGTTTTTCGAATTTGCCGAAACAAAACTAGTGTAAAAAAATATAAAAATGACGTGTTTCAAGTTCTTTTTTTCTTTAAAAATTCTTAACACTTAATAATTTAAAGACAGGAAATAGTGGGGAAAAAATTCATTATTCAGAAAAACGAAGTGCACTGTTTAAATGTTCGTCAGCTATTTAAAAGAATGCTTTTTCTAAGAAGCAGATTATGTCTCTTTTTCGGTGCGTTCGTAATTATGTAAATACGTAGCACCTGTAGTTCTCGTTCTGTTCGTCCGTCTGTCTGTCCGTCCGTCTGTCTGTCCGTCTGTCTGCCCGCATATTACAAAGCAAAAACTAACCAACCAAATCCTTTGAAATTTAAAATATATAATTATTACATAATTTTGTCGAATCACTTCAAATTTTATGAAAATCAGATGCATATATCAAGTACAGAAAGAATCAAAAGTATTCCGTTATATTATGGTCAACGAGGAAAAAATTTCAAATGCATTTTAATCGTTTGAAATTTAACATACATAACTATTACATAATTTTTTCGGTTTATTTCAAATTTTATGAAAATCGGATGCATAGATCAATTACAGGATCAATCAAAAGTATTCCGTTATAGAATTTTTTCAAATACATTTTAATGGTGTTACACTCATTCGAACGTAATAAAATTGATATGGATCTATAAAGTACATATAATATACATTTTGCATAATCTGTGGTGCAAAGTACATTTGTTATTGATTTACAAGGCCACACAAAAGTATTCCATTACATAATGGTATAGGGAAAATATTGTTTGGTGCGCATTTTAATTGTAATTAACTTTTTACAATTTTATGCGATCGATATAGGAAAGTGATATTTTTAAAACTTCGTTATCGTACGAATGCACCTCATTTGCTTCGTTTCACGTGCAACTTCCAACATGTTTTAAATTTTGCTCTGACAACTTCAGGCCTTTTTATCGTCCTGGAGAGGATGATAAAAAATCTGTATTCTGGGCCCAGACTGGGCCAGAACTGAGGCGTTTCTTTTTCTGAAGACTCGCCAGGCCAGACCAGGCCTAACGTACTTTTCATAAAGGAGGGGACTGCTTCCTTTTTCCTAGGTGTACACTGGACAAAATTTTGAATCTCGGTCTCGACAAAACCCGTATTAAAATCACTGTCTCTGGCTGACTTAATACGTTTATAAAATAAATAAAACTCGGCTGAATCAAAATTTAAAAAAAAAAAAAAAAAAAAAAAAAAACCATAAATTTTAAAATTATTTTACAAAAAAAAACCTTTAATTTTTTTAAAGAATAGTATATTTAAAGGCTAAAAAATTAAATACAATAAAACCAGTGAAAAAAATCTGCCTATGACGGAATTCTGTCGTAAACGGAAACCATGTTGATCCATGCAAAATAAATACAATATTATCTGAGAAAAAAATAATCTCCAATTACACGTCCTATTGCAGATGCCCTCCTAGGGAGGGCATATGTCTATAACGCATTATTTTCTTTCCTATGTGATTCCGTCTTAGAAGGTTTTACTGTATAACATTTTTCAAACTCTCCAACGCATGGGATATACGGATTAATGATACATAAGTGATACATTTACATATAGAGATTCATTGATAATAGAGATTCATTGATAAAATAAATATATTACAGCCTTTAGCGTTTCTTTAATAATAAAAAGTACAAATATAAAAAAACGAAAAAATGTAAAAGGAATTTTTAGTCAGAACTCCTCCATAAGAAACAATTTTTTCTCACACCGAAGTAAAAAACTATGTAGAAATTTGTGGCTGAACCGGGCTATGATTTAATCTATTTTCCAGACTGGTCCGGGTTATGATTTTAACATTTTTTCAGGCCGGGCCGAACTTTTTCCCCTATGGGTCGGTTTGGGACCTGACCTAGATATTCCGATCCTTGCAGACCTCCAGTGCTGACTACCAACGTATTTTGAAAACAAGTTTTGATTTAATTCAATACACTGCTTTGTTATGTCCAAATGATAGGCACCGTCTTACATCGCCATTTAATAGTGGATAATTTATGGACGATCTCTCACTTGCTTTGAAAATTAACCAAACACTCTTCTTTTACAGGCATGGTAAAGTGGTGTAAGTCACGAATTTTTTAGAATTTCGGAATTTAATATCTGTGTCAGATTTTTAGATATTTAGATGATTTTTTTATTCAATTTAGGAATGGATAAGGAATAATTTCTTAACTGGGAATTTTGCCATACGGGGCCGTATAAAAATTTAATTTTCATATTTTTTCAAATACCCCCCCCCCATGGAGTTGCAACTTATCTTATCAGAAATTTCACCTTTTTTGTGAACTTTTGCAATTGGAAGTATGGATCAAGGGGCAATATTTAAGAAGATAGCCTATTGTTTCGATATTTATGACTCACCCAGTATATCCAAATTTGCAATAACTGAACTTATTCAAACTTAATTCTGTCTTTGGTCTGGATTGTTTTTGCTTACTTAACTAAACTATTAATCAGTTGAGGAGGGAAACCATTCTCCAAAGCAATTCTTCAAACCTCCAAGTGAAATTCACCAAGTGACAGGCAACGCCGGAGAAACATACAGTTATTTGTTTCTTTCTAGCTCATACCTTTTTATCTTTTTTGTTACATTATCATATAATTTTTAAAAAGTCCACATCGGCTTGACAACACGTAAACTTTTAGTTAGAATTAAGGAACATCGCAGGTATATTAGACAGTATAAACATAATACAGCTCTTTCTCGCTTCTACTTGGTGAACAAGGGTTGCCTTATTAACTTTGAAGACGCTAAAATCATAGTTCCGTGCAATGAACCAATTTAAGGTAAGATAAGAGAAGCTGTCAAAATCATTGCACCAGAAAATAAATCTTGTAATGATAATTTATCCTATAATATACCAAAAATATGGCATAACAACACAAAATCTTAAATTTATATCTCTTTGCGATACTTTAATTTTTACTCACGTGTAAGTGGCAACATACTTAAACTTTTGATTCATTTCGATTTTGTTTGATTAGAAAATTTATCTCTAAATCAGGAAGCAAACTTTTAGTCATTTCAATGTCATATTTTCCTGAAGACGGCACGAAACGTTGATATTTTAATTGCACAAGTTCATATTAAATTTCTTGTTTTGTGCACTACTGAGCAATGTTTTGTATTTTTTATAAATACTTTCTTAAGTAGTTAAATTTTATGGTGCATATGTTCAGTGTATGTTTATCAAATATTTATTTTAGCTATTTCTCTAAAATTATAAATGAAAATTTTCCAATAATTGTATGCCCATCATATACGAAGAAATATTATATATATATGCATATATATAATTTTCTAAAGCAAATTTAGGTACGTAACTTTTTATGTTTCTGTACAATCACTAAGAAAGTTCCCGAGTATCGATAATTTTCTTTCATAAATATCAATATTGATTTTTTATTCAAATTCTATACAATGGTTATTGTAGAAAACACAAAGACCTCAAAAATTACTTTTTCTTGTTATTCACGTGCAAAATTTATCGTTCTACATAAGAATGCATTTTTCCTTCGAGAATTTTATTCTGCATTGTTGTTTTCAATTTTTAAACTTATTTTAATGAACATGGTATCTTTTGAAATAGAATAAAACAAGTGTAGATATATTTTTTTTTTTTTGTTCAACGAAAGAGAACTTTTATGCATATAGGATGTCAAGGAATGTGAAATCGATTTTCAGATATTCTTATTTTGTTTCGAGGCATCGTTTCTTTTGTATACAGTGTTGTTTTCTTTAGTTTATTCAAAATATTTCTAGGGGGACGTATTTTTATTTGTGTGTATTTTATCCCTCTATATATTGTTTTTCATTGCGTATGTACTTATAAAATACTCTAGATTTGCGAATACATTTTACAATTGATACTTTTGGTAATCCACTAGTAAAAGATTTGTATCATTAATCAATAATGTTATTTTACTTTAATTATTTTAAATTAAAACAAAATATTTTGAGATAATTTTTTGACGTTTTTAGCTGTTTTAAGAAAATAGGAAAAGGAATCATTTGTTAAATTTAGAGAACTAAGACAAACAAAATTTTACGATTGTACACTGAAAGCGAATTTTGTTTACTGTTAGGGTAAATGTCCCAATTACCGCATCATTGCCTTATATCGCACCCCTCCTAATTTCGTCAAATAATTGCTGCCACCTTACCGAAACTGGCTCAACTATTGCCAAGCGTCAAGGCGACAGTCGTATAATTGCCATAGTTAAACACCCAGTTATTTTTATTCGGTGTTTTCTTTTAAAATTTTGTGCAAATTTAAAGATTTCGTCGTACAATATAATACAACTTGTAAAAAAAAAAATCAATTAAAATATTTTTTTTCATTCAGTGCATATTTTGCAGGACCCAAATAACTACGTCAAAAAGCTTTTTTGACACTTTTGAATTAGCGAGCGATTAATCCTGACTCTTTATTTTTTTTAATTAGAAATGTATGTTAATCCGATTCCTCCAGCGTGTAATTTGATTCAATAGTATAAGTGAAATTAGTATTTTTTGTTAAATTTAATTTTATTTGATAATTTAGTTATGGAATATTAAGGGGGTAGTAAGGTATTTTTTTTTTTTTTTTTTTTTTTTTTTTGCATTTTTTAATTTTTATTTTATATTAATGCACCACATCTTAAGATTATTCTATGAAAATTGGAAAGCAATTGAAGTAAAACTGACGGAGATATACACTTGTAAGTCTCCGCCCTCCGATTTCACACTGAGGAATGTGGCTGCAACAATCAGCTACCAAGTAGCTGCTACTGCTTGACCAGGTTTCAAAGGCCTGTCCTGGCATACTGCCAAAATAATGGACCTTTCCGAAGGTACACGTACACGTGTGTACACGGTGCATTGATGATTCTGTGTAAGTATATGGAAAAAGCAGTAATTTACAAATATCTATTTCGACAAAAACGTCTGTGAAACTTTAAATGTGTTTTTCTAACACTTCGCTTTTTCGAAGCCGGTGAACTCCGTAGCTCAAAATCTACTGAACCGATCTTTTTAAAATTTTACACACTTTTTCTTTATATAAATTACGAGATAACACTGTCGAGTTTTTTTTTTTTTTTTTTTTTTAAATTTTAACTTATTTTTAAAAAACAAAATATCAGATTGTTTTATGAAAAATCAGTATTTTGACTTCCGAGCCTTGTAAAAAATTGAAAAATCAATAATAATAAAAAAAACTCGACAGCGTTCCCCGAGGAAACTTATCAACTAATTAAATCAATTTGGTTTTTTAATTTCAGTTGATCCAGTCATGAGTTATGCGGTTCACCGCGAATCAACTTTTTTTATGGGACGTCTTCGAAGATTCGCTGTCATCGACTCATTTTTTAATATTTCTTAATGAAAATTTCACAGAATACTCTTTAAATGACATATAATTATACTATAACTATACAAATAAATAAATATTAATTGTATCCTTACAAAAAATGATAGAAAATATGCTTTTTTCCCCTTGAATTAACCTTACTACCCCCTTAAAACGGAAATAAGCAAATCATGGCCTTACAACAAAAGTGTTACAGCTCAAAAATTCAGCTTTCTGATTATGGCTACCACTTTACGTGGTTTATACCTGGTTTATACCTTTACGTGGTTTATACCTTTACGTGGTTAATCCTATATCAATCACCTACATGGAAGATAGCGCAGTTAAAATCAAAGAACCAACTCCTTGTTGGCAGTTGTATTTGTAAAATGACCATTGAGCCTACCATAACCTGAAATTTTTTTTGCATTTCCAGAAAAACGAAATTTCTTGAATTATATACTTTTGTAACAAGGGAGCGAAATGGTAAATTATTCAGAACGGTTTATGAGCAACTGGGTTCATGTTAAGTTATTGGGTTGCACATATATTTAAAAACGTTTTTTTTCTTATTCGTCAGTAAAAAAAAATTAAACCGTACGATGATGCATAGAAATTTTTTTAAATGCAATAAAATCAAGATGTATTGTTTAGTATCTTGCCTCCATTAATATCCAAACAGCGTTACTCACGGATAAGTTTTTGCTAGATAATATACATAGATGCCATTCGGAATAGTATTTCACCATTTGTCTTCTAATTATGATTTTAATGGTTTACTGGGGGGAATAGACAAAAAACCTTATTTCGATTGCGATATTATTGCATTTTAATTTTTACAATTAAGGAAGATGGCATATCTGAACAAGTAAAATGAATCGGTTTTTGAGAAATTTTATCATCAGCTATTTTTCTTAGAAATAGAAATATGAGTGATTTTTCTTTTCTTTTTGCAGTAAATATCAATATTATAGCCCATATGTAAATCAAAGGGGAATAATGTCGTGCTTAAATTAGTTTTCTAGAATTCATTAACTTTTTTACAGATTTTTTTTATATCAATTAGTGTTTTCGGTGCACTTTTATTAAAAACCGTTGAATATATTATCTTAAAATTTCTTGTGATGTCAGAAAACTATTTAAGAATAAGAATTTTTCAGTTTGGCGTTAAAGAAATAAAATAATAATTACTAAATTTTTTTTTAAATCTGAAAAATTTAAAAAAAATATTCTTGATTATTTAATTTATTTTTTTTACTCAGGCCTGTAATTTTTGATATTTTTAAAGAAAAAGTTAGCTACAGAATTTTGGAAGATTTCAACTGTTTACCTTATATAGAATTAAAAAATAGCAACAGTGCTTTAAGAATATTAATTAAAAATCTTACATCATCATGCTCGTTTAAGTCCATGATCGTTTAACACTATAATCTTTTAGATCTAATTTCTAAGCCGTAATTAAAAACTCAAAAAGTTCAACCATTTTATGTCCATGAGCATATTAGGCCTAAGTGGATAACGCGGGCAAAGCCATGTAGTTATGCGAAGTGAATATATATGATGTCAAGAAGACTTAGAAATACACTTTGATTATTTACCTCTTGCAGATACACAAATGTTCTGCAAATTGTCAATCTACTCAAAAGAAGGCAGAACTTGACATTATGTCGAGGCAATTTTCCTGCCATTACATTTCAAGAGGTTACTTTATTTGCTTTCTCATCCAGCCTCTAAGTCATATATGATATATTTCTTAAAAAGTAGCTAAAAATATTTTTTGGCAATATTATATATATATATATATACCGGGTGTCCAGTAAATGACTGACCAATTTTAAAATTAAATAACAAAAAAACGGTTTGAGATAAAAATGCGCGGTTTGCAGTATTGTTATTAGAATATCAACAAATTTTAAAGTACGCACTTCCTTAAAATAGTTCTAATTTCGGCCAAAAGATGGCACTGGCTGCATCAGGCTGCAGAAATAGAGTCTCTTTTCTTTTTTTCAAGCTCATGATCTTTCCGGCTCATTTTCCAGAGTCGAATCTGAGTCGAAGTGTTGAATCGACTCTCCACTCAACTGCAGAAATAGGGTTTCTTGGTTGGAACGAGATTTAAAATAACATTTAAGATTGAACTATGATCAATTTAATGTTTGAATGTTTAGCATAAATTTCTTTTTTTGCTTGCTTTCAATTGCTGTTTATTGCTTTTTTTTACGGATATTCGGTATTACACTACACAAATATAACTTCAAAAATTGTAATCTACACAGTAAAAAATTTGAATCTTTTGCTGCATGTCAGTCCCCCGCTTTTATAGACTATATTTCTTTTGACCCATGAGAATGCTCCATAATTGGGTAAAGTAATCGTTTTCTATAAAAGCAATAGAGTGACGATGCTGCAAAAGCGCCAATTTTTTTACAGCGTACGCTTTTAAAGCAGATTCGAATTTCAACTCATCGAATCCAAAAGGAAAAATAATGTAGAATTAGGAGATAGTAATTGAAAGAAAGGATCGGGACAGTGGATACTGCGTTGGCTTCTGAAACGTTTTCAACAGCTTTTATCTCATGTAATTTTAATAAAACTAGAAGTAAAAGAAACGAAACTTTATTTGAGTAAAAAGTTTCCATAGAAATGTTTTGCCATGAAATTGTCTATAGATATTTTAGTTTGTTTTGGCTTATTTTATGTTGGCTGATTATCTACACGCGGAATATAGGCTGGAAAAGGGTGGGATACCCTCCGTGGGGTCTTTCTAAGGGAACTTAACCCGTATTTACACAAGGAAATCCAATGTTCGAAAAAAAAAACTCGGCAAACTCCGAACGGTTAGGCCGACGGAAGCGATTGGGTTCGAACCCAGCACCTGCCGTCTATCAGTTGAAACGTCAGAACTTATCGCCTACTAGTGGGGACATAGGTATTTTAGATATAACTGAATGTCTACTTATTTTTGTTCAATTTTATAAATGAAAATATTACAAAATAAATTGAACATTTGCATTTTTCATACATATTTTTAAAAAAGATAACAAATCATATTTTTAATAATATTCCTTATTTCAAATCAGATACAGGAGATATTTTCAGAATGTTTTTTTTCTCGTTCTTTTCTCTACAGAATAATTTAAATAGGGGGAGGGGGTGAGGACGAAAATATATTTCAGGATCTATGATGCTTTTTGTAATGAAGTTTTGAAAAGGAGTGACTATAAGGATATAAAAACAGGTACTTTTTTTTCTTTATAAACATCCTTCCATTTCAGCATAAATACGTTTGCTACCCTGGGTGGGGGAGGGATGTGTGTGCAAAAGACATCTTATAATCGCTCATGGCTTTCGTAATAAAATTTTTAGATATTTAAATGACAAAATATGAATATAAAGTAGGGATGAATTCATTTTTTGGTAAAAATAATAATATTTTATTTTAGGCAGGTTTTTGTCTTAGCAGGTAATTTTGCATGTTTCTTTCTACTTCAGGATCAATAATTTTTTATGTTTAAGATATTTGTTGTCAATGGATTCTTTTATTGTAAGGTTTAAAAAAATCAATGTTCCGATTTATAAGTAATTGACCCGTTTTTTCATAGACAGGGGACTTGGGAACGCTATTTGCGTACCATTGTTTTAAACATTTAACTGATTTGCCCCTACAACGTACTGGCAATAATAGTTTTCTTCTTCCATCACTTAAAGCTTTCTGACACTACTAAAAATTTTAAATGCGATTTCATACTATTTAGAAAAGAAACATTTAAATTAAATCTGACGATTATTTTAGCTTAAGGAAACTGGCGTTTATCCCATATTTTCAATTTACTGTACATAAAAAAGAGAATCAGTTAAGCGATTAAAATAACATATTCCGAAGAGAATTTTGAAACATTAAAGAACATCCTATAAATTAATTCAAATGTTTCTAGAATTTTAAAACTATTTTTAGGTTTTTCAATAAATGTTTGCATGTCATAAGTATTTATTTAGAGATTCATACACCTTTGGTGATGTTTTACAGTGATTTTAAACTAGTTTTTGTAGTTCCCGGTGATATTTGTCTGTGGAGGTTAATACAATGGACATAGTTCAATTTTAAATGTTATTTTAAATCTCGTTCCAACCAAGAAACCCTATTTCTGCAGTTGAGTGGAGAGTCGATTCAACACTTCGACTCAGATTCGACTCTGGAAAATGAGCCGGAAAGTTCATGAGCTTGAAAAGAAGAAAAGGGACTATTTCTGCAGCCTGATGCAGCCAGCGCCATCTTTTGGCCAAAATTCGAACTATATTAAGGAAGTGCGTACTTTAAAATTTGTTGATATTCTAATAACAATACTGGAAACCGCGCATTTTTATCTCAAACCGTTTTTTTGTTATTTAATTTTAAAATGGGTCAGTCATTTACTGGACACCCGGTATATATATATATATATATATACATTATTTTAAACAAACTATCTATTGCGATATCTATTATGTAATTAAAATATTCATTATAACCATTAAAAATGACTTTGTCTCTTTCAAAATCATTACTAAAATTTAAAAAACATTTTAATAAATCTCGGCATTTTTTTTTAATTACATGTTTTTTAAATTCTTTCAAGTTAACAGAAAATAAATTGCTTTTCCAAACTATATAACGACAAATCGCAAATTATGTGAAAAAAAAAAATGAAATGCAATTTATTTTCGCTTACGACGATGCATACTTAAAAATTAAAATTTATAATTATAAAAAGTATGTTTTATTAAAGTTTTTACATACACTTATCAATTAATAATAGCCCTTTTACGATTTTAGTGTTATTAATTATTCCAATTATATTTTTTATATTCGCCAAGTTTTATATTTTCCGATAAATCATAAATCTTGTTTTATCATAAGCTTAGATACCTTCAATATGCAGATAAAAAAATTAACCTGTTTATTTCGAAAAATCTTCTTACACTTTGCCCGATTTTCATTATTTATACTAGTATATTATTTTTACATGAATTTTGTTAAATGAAGAATTATAACAAAAATATTATTATGGTATTTTATCTCATCGCAGTAGATCCTTTGTTAAATGAATGTTATTTTAACCCTTTAACGTTCATTGGTTTCGCCACGAAACCACAAAGTTTTAATTCCGATACGCAACACTGACACCGGTATTTTTATCTAAAATTATCCTTTTTATTTTGTATGTGAAAAATCACGTTTTCTTATTTAGAAATATATTTGTTCTTAATTACCGGTGTCAATCAGTTATTTCGACATCTTAGCAATGAAAATGCTATGATCGTTAAAGGGTTAAGTTATAAAAAAAGTTCAGACAAGCAAACAAGGCTTACATATTAAAAGGTTTTAATTTTGTTTAAAATATTGGTTTGTTAAGAAGATATATTTCATAGAGAATTTTATTATACGGACATTTTTCAGTTCTTTCTCCCCTTCAAAAAATATCGCATATATGCCGTTTTAATTTTAAAAACAGCTGAAGAAATTTGAGTTGGTATATATTTTGAAATAACATTTATTTCGTGTGGTATTGTGAATTAGAGTACAATAGAATAGTAGAGTATGGTAGTACAGTAGAGTACACAATTTGGATTTATTAAATACCCATAAAATCCAATATGCTAACTACATAGAGCAAGAATTAATATTGCAATGTAGAAATAAGGTACCCTGGGGTAATAACGCCAGGCGGGGTAATAACGCCAAGTGCTTATATTATGCATAATTATGAAATAATCAGGTAAATGACACCCATTTGCTCTGCGCAGAAGGGTTTTGAGTCATATAAATCGCAAAAAACAGCTTCAAGTTAATTTGTTTCATTTTTAGGGCTTATTGTTTTTACAAACAACTAAAATTAACGCTTGATCTAAAATTTGCGAGATACGTTTTGTGATGTGAAGACTATCTTTTTATCCGGAAATACTTTGTTAATTACATAAATTTGTAGTGCATTTCATGTACTTTTAAAATGTTGTTGAAGATTTTGGATATCTTCTCGAGATAATTTGTAATTTAAAATGTACTGCGCAATAACTATACTGGGGTAATAACGCCAATCCTTGACTTTAGTACCCCGGTTGATCCCCTACAGTGGCCGATCTACATCCTAAATACTGATTCAAATAAACACAGTTAAAACTGTCCAATGTTTCTCATATTTCTATTTAAGCGGTCCTTTTTAAGCAAAAAGAAGCTCACGGTCTGATATTCTTTTGCCTCATCCCCTCCTCCCACACCACACCTTTATTTTTATTACACTTTCATAAAAAATTGAACATTTTCAATAGCTTAGAAAGCAATTTGTCAATTTCTAAGTTTGTAGAGTTTGTATTTTTAGAATTGGGCTATCTACACGCAATTATTCCATCTTATTTCATAGTTTTGTTTGCATGGCGTTATTACCCATATAGGTGGGTAATAATGCCAAATAGCATTGGTCAAGAAAAAACGCCATTACATTTTATGAATACATATCTGTTAAATTATTTTATTTTATATAGATAGTCAATGAGTTGCTGTATCAGATCCTATATTTGTTTGAAAAATACAATCTAAATCTGAGCCGTGAAAATTGGTAGAACCTTAACGTGGCGTTATTACCCCAGGGTACCTTATATAGCAATATTTAAACAAATAAGAAGTTATAAGGAAGAAAGAAGCAAATGGCTGTCTGTTTCTCCGGCATTACCTGTCACTTGGTGAAAGTGGCGCTAGAGCAACATAGGGCAGTCAATTCTGAATGGCACACGACTATTTGTTTGTAAGAAATCTTCGGAAAAATTAAAAAAAGTAAAAGGACAGGTAAATATTTCTTCATCATGACATTATGATATCTCACACATCGTCTCAAACAAAGGTATTTCTAAAAGGCCAAAGCATGGAAATCATCAGTCATCCATTTTACAGCACCGATTTGGCTCCCGATTCCTTTTTTACTTGCCCATCATACATATTATAGGGTAAGTTTTGCAATCGTTTTGAAAATCGAAGATTTTTTTGGCGGATTTACACGTTTTAGATAGTGAAGATTCCGAAAAACATATATTTAGAAAAAGAAATTTGCTGTCCGTCTGTGTGTCTGTAAACGCTCTATCTCCCGAATAAATTGAGATAGATATTTGAAATTTTGTATGCACTTAGTATGTTAAAATGGGAGGAAGCCTATTTAATATCAGTAACCTCGATTATCCGGAACTACTTCTTTCGGAATCTCGAAAAATTCGTACTGATGAAAGGTATGTAAAATTATTATTTTTTCTTAAGGAGTCAACGTAAAAAGCAATAAAGTAACACAAATTTTTCATAAAAAGCAAAGTTGATCGGATTATTAGTTGCCGAGATATTTGTAATCCTGTTTTCCATATTCTTTTTCATGACCCTGTATTTCATTCAAATTTTATCTCAAAGGTGTATTTTAATTGAAAATGAGACAATTAATCCAACGCAGTAAACTGTTAGTTAATGTTATTGTTATTTTTGGAGTTATAAGGATGCTTGTTTTACGCAGTTTGATACAACTTGAGTAGTTTGGCGTTTAATATGATCTCTCGAAATTGGTTCATCAGCAATTTATTAATAGAACATTACTATGCATATTCAAAAAAATTTAAATTATGTTTTGGAATTGCAATGTATTGTATAAATAGTTTTCACATGTTTTATTTTCATATGCATATCCATGATGGGTAAGTGTTACGGTGGCCCCCAACGACTATAGTTTTATCCCACAGATCAAAAATAAATTATGTTGACAACAATTATAGACACCCGAAGACGCGTTTGATGCATTCAATACACATGTTTTGAAGTTATTTCCTTCAGAGTGGAATCAGCGCTTCGATCAAACGCTTGGATCAAACGCATACTAAATTGCATTAATCTTAATGCAATACTTTGAAAAACAAAAAATTAAATGTCGATCACAAATATTTGTTTTGTCATTACCAGACCAGAAATATAAATAGCAACCCTCATATATTTCTTTTTAGGTGCGTTCGTAATTATGTAAATACGTAGCACCTATGTAAATACTACTATGTAAATACGTCCGCATATAACAACGCAAAAACTACCCAACCGAATCATTTGAAATTTAAAATACATAATTATTACATAATTTTGTCGAGTCATTTCAAATTTTATGAAAATCGGATGTATAGATCAATTACAGGGGCAATCAAAAGTATTCCATTACATTACGATCAATGGGGAAAAAGTTTCAAATGCATTTTCATCGTTTGAAATTTAAAATACATAATTATTACATAATTTTGTCGAGTTATTTCGAATTTTTTGATAATCAGGTGCATAGATCAATTACAGGGGCAATCAAAAGTATTCCATTACATTGTGGTCAATGGGGAAAAAGTTCCAAATGTATTTTATACGTTTGAAATTTAAAATACATAATTATTACATAATTTGGTCGAGTCATTTCGAATTTTTTGATAATCGGGTGCATAGATCAATTACAGGGGCAATCAAAAGTATTCCATTACATTATAATCAATGGGGAAAAAGTTCCAAATGTATTTTATACGTTTGAAATTTAAAATACATAATTATTACATAATTTTGTCGAGTCATTTCAAATTTTATGAAAATCGGATGCATAGATCAATTACAGGGGCAATCAAAAGTATTCCATTACATTACGTTCAATGGGAAAAAATGCTTCAAATGCATTTTAATGGTGTTACACTCATTCGAACTTAATAAAATTTATATGCAACTATAAAGTACATATTATAATGTAAATTTTACATAATTTGTGGTGCAAAATTTTTTTTATTGATTTACAAGGCCACACAAAAGTACTCCATTACATAATAATACAGGGAGAACATTGTTTGATGAGCGTTTTAATTGTAATTCACTATTTACAATTTTATGAGCTTGATATATGAGAGTAATATTTTTAAAACTTTGTTATCGTACGAACGCACCTCATTTGCTACGCTTCACGTGCAATTTACAACTTGTTTACACTTGTTGTAAACTGATATTTCTATCCTATAAGATAGCCCGCGAGAATGTTGTATTCGCATTTTCAAAATAATGACATTCATTGCATCATAAAAAGATTTATGAGTGAATGCCTTTGGTATTATTTTTTCATTATCTCACAATTTTTTCGAAAACTTCTTGCAATGCGACTTTCATCTTTATTCATTGTATTTCAAAAGATCTAAAATCTTCAATTACTCATTCAAAATAACCGTAAAATAATAAAAAAAAGTTATTAACTAATAGTAATTAAAATAAACATGTTACACGTTTTAACCCTTTCCGGCGCACTACTCTTTGAAGTTGGAATTTAAAGAAAAAAAATTAGGCAACCAATTTAGGCCTAGAGGAGTACACAGGTATTGTTTTGTAAAGATTGCTCTAACCATTTTAATTATACAGCTGTTACCGAAGTGATAACTTCCCATAAGTAAAGCATTGATAAGCGCAGTGAGAAGAGCATTGCTGTGAAGCGCGTATTACAGTAAAACATTTTACCTATTATTTAAAAACAGGAGAGTTTGATCTCTGTGGTGCTGCCATCTAAAACTCATGAGAAAGACTTAACGTAGCCATTAGAGTAGTTTTAGAGTAGTACTTAACGCGGCAACACTGCCGACCCGGCAACACTGCGCATTAAGGGGTTAATCTCCTCAGTCCTGATGTCGCCTAGAGGTGACACTAAAGAATACACTTTAAGTTAATTTAAATGCTTCTAAAATGGATACGTTACTTTGAGGCTTTTTAAAGAAGTATGTGCATATTAGAAGCATCGATATATAGACTGTTGTATATTTGGAGATATTTTATAATAATTTTAAACTGATTTTTTTAGTACCATACAAAATTTCTCTTGGAACTGAGAAGGATAAGATCGAAAAATTCTAATTCTAATTCAAATCGCAAACATACGCTCGTGATGCCACTTTAAAGAATATATTGTATATTTTTGAAATAATCATCAGAAATGAATCATTGTCATCAGTCAGTTATTCACGGCTTAGAAAAAAAAATCTGGCAATATGGTATTTAATACTCGCATTCAATTGGCTTAACTTGGATTTGTTAAAATTGCTATATTGCAACTTAGAAACACGATCTATATTTTAATCTGAACCATTCATAATTGGACATTGTTATGAAATTACGATATGATTGTAAAATTCAACATAGTGTTTTTAATTACATATGTTTTATAATACTACTGAGCAAAATTATTTCGTCCATGGTCTATATTTTTATGAATCTCAATAGAATGAATCACACATTATTTACCATAGCTCATTGTTGGGTTATACTATTTCAAATTCATGATACATCGAGAAACATGCATATTCCAATGTAACATCTCACTCAAGAGGTCTTTATGTTTCACAATCTTCGTAAAAAGTTTAATAATATACAGCTTTAATAAAAAATGAAATTCTGCAAATTAAAGTAAAGTGGCTCATCTTAACTAAAGATTATCGAGATCCGCATGCGTTCGTACCGAACTACACTTCGCGCTCTTTTCTTTAAGTGATTCACAATCATAGCAGAGCAACTTGATTTTGAAAACAAAAATAAAATAGTCCATCTAGTAGAATGTGAATAAAATCAGTTTTATCGACTCCCATGGTAGTACCTGTTTTCAGATACTTTCCAGTTGTATGGTTTTTTTACAGACTTGACTTGCTGTAGGAGTGGTTTTATGCATTTTCACAAAACTTTATGCATCTACTAAATGGCTGGAATTTCTTTACTAAACAATAGTGAAAATATTGATAACTATTTTAACGTACCCAATAAATATTATTTTGTTCAGTTTGGTGTTTGTTATACGATTCGGAGCATCTCCTTATAAAGTATTGATTACATATGGAAATGCATCCTTAAAAATAGTGAAATTTAAAATAGCTATTTTAACGTATAACAAATAAGTACTATATTATTTTATTTTTTGTTGGTTACATGAAAAAAAAAACATATTGTTATAAATTATAATTTTGGTGTAATTGTGGTGCTTTTTTTTAAATATTACTTCATTTATATTCAATAAATTTATTTTAAAAATAAGTAGATTATTAAATAAATCTATATATTATTTAAAAAAGCACTCTTAAGAAATTCTTTGCACATTTAACGAAAAACATCTAAACCACAATAATGCAATAACAAAATTTCAGGTATATATATTAAAAATAATAATAAAAAAAATCAATGTTCAATTTATTTCACAAATTATACTGCCATTAATTTATTCTTGGTATTTTCTTCATGAATAGAATTTTCAATCGGAAAATGATTATCACAATTTATATCACAGCAATTTCAAACTCTTGATACGAAAAATACAAAGAGCAGTCATTTTCTTTTATGTTCAACCAGGACTTTTTAATTTTCTTTCGGGCGTAATAATTTTCACTATAGTAAATCTGAATTATACATTCCCATTTTAAATTTAGAGAGAAAAAACACATATTTCTGAAAATGATAATTATGTGAGTTTGGCTAGAACCATAACCAATATTGACAAATGCTTTTGATTTATGCATGCAAAAACTCATGGAATTCTTTCGGGATGATTGAATGCGCATAAGTAAAGGATGTATATTATGTCTGAAAAAAAACCCTGCAGCAAAACAAAAGGATAAGCATTTCCTATTTTAAAAAAATCTTTAAAAAAAAACTAAAAAATGGAATTTTATTAATAGCTTTAAATAATAAAAAAATTTCATCCACTAAAAGTTTAGGCTTGTTAACTTCATTCTGTAAAACAATGTTAAAATTTAAATCTTCTTTTGGTGGATTTCGCTGTCATATCTTTTAGGATTTCTTCATTACATTGCCATTTTAAATTTATTTCGAAATAATAAACCAGCAATATTTTTTACCTTTATAGATGAAGATAAATAATAATGCTATGGCATAGTTGTCAAAATGTATTTTATTTTATTCAAATAAAATTATTTCGGAACAGAAAAAGTACCTAATGAAATCAAACGAATCACAAACAGAAATTGTATGCATGTTGTTGAATACATTTTGTGGATATCATATTAATAATAACAAATACTCTAAAACTAAAAGGTAAGAATTCCTATTATGAATAATTTTTTTGCTTAGAAGACGTCATTTTAATAATAAAACATGATTAATTTAATAACATGACTCAATGACAATTAGTTGAAACGTATCAATTTTTAATATATTTTAAATGTTTTATTATAAAATTGACGTGCTATAACCAAATAATTATTTATATTGTAAGTTCTTACCTTTTTCGTTGCAGAATGTAAGGTACCCTGGGGTAATAACGCCAGGCGGGGTAATAACGCCAAGTGCTTATATTATGCATAATTATGAAATAATCAGGTAAATGACACCCATTTGCTCTGCGCAGAAGGGTTTTGAGTCATATAAATCGCAAAAAACAGCTTCAAGTTAATTTGTTTCATTTTTAGGGCTTATTGTTTTTACAAACAACTAAAATTAACGCTTGATCTAAAATTTGCGAGATACGTTTTGTGATGTGAAGACTATCTTTTTATCCGGAAATACTTTGTTAATTACATAAATTTGTAGTGCATTTCATGTACTTTTAAAATGTTGTTGAAGATTTTGGATATCTTCTCGAGATAATTTGTAATTTAAAATGTACTGCGCAATAACTATACTGGGGTAATAACGCCAATCCTTGACTTTAGTACCCCGGTTGATCCCCTACAGTGGCCGATCTACATCCTAAATACTGATTCAAATAAACACAGTTAAAACTGTCCAATGTTTCTCATATTTCTATTTAAGCGGTCCTTTTTAAGCAAAAAGAAGCTCACGGTCTGATATTCTTTTGCCTCATCCCCTCCTCCCACACCACACCTTTATTTTTATTACACTTTCATAAAAAATTGAACATTTTCAATAGCTTAGAAAGCAATTTGTCAATTTCTAAGTTTGTAGAGTTTGTATTTTTAGAATTGGGCTATCTACACGCAATTATTCCATCTTATTTCATAGTTTTGTTTGCATGGCGTTATTACCCATATAGGTGGGTAATAATGCCAAATAGCATTGGTCAAGAAAAAACGCCATTACATTTTATGAATACATATCTGTTAAATTATTTTATTTTATATAGATAGTCAATGAGTTGCTGTATCAGATAGTATATTTGTTTGAAAAATACAATCTAAATCTGAGCCGTGAAAATTGGTAGAACCTTAACGTGGCGTTATTACCCCAGGGTACCTTATATGTATTATTATTACGATATATGTATTAATGGTCATAATTAAGACTTATCGCTTTTATATTTTACATTAATAACTGTTTGATTCCATACAAGTTAAATGACTTGATATGTGCAATGTCAGCTACATAGACGAAGATAGTTTTACATGACACCATCTTTAGCTGCTTGAAAGGGATAAAAAAATTGATGGTGAAGATTTGTTTTAATAATTTATTTGCAATTTGCATGCATAGAAAGTGCAGATGCGATATACAAACAAATGAGTAATGATCGAAAATGGTATGTTATGAAACACAGGATCTACGCGACCAAGGTATAAAGTGTAAGTCTGTTCCAAACCCGTTGGTGTTTTAATGGCAATCAAAGTTCAAGGTGTAATTCATAAAGGGTTTTCATTGTAATTTAGCAATAATATCTTTTTCAATCTAACACAAGAAAAAAATCCCCAATCTACATTGACTTAGGGTGAATATATTTTTACACTGTCTTAGCTTGATAAATTTAAGCATTTCTTCTATCTATTTTATGACCGATGAGAATGCTCCATAAGCGTTTATGCAGCGTACTTATTTGTCAGAAAATAGGTAGTCTTTAAAAACAGAGGTAATTTTTCATGCTATTTCTAACAAAGTGCTGTACATATACATCAAGAGAAGCAATATATACAGGGTGATTCCAAATTTTTTTTACAATAAAAGAGGGGTGATAGTACACATCAAGACAAACAATATTAAATATGAGACCAAAGGTCCAAAACGTTTTCCAAAGGAGATAGCCGCCATTAAAGTTTAGGGACAAAAATTTCAAATAAACATAAAAAACGGAAAAATCGGTCGATTGATTTGCGGTTTTCACTAAAATTATTCTTTCTGTCAGCATTTTCTTGAAATTAAATTATAAAGATAAATTTCAAAAAATGCCGATAGAGGGCGCTTTAGACTTTGGAGTAACGAACAACTATTTTTTGCCGGTATTTTTTGCATCTCATTAAATGTTTTCGTAAGCTTAGGCTCAAACTTAAATTTTGAGCTCAAAATCGGAAAGTGGGAGTGGTTAAGTAGCACAAACTGAAGTGTGTTCAGAGGGTTCAAATTTCAAATGATTATAAAAAACGGAAAAATTCGTTCATTGATTTGCGGTTTTCACTAAAACTATTCCTTGTGTCGGCATTTTCTTAAAAAAAAATTATAAAAATAATTTTCAAAAATGCCGATAGAGGGCGCTTTAGACTTCGGAGTAACGAACGACTCTTTTTTGGCGTTATTTTTTGCATCTTATTAAACGCTTTCGTAAGCTTTGACTTAAACTTAAATTTTGAGCTCAAAATCTGAATAGTTGGGAGTACTTAAGTAAACAAACTGAGCTGTGTTCAGAGGGTTCAAATTTCAAATATTATTAAGATTATAAAAAACGTAAAAATCGGTCGATTCGTTTGCGGTTTTTGCTAAAACTAATTTTTAAATGTGCATTTTCTTCAAAATAAATTTTAAAATTAAATTTCACAAAATGCCGATAGAGGGCGCCTTAGACTTTGGAGTAGCGTACAACTATTTTTAACTGTTATTTTTTTTAATTACATTAAATGCATTCAAATGCATAAACTTAAATTTTAGGCTCAAATTCTGAATCGTTGGGGGTGTTTAAGTAGCGAAAAATTGAATCGTGGTCGAGGAGGGGGGAGTGTTAAATTTCAACTCCTGAAGACACTTCAATTTGCGCTACTTAACTACTCCTAATTATTCAGATTTTGAGCTCAAAATTTAAATTTAAGTCTAAGCTTCCGAAAACATTTAATAAGTTTTTGCAAGCATTTAATTAGAACAAAAAAATAATTGTTAAAATTAATTGTTGGTTACTTTGAAGTCTAAGGCGCCCTCTAATGGAATTTTTTTAAAATTTATCTTTAAAATTTATTTTCAAGCAGATACTGACTTAAAGAATGGTTTTATTTTAAACCGCATACGAATCGGCAATTTTTTTCCATTTTCTATAATTATTTTAAATTTGAACACCCCCCCCCCTTAAACAAAGTTCGATTTGTGCTACTTAACTACTCCCAACTATTCAGAATTTGAGCTCAAAACTTAAGTTTAAGTCTAAGCTTCCGAAAACATTTAATGAGATGCAAAAAATAACGCCAAAAAATAGTTGTTCGTTACTCCAAAGTCTAAAGCGCCCACTATCGCCATTTTTTGAAATTTATCTTTATCATTTATTTTTAAGAAAATACCGACATAAAGAATAGTTTTAGTGAAAACCGCAAATCAATGAACCAATTTTTCCGTTTTTTTATAATCATTTGAAATTTGAACCTTCTGAACACAGTTCAGTTTGTGCTTCTTAGCCACTCCCACTTTCAGATTTTGAGTTTAAAATTTAAGTTTGAGTCTAAGCTTACGAAAACATTTAATGAGATGCAAAAAATACCGGCAAAAAATAGTTGTTCGTTACTTCAAAGTCTAAAGCGCCCTCTATCGGCATTTTTTGAAATTTATTTTTATAATTTAATTTCAAGAAAACGCCGACATAAAGACTAATTTTAGTGAAAACCGCAAATCAATCGACCGATTTTTCCGTTTTTTATGTTTATTTGAAATTTTGGTCCCTAAACTTCAATGGCGGCTATCTCCTTTGGAAAACGTTTCGGACCCCTGGTCTCCTATTTAATATTGTTTGTCTTGATGTGTACTATCACCCCTCTTTTATTGTAAAAAAAATTTGGAATCACCCAGTATATACACTATATTGCCATTGATTATGGGACACTTGCGATTTTAGACATTTTACTAAATATCTAGAAAAATACATGAGGAATCATCTCGAAACTCTTAGTGTATAAATATAATAGCATATGTCATACATCTCCGTGAAGATTTTTTACCGAAACTCCATAGGGGACCGTCAACAAATTAAAAAAGAATGAATATCTTTTGAATAACTCTGTCAAAACTAATGTAGCAAAAGCGCTCAAACTCTAGATTATGATTGAATGCCTTATTGTAATACACTGTGTTCATTTTTATGTAAATAGCATGCATACTCGCAGAGTAATTAAGGTTTTTATAAAAATGGTCCCAAATTTTTCAAAGTTTTTTCCTTATAATTTTCAGAGTTCTTAATATAAAATAATATTTTTTTTAGAAAATATGACAAAGAACATTGCACATAGTACCCTGTAATCAGAATTAAAAAATAATGAAAATTGTATACAAAATGAGTTGGTTTACTAAATAATTTTTTACTGCGCATGCGTCAACGATATCAAAATTTCATTTGCATATTATGCTAGCTAAATGTATAGAGCAACTTTTGTGAAAGTCACAAAATCATAACTTGAAAATTCTGAAAATAATCGTCAATTGAATAAGTTGAAAATCCGTTATTCTCAAAATGAAGCAGAAACAAGAGGGGTTGTATCCATATATTCATTGATTAGTGTCAATATAGAATACACAATACGGGATGTTACGACTTTTTGGATAAAATCCCTCATTTTTTTGCTTCATTTTGGAAACAACGGATTTTGTCCTTTTTCTATAGACTTTCAGAATTTTCAAGCTATAATTTTGAGACTTTTACAAAAGTTGCTCTACACATTTAGCTAACATAATACGCAAATGAAATTTTGATATCTTTGACGCATGCGCAGTAAAAAATTATTTAGTAAACCTACTCATTTTTCATATAATTTTTATTATTTTTTAATTCTGATTACAGGGTACTGTGTGCAATGCTGTTTGTCATACTTTCTGAAAAAAATATTATTTTATATTAAGAACTCTGAAAATTATAAGGGAAAAACTTAGAAAAATTTGGGGCCATTTTTATAAAAACCTTAATTACTCTGCGAGTATGCATGCTATTTGCATAAAAATGAACACAGTGTATTACAATAAGGCATTCAATCATAATCAAGAGTTTGAGCGCTTTTGCGACATTAGTTTTGACAGGATTATTCAAAAGATATTCATTCTTTTTTAATTTGTTGACGGTCCCCTATGGAGTTTCGGTAAAAAATCTTCACGGAGATGTATGACGTATACTATTATATTTATACACTAAGAGTTTCGAGATGATTCCTCATGTATTTTTCTAGATATTTAGTAAAATGTCTAAAATCGCAAGTGTTCCATAATCAATGGCAATATAGTGTATGTATATATATATATATATATACAGAAATATCTAAAGTGTTAGGAGAAATAAATCAAAATTTAACATGCTTTAATCTATAAAAACATTTTCTCTGCAAAATTATTAAAAAAAAAACTTAATATTATCTCCAAAACTACGGCAAACGTTTTATTTGAAAAGACCAGTACATATATGAAATGAATTATCCATAGCTATGATAATTATCTGATAATGTTGAATGTGAATATGCATCAGTTTATTTAACTTGGGAAAGATCGTGCGGCGCATAAGGTCACCCCATTCATAGAAAAACATAAATCCAGGAGAAATGTTTGTATGTAATAAGACATCCTTTGAGTATCTTCCCGTTGATATTTCTTGAACATTTAGAAAAAGATTTCATACACAGATTGATAAATTTATATTCTTTTAGCTGTTTGATACGAATTAAGTATAAGGAGAGAAAATAACTCATGCAAGTATTCTTTAAAATACATTTTTGTAAAAAGAAAATGTTGCATCGAATGTTACGTAAGTTTGTATCAAACTAAAACGTATTTTAATAAAAAATAAAAACGACATTCAAACAAAATTCACCGGTTTTTATAACAGACGAATTTTTAAAATAGCACGCATTTTAATTAAATTTTTTGTCCTTTTTATAAGAAAACGACCCCGAAAATTTATAGTAATCTCCTTTTTTTCCTTAATTTTAATAGAACTGAAGTCCGTTTGTTGTCCCGATTACAAAAGCGATATTAAAAACTAAAAAAAAAAAAAAAAAAAAAATCTCAAAAGTAAATTAGGATACAGTTTTAAAATATATTGCATTTGAAAGCATATTTCCCCCCTGTACGATGGTGTAAAAATTGAAAATGTGGTATGTTTAGAAGTTAAAAAATTTGCCGCACTAAAATTTGTCTAGACCGAAAATAAATTTCAAATTTTAAAATGTTGCCATTCGCAAAAATGACATATGCGTTACGTACAGATTTACTTGACTTTTATAATATAAATAGAAAAACTATCTTTAGTGAAACTCAATACCACAGGTAGCCATTTTCATATATTTGAAAGATTTTTAACTGAAATAAGTATATGCTTCTTTTGATTGTTATCCAAAAAGCATATTTCATGCAAATAAGTATTCATAAAAAACAGTCATGAAAAATAATCAGTAAAATAGAAAGTTTCAAGCGAAACTCTAATTCAGATAAGTTGAGAGAACTGAATAACAGAACTCAAGAGTATTAACGCATGAATAAATTAAAGGAAACGTTCATAATATTTGAGGATTTTCCACCATTCTTTATTTGAATAATTGACATCAAAATTTACATAGTAGAATTACATTTCAAAGAAGAATGAGAAATTATTTATCCGACATATATAATAATATATTTACCGACATACGCAAAATTTTAGAAAGAAATTTAATGTTTCATACTAACAAATGATATTTTCAATTAAGCGATTAATTAAAATAAAAGACACCGTGAACGAGTATTCCCTACAGAATATAACCTGGGGTAAGAGTTTTGCGTTTGTATGAAGGATACAGACTTCATTTTCAATCGACATCATTATACACGACCCTCATTTATGATCGAGAATTACATGTAATTCATTATTCATTTATCTTGAATACGAAAAAAGGACTCACAAAATTCTTTCGTATTCTTTCGTAAACGGTTTTAAACTATGTTGGAAACACTTAATAGAGGCATAATTACGGAATAAAAATTATGTATATAAAAATAATTATACATTAAATTATAAATTAAATTATCATAATTTATTTCAATCAATCAAATCAATCAAATTTCAATTCAATCAAATCAATAAAAATTATCATTTTTACATAAAAGTTTATAAATGCGACACAAAGTTTATATTCTCGTATTCTTTTTTTTTCTTTCGATTATGCATTTTGCCACGCATTTATTTTTCTTGATTCGTTCAAATATGCTTAATCTTAAATGCACTCTTGCATCATAAGTATAACAAAAATATTCGTCAGAAATCATAGATCTGTAAACTTTTCGTTTTCAAATAGTTTTGTTACTTACTTATTTATTTATTGTTTGTATAAACCTTGCATTTAAAATCTTATCTTATTGACAAATGCTTGAAGAATATTGAATGAGAAAAAAACCCACTATTCTTTAAAATAAAGTAAACAAATATAAGAAAAATAATAATCATTTTTGAGGAAAAAAAAAAGATTTCGGGATTTTTATTTCAATTATTATTATATTACTGTTTAAATAAGAACTATTGTGTAATCCACGGCGGTATTTATGGAAAAATTACAAACTATTACAAAATAATTTCCAGATGTGCTATAACAGCTTTATAAATCAACAAGGAAAAATTTCCTGACATCTAAATATTGAGAAAGTACATAAGTACCGACTCATGTCTTCAACGATTATTGCTAGGTGGAGTATAGAGATTGGATAAAATAATTTAGACAATAAATATGTACAAAGAATACATAATCAATTATACATTTTACAGAAAGTAATATTTTAGTAGCCATAAAAGAATGAATAAAATAATAATGCGTTTAGTAACAGATTGAGAGCGTGAATGTAAAAAAAAGTAAAAAATCTTTATAACTTAAGCAATTTTTAAATTAAAAACTTATATAAATTCAGTCACATTTAATACCAAATCTTTGAAATAAAAATCATTTTCACGATGGATAGAGGTCAATATTAATTAAATTTTAAATTTTATCAAACAGAGCGAGATCTAGGACAGGATTCGTACCTGCGAAATAAAATTGTCTCGATGGAAATTGTACATAAAGAATCGATTTAAGAATATTAAATTGTCTTCTATTTAGATGATAGTGTGATTACATAAACTAACATGCCTGTTTATATATTACAATGAATAATATGAAGCTAAAGTCAAGTTCTAAGAACAAAATTGATAAGAATAATGTGATTTTTTAAAGTTAAACCGTTGCTTTTACGGAAAATTTATGCTTCAAAATCAAACATAAAAAATATATTTATTTAAGAAAATTATCCAATGATAAAAATAGACGTCTCTACAATTATATATTAAAGTAATGGTTATATCAGCATACATGTAACTGCGTGAATGATACAAAACAAGTAGGGGAGAGTGGGGATACTTGAGCATAGGGGATACTTGAGCCACCCCTATTATCTCTACAGTTGGTCAATTTTTCTTTCTAAAACTGGCAACATGGTAACATATTTATAGTTCTGAACATGTAAAAAAGAAATCACATACCTTGGTACCATTTTGAAAGTATGGTGATTAACCCTTTGAGCTCTGCTGGTAGAATTTTCGACCACATAATTTTAATTCTGAAATGTCACAACGACACCAGAAAATTACACCAAATTTATTTGAAAAAGTTTTAATGCATTTTTTCGCGTATATTGTAAATCGGTTTTTTTCTTTGGAAAATACTGGTACGAATGTGACATCTGGCTCAAGTATCCCCTCAATGGGGATACTTGAGCCACGATGTAAAAGAAAAAGTAAAAATTTATTAGACATAGAAAAATAGTTCAAAATTAATTGAAAGTGGTTTTAAATTGAAGAAAAAATATCAAATTTTCATTTTCAATATTTTATTTTCTTCTAAGAAATTATAAAAAATTTTAAAAAATTTAAATTTAAAAAATGGCTCAAGTATCCCCATCTTCCCCTATAGCTTTTATGTGTGCCTTTTGCACAGCATAAGTTGTACTGAACATTCCGTATTGAATAACATACAAAATATTTAAATTCGTCGTTTCCATTCTTTTATAAAGTAAAAAAAAATGCGTCATTCGTATAAGAAAGATAAATTTAAAAACTAGTCGTTGAGGGCCACTGTATAAATATATATAATATAACATGTGAAAACAAAACATGTGAAATCTATTTATAAAATGCATCGCAATTCCAAAATGAAATTTAAACGAATATTTAAATATTGTTAATATACATAGTACTGCTTTATTAAGAAATTATTGATGAACCAAATTCGACAAATTATATAAAATGCCAAACTACACAAGTAGTACCAAATTGCGTTAAAGAAACATCCTTATAACTCCAAAAATAATAATCATATTTACTAACAGTTTACTGCATCGGATTACTCGTCTAATTTCCAATTAGAACATATCTTTGAAATGGAATTTGAAGAAAATTCAGGGTTAGGAAAAATCGAAGAACATAGAAAACAGGATTGCAAATATCTTGGCAACTAAAAATCCGATCAATTTTGTTTTTTATGAAAAATTTGTTTTATTTTATTGCCTTTTACGCTTACTCCTTAAAAAAAAATTATATACCTTTTGTCAGAATAATTTTACGAGAGTCCGGAAGAAATAGTTCCTGATAATCGAGGATACTGATATTAACCCTCTCATGCATAAATTATTTTTCATTATTTTGCATTATTGACTAAAAATCACTTTTTGAGATAAATGAAAGCCCATTATAAAATAATTTTATTATTGCACTATATGTTAGCTATTATCTATCAACAAATCGGATCTCTATAAATGAATGCTCAAAAGTTTTTTGTTTAATAATTCAATAATTATCTGTCCTCATATGAGGCCCGTATGCATGAGAGGGTTAATTAGGCTTCGTCCCATACTTACATAATAAGTACATACAAAATTGTAAGTCTCTATCTCAATTTGTTAGTGAGATACTTTCTATCTCAATTTGCTAGTGAGATACTCTCTATCTCAATTTGATAGTGAGATAGAGCGTTTTCAGACACAGACGGACGGACGGCAATTTTCTTTCCTAAAAATATGTTTTTCGAAATCTCCAGTATCTGAAAAGTGTAAATCCGTCAAAAATTATTTTTTCGATTTTCAAAACGATTGCAAGACTTACCCTATTCTGTACATGATGGGCAAGTAATGAATTTTACTAAAACTGAACGTCATCGAGATTTTATGTACTATTATTTGGAATTAAGGTCCTTTTTTATTATTGCTAAAAAACAGAATAAGAATTTTCCAATATTCTGGTGTAATTAATGCACTACATACAATTCTAATTTTAGAAAGAAATATGTAAAAAATATGTTATTTCGCATTTAAAACACACTAATTTACAAGCATAGAAATGGTTTTAAACCAGTTAATATGTTATTTGTGAACTATTTTTAATGAATAGCAAATAAAGATTTTTTGTAAAGCAAATTTCCATTTGTTTAATTAACTAGATGTACGAGAGCAATGTAAATAATGTATTTCTTTCCGGCATTGATTTTTTGAGTTCGTTCTTTTTCGAATCCTGAAAAAACAATTGAAAGAAAAAAAATTCGAACTTTGAATTATTTTATTAAATTCGGAAGGATCAATAATCTAAAACAAGATTAATTTTTAGTGAAAAGATAAAAGACACAGTAAAGATAATAGACAAAATTCGATGCAATTTATCAATAAAATGCGAAAAATTATTTGTAAGATGCAGCATCCGTAAGATACAGCAATAATAGTGTTTTAATCGTATGTCGCATGTAAATAATATTTTTTTCTTTTTTTTACTATCGTGAAATTTAAATTATGCAAGGACGTTTGAACTATAGTTGTGTAATCTTTTTCTATAAACGCATCAAAATGACTTTTTAGTTTGTTGCAAAATTTCTTCAGTGTATGATTTTTAGCCCA
Organism: Maratus speculifer; assembly: GCA_964019185.1. Taxonomy (NCBI): domain Eukaryota; kingdom Metazoa; phylum Arthropoda; class Arachnida; order Araneae; family Salticidae; genus Maratus; species Maratus speculifer. The sequence continues at coordinate 18,637,725 of OZ025297.1, read as the reverse complement.
CAGGATATCAAAGCCGGAGAGCTTATGTGTCCGCCCGTTTCGTATGTATGTATGTACGTACGTGCATGCGTACGTATGTAACGCGATAACTCATGATAAAAATATCCGATTCAATTGAAATTTAGGATATAAGTATATTCCGATAAGGCGCTTCCCTGAAAAGTTTTTGGAGTTCATTTGATATGTAAAAAGGGAGGAAGGGGTGGTAATAACCCTCCCCTTATAGCAGATGTAATTTTTTCACTTTTCATTTTTGGTTGAATGGGAGAAATAGTCCTCCAGTGATCGTGTCCGGGATACCTCAGTTTGTAGAGCATTGGTGGCTTCAGCCAATACATCCCTGGTTCGAATCCTGGCCTGGACTTTTTTCACCCAAAAATGAAAAGTGGAAAAGTTACATCTGTTATAATTAATTTACCGATTGAATAATCGTGTTTCAAAATTAATCTAATGTCCCTCCCCTTATTATATATAAATGGGTTTTTCATGCAGAATTATCAATTTTCGCTCAAAATTTAGGTATCGGATCATTCTGATGAGCCGCCTCCATGAATATTATTAGGTGTTCAATGGGTAAGTAAAAATAGAGTGAACGGGGGGGGGGGGGCTAATGCCCCTCCCATTATTTTATATAAATGGTTTTTTCATGCAGAATTATTTGTTTTCGTTCAAAATTTAGATATAGGATCATTCTGATCAGAGCACCGCCATGATTAGTTTTGGGTAGTTGATGGATAAGTATAAAGAAGGAAATGGGGGGGGGCGAATTCCCCCACCCTTAATTTCGATAACTGGGTTTTTTATGCAGATTTTTCAGATTTCATTCAAATTTTAGACATAGGATCATTTTAAGGAGGACACACACATGCTTTGGTTTGCGAGTTCATTGGATAAGACTAAGAGGTGGAAATGGGAGGTAATCCTCCCGCTTAATTTAAGTTAATGGGTTTTGCATGCAGAATTTAGCTGTTTGCTTCAAATTTTGGATAAAAGCTCATTGCATAAGGCGCATCCCTGATTGGATTGGGATTTCATTTCATAGTTTAAATGGGGGATCGGTGAGATTAGCCCACTTCATTTAGGAAAATGTTTTTTCTTGCCGAATTTGGACACACGTCCATAGTGATAACATGCAAACAAAAAATTTCTGAGAAATTTTTTGAGTAAAATATCTCAACAATATTTTTTTTCTAAAAAATAATTTCACAATTAAATTACTTTTTAGATTCAAAATAATTTAACTGTGAATCAGTCACATCCATGAAATTTTTGATTAAAGGACTACGTTTTTGACCGTATTTACTATTAAGACAATATGCAACACATTAATTCTAACGTTTTGAAGCATAAAGAACCAGAAATAGGAGTGATTTTGCTTTATACTTGATTAACTTCAGTGGATTTTTTAGTTCATGCGTAGAAATCGTTGTTCAGTAAATTACGTGTAGTCGAGTTCTTTTAGAAAAAAAATAACAAAACAAATCTGTTTATTGTTATTTTTATGAAAATGAAATTGTTATACTTTACAATTATATATATATATTCTTCATTTACGCGAGAGAGAAATTTAAAATCGAAACATTAAATATCTTGTTCAGTATTCTCGAATAATTATGCATATTTGGAATTTAATGGGACTAAGGAACAAATGGGGTTTTTGTTATTAACATAAAACAAAAAAAAAGTATTATCAGGAAACTAGAAACTTTTCAAAATAAGAAAAAATTATGTTTATAAAACCGTAAACAAATTATTTTTTTGGAAATAAAATGGGAATGTTAGTGAATCAATTATACTTTGAAATTGAGATGCAAGTTCTGCATTTATCATTTATTTTATTTTATTGAGTTTAGTTTTCTAGCTTTTATTGATTTTTTCTAATTCTCAGCTGGATATGGAAAGATTAGTTATTTACGCTATAAAATTGTATTATTTATGTTTATAAATATATATATTGTACTGTTTTAATTAGACTACTGAGAAATAAGGAATATTATTTCATTTAGTCTAGATTTTAATCTTACCGTTATACACTGACGGAAAAAAAATCCCAGCATCAAGAAAGACTTGTGTTAGCTAAATGAAATTTTGTAGGCGTGTTTATACATCTGATAGATGACATTTATTTAAATTTCATGCTTCGCACATAAATGTGGCCATAGTAGCGCCACTCACAACTTTAAAATCAGGTTTGATTTAAATGCATGCTGTAAAGTTCGTGAGCATTATTCATCTTCAAAATTTGGCGAATTGAGTTGAGGTTGATCATGAATGCCTTTAAGAAGACGAAGAAGCTATTATCATCAGCTCTCGAGTTGGAAAGAGGTCGTAAAGTAGGGCTACGAGAAAGTGGATTTTCTTTCCGCGATTTTGCAGAAAGACTTGGACGGAATGTATTCACTGTGCATGATTGTTGTGAGTAGTGGTCAAGGGATCGTACTGCCACAAGAAGACCAGGTTCCGGGTGAACACGTGGCACTACTGAGAGTAAAAACCGTCGTATTCGGTGTACGGCTGTGGCTCATCGTACTGTGTCTGCTACAGAAATTCGAGCTTCAATTGGTACCACAGTGACACAACGAACTGTTAAAAATCGGTTACTTCAAGGGCAGCATGATGCAAGGCATGCATTCCACTATCTCTAAGTCATTGACGTTTGCGACATCAATGGTGTCAAGCCAGAATTGAATGGAGGATGGAGTAGAGATTAGTTGTGTTTTCTGATGAAAGCAGGTTCTACCTTGGTGCCAATGACGGCCATGTGCTGGTAAGAAGGGGGCCAGGGGAACGTCTGCAACCAAACTGTCTGCGGCCTAAACACACTGGACTTACAATATGGAGTCATGGTCTAGGGAGCAATTTCCTACGACAGCAGAAGCACTCTCGGGGTTCTCCCAAGCACACTGACTGCAAATGTGTACGTCAGTGTGGTAATTCAGCCTGTAGTGCTGCCATTCAAGAAAAACATTCAAGGTTAGTTTTTCAGCAGGATAACGTTCGCCCTCATGCCGCTGTTGTAACGCAACACGCACTACAGTGTGCCGACATGTTATATTGGCCAGCGAGATCACCAGATCTATCTCCCATTGAGCGCGTATGGGATTCATTGGATGAGAACTCCAGTGTCATCCCCAGCCAGCATTCAACATCATGTATTGACACAGCTTGTACAACAAGCATGGAACTCCATACCACAAAGTTACATTCGGCATCTGTATGGCACAATGCATGCACGTGTGCAGGCTTGCATTCGAAATTCCGGAGGTTATAGCGACTATTAATGTAACGGCATTTCACCTTTGAGATGCATTTTATTGACCTTAAATTAACCTGTGATCTCGAAAATCTAATCAATTAAACAGGTTAACTAGACAAATGCACTGTCCAAATTTCATTACTCTACAATAAGTTTTTCTTGGTGTTGGGATTTTTTTTCCGTCAGTGTAATTGCAAGCTGATAACTGCACGTTCAGTTATATCACAAGTAATATTCAACTAGTTTAAAATTGAGCTTAAAACATTATTCTACCAAACCAAGAACAATCTAAATGACATCAACCAAAAATATGTATTATGACGGGATGTATATTGCAAAGAAGTAGACAAGTAGTAAAGGGTAAGCACGAATGTTATGTTTATTAAGAAATTACACACATAAATGAGCATAATCTCATTGTGTGTGTAATGTAATCTTTGTGCATAAAATTAATGAAAAAATGAACACGTATAATGTGAACGACTATATTACTAAGTTGAAATTCCTCATAAAATTCCCTTTATTATTATTATTTTTATGTTTAACATCACCGAAAAAAATTCCCTTAACTTGTGAATGCTTGCGCTTCGGAAAGGCAAGTGTTACATTTTTGTTGATCCCATTGGAAAAAATTTTATAATAATAAAACGTTTAATGAATTTAGTTTTATGTTTTATTTTACTTTGTGTATGTAACCATATATACTGTAAACAGCTGGGTTTGCGATATGTATATCTTAGACTTTTCTTGATCCACATAGGAAAAATTTCATAAAAATAAGCCATTTAAAGAAACTTGGTAATTTTCTCTTATTTCTATTAATGTATTACGAAATAAAATTTCCCTTAACTTCAAAAAAATTAGTTTATACACTTCTTTAGTCTCACGAGAAAAATTTTACAACGAATTGTTCAACACATGGTATTTGTTTTCCATTATGAAATATATATCACATACATTTTGAGAACGGCTTGATTCAGGTAAGTAGAACTTTTATAGTTTTTCATAATCTTCATTCAGCAAGAGATTACTGCAAATACATCAGTAATGAAATATAGAATTAAGTGTTAAGCCTTTGCCTTTCTTAGAAAATCAGTTGTAAATGCGTCTAGTAAGTACCAAATAATTTATTAATTTATTTTTTAGTGTAATTGTATTCAATTTGTACGTCACAGCTACAAAATAAAAAATAATCAAACAAATATAGTAATTTTTTTTCCAAAAATCAATAGACATTTTTTATAAATATATACAGGACAATTGCACCATAAAATTTAACCAATAAGAATGTATTTATTAAAATACAACATATTCCTCAGTGGTGCATAAAACAAGAATTTTAATATACATTTGTATAATTAAAATAACATAAAACTATCAACGTTTCGCGCCGTCTTCTGCGGGCGTCTTCAGGAAAATATGATAACGGAAGGAATAAGTTTGCATCTTGATCGAGAGATAATATTTCTAATAAATTAAAATCTAAATGAATTAAAAGTTTAAAAATGTTGCCACTTACACGTGAGTAAAAATTAAAATATTGCAATGAAATAAAAATTTTAAGATTTCATGATGTTATGCCATATTTTTTGTATATTGTAGGATAAATTATCATTACATGGTTTATTTTTTCGTGCAATGATTTCGATAGATTCGCTTATTTTACCTTGAACTGGGCTATTGCACGGAACTATGATTTTGGCCTCATCAAAGTTAATACGGCAACCCTCGTTCGCCAAGTAGAAGCGAGAAAGAGCAGTATTCTTTCTCGTAATTAGTAATTATTCTGAAATACATTGCAAAATTTTGTCTAATAACTCATTGAAATGAACTGTCATTATTATATAAATGTTTTAAAAACAGATATATATATATTGACAAATATCCTAACAACATGAATATGCATTATCTCATGCTGACTTTCGTATCTGCGGATCACTTAAAATTCTTATTAAACTATAATCCTATGACTATATTCAATGGCTATGTCTTTTATAGATATATCATGTGGTACAAGTACAAATATAACTCTATTTATCACAATACATATTATGAAAAGTCATAATAGTCGTTCTGAATTTGAGAGCTTTTTTCATAGCATTGTTCCTTTCATGATTTGAAATCTCTGTCGAATTTCATCCTATTTTCTTATATAGTCTCGCAACTAGGACTTTATACATAATTGAATCTTTTTTAAATGAAACTTTCTTGTAAGAAGTTCGATTTTACATACAGAAAAAATACAGTCGTTAGAATAAGACTATATTTAACCGAAAAGTATATACATCAAATTCGTTGACGATATTTTAACAAATTTTAATGCCAAATAACAGTCTGCCTAGGAATATGGGGCAAATATAACCGTGTATATATATATATATATATATAGTAAAACTTCCATAACGGACACTCTCGAATAGCGGACACTTCTATTTAGCGGACAGTTTTCTAATCCCCTCTCCCAAAACCTAACTCTTTGTATGTTTAATCCCTAAATAACGGACATTCGGAATAGCAGACAGTAATTTTGACAATAAAGGATAAAATATTATTTTTCAACGAAATAAAAAATTAAAAAAAAAGAAAAAGCATCTTAATTTATTTGTGTAATATTTCACAATTTTTGTGATCACAAATAAAAGTTGGGGGTGGGTGGGAATTCAAAATGTACGTTCTCATCCAAAGCTTTTGAAATCTGATAATGTTAAAATTGCATTTCCCCCTCCACCAAGCATAACTCCAGTACGCCAGTAACTTGATCAAAGCGTAATACATATTTTTAAAGCCTTGTACAGAAAGCATTTATTACGCTACATTGTTTTAAAGTTTGATTATATGAGATTCATTTGACAACTGCCTAAAATTATTTAATGGTGTCGATTTTATAATTTGGATTTTTTTTAGCTGTGAAAAAAATATAAAACCAGAAAGCGTGCGGCAATGTTCCATACAAGTAGGCTTTATATTAAAAGCAAATGAAACACACATTTCCCACACAAATGAAAGTGAAATAAGTGAATTAATGCTATATATCGGGTGTGTGGAAATGCCAAAATTTTTATTAATATTCATGATGATTTACTTATTGAATAAGAATCAGTTGCAGTATACAATAGCACTGGTTCAATTTTTTTTTTTTTTTTTTTTTTTTTTTGACAAAAACTGATTTTTAGTGATGATGAAATAGATACGTAAACTCAACATGTTTCCTGCAGTATCGTGAATTATTAAGAAGCGGCAAAGTACAGCGATCTGTTTCGCAATTTTTATGTGAAAAAAATAGATAAGGATTAAAATTACTGACGGAGTGAAAAATTCCCACTGAAAAACAAATTATATGTAATCGCAAAAAAAGCAAAATTTTATAACAGATTTTTCTTTCTTTCTTTCTTTTTTTTTTTTTTTTTTTTTTTTTTTTTTTTTTGTAAGAATGTAATAAACAGTGGATAAAGGTATGAACAGTTTTATTTCAGTTTTAAAGTTCGAAAAGAAAATTAATCTCTGATTAATCATCTAAATAAGGGGTTTAGTACATATAAAAGTCAATTAAAGAAAAATTAAGCAATTCTTAGCATTTTTTTATTCTCTGTGGTATTCCCAATAGCGGACACCTCCGAATAGCGGACAATAATCACGCTCCCGAGGTGTCCGTTATTTAGAAGTTTTACTGTATATATATATATATATATATATATAAATCATACAGTAATACATAAACAGCATAGGCAATTTGCACTTTTTTTTGGTACCTATTTAAAAAATGTCGTCCAACACATTCAACAAAAAATAAACATATGTTTATAAATTAATATCTACATCATAATTAAAACGGACGACAATACATCTTTACACTTTGTTATTAATAAGTATCCTTTAATTTTGTTTATATTAAGAAAGAAATTGATACACCAAAGATAATTCTTCTGTTATAAGCAGTAATATAAATAATTCTGTAATATAAAACTATATGCTTAAATATTTTTAAATGCCTTTTGGATTAAATGTTAATGCATAAATTAAATTAATTACACTTTACAATATATATTTGACAGACAGATCTGACAATATATCTTTACACTTTGTTATTGATATGTATCCTTTAATTTTGTTTATATTAAGAAAGAAATTCATACACCAAAGATAATTCTTCTGTTATAAGCAGTAATATAAATAATTCTGTAATATAAATAACTATATGCTTAAATATTTTTAAATGCCTTTTGGATTAAATGTTAATGCATAAATTAAATTAATTACACTTTACAATATATCTTTGACAGACAGATCTGTTAATATATCTTTACACTTTGTTATTGATAAGTATCCTTTAATTTTGTTTATATTAAGAAAGAAATTGATACACCAAAGATAATTCTTCTGTTATAAGCAGTAATATAAATAATTCTGTAATATAAATAACTATATGCTTAAACATTTTTAAATGCCTTTTGGATTAAATGTTAATCCATAAATTAAATTAATTACACTTTACAATATATCTTTGACAGACAGATCTGACAATATATCTTTACACTTTGTTATTGATATGTAATCTTTAATTTTGTTTATATTAAGAAAGAAATTGATACACCAAAGATAATTCTTCTGTTATAAGCAGTAATATAAATAATTCTGTAATATAAAACTATATGCTTAAATATTTTTAAATGCCTTTTGGATTAAATGTTAATGCATAAATTAATTAATTACACTTTACAATATATCTTTGACAGACAGATCTGACAATATATCTTTACACTTTGTTATTGATATGTATCCTTTAATTTTGTTTATATTAAGAAAGAAATTGATACACCAAAGATAATTCTTCTGTTATAAGCAGTAATATAAATAATTCTGTAATATAAATAACTATATGCTTAAATATTTTTAAATGCCTTTTGGATTAAATGTTAATGCATAAATTAAATTAATTACACTTTACAATATATCTTTGACAGACAGATCTGACAATATATCTTTACACTTTGTTATTGATATGTATCCTTTAATTTTGTTTATATTAAGAAAGAAATTGATACACCAAAGATAATTCTTCTGTTATAAGCAGTAATATAAATAATTCTGTAATATAAATAACTATATGCTTAAATATTTTTAAATGCCTTTTGGATTAAATGTTAATGCATAAATTAAATTAATTACACTTTACAATATATCTTTGACAGACAGATCTGACAATATATCTTTACACTTTGTTATTGATATCTATCCTTTAATTTTGTTTATATTAAGAAAGAAATTGATACACCAAAGATAATTCTTCTGTTATAAGCAGTAATATAAATAATTCTGTAATATAAATAAATATATGCTTAAATATTTTTAAATACCTTTTGGATTAAATGTTAATCCATAAATTAAATTAATTACACTTTACAATATATCTTTGACAGACAGATCTTATAATATATCTTTACACTTTGCTATTGATAAGTATCCTTTAATTTTGTTTATATTAAGAAAGAAATTGATGCACCAAAGATAATTCTTCTGTTATAAGCAGTAATATAATTAATTCTGTAACATAAATAACTATATGCGTAAATATTTTTAAATGCCTTTTGGATTAAATGTTAATGCATAAATTAAATTAATTACACTTTACAATATATCTTTGACAGACAGATCTGACAATATATCTTTACACTTTGTTAATGATAAGTATCCTTTAATTTTGTTTATATTAAGAAAGAAATTGATACACCAAAGATAATTCTTCTGTTATAAGCAGTAATATAAATAATTCTGTAATATAAATAACTATATGCTTAAACATTTTTAAATGCCTTTTGGATTAAATGTTAATCCATAAATTAAATTAATTACACTTTACAATATATGTTTGACAGACAGATCTTATAATATATCTTTACACTTTGTTATTGATATGTATCCTTTAATTTTGTTTATATTAAGAAAGAAATTGATACACCAAAGATAATTCTTCTGTTATAAGCAGTAATATAAATAATTCTGTAATATAAAACTATATGCTTAAATATTTTTAAATGCCTTTTGGATTAAATGTTAATGCATAAATTAATTAATTACACTTTACAATATATCTTTGACAGACAGATCTGACAATATATCTTTACACTTTGTTATTGATATGTATCCTTTAATTTTGTTTATATTAAGAAAGAAATTGATACACCAAAGATAATTCTTCTGTTATAAGCAGTAATATAAATAATTCTGTAATATAAATAACTATATGCTTAAATATTTTTAAATGCCTTTTGGATTAAATGTTAATGCATAAATTAAATTAATTACACTTTACAATATATCTTTGACAGACAGATCTGACAATATATCTTTACACTTTGTTATTGATATCTATCCTTTAATTTTGTTTATATTAAGAAAGAAATTGATACACCAAAGATAATTCTTCTGTTATAAGCAGTAATATAAATAATTCTGTAATATAAATAACTATATGCTTAAATATTTTTAAATACCTTTTGGATTAAATGTTAATCCATAAATTAAATTAATTACACTTTACAATATATCTTTGACAGACAGATCTTATAATATATCTTTACACTTTGCTATTGATAAGTATCCTTTAATTTTGTTTATATTAAGAAAGAAATTGATACACCAAAGATAATTCTTCTGTTATAAGCAGTAATATAATTAATTCTGTAACATAAATAACTATATGCGTAAATATTTTTAAATGCCTTTTGGATTAAATGTTAATGCATAAATTAAATTAATTACACTTTACAATATACCTTTGACAGACAGATCTGACAATGTATCTTTACACTTTGTTATTGATATGTATCCCTTCATTTTGTTTATATTAAGAAAGAAATTGATACACCAAAGATAATTCTGTTATAAGCAGTAATATAAATAATTCTGTAATATAAATAACTATATGCTTAAATATTTTTAAATGCCTTTTGGATTAAATGTTAATGCATAAATTAAAATAATTACACTTTACAATATATCTTTGACAGACAGATCTGACAATATAGCTTTACACTTTGTTATTGATATGTATCCCTTAATTTTGTTTATATTAAGAAAGAAATTGATACACCAAAGATAACTTCTCTTATAAGCAGTAATATAAATAATTCTGTAATATAAATAACTATATGCTTAAATATTTTTAAATGCCTTTTGGATTAAATGTTAATGCATAAATTAAATTAATTACACTTTACAATATATCTTTGACAGACAGATCTTATAATATATCTTTACACTTTGTTAATGATAAGTATCCTTTAATTTTGTTTATATTAAGAAAGAAATTGATACACCAAAGATAATTCTTCTGTTATAAGCAGTAATATAAATAATTCTGTAATATAAATAACTATATGCTTAAACATTTTTAAATGCCTTTTGGATTAAATGTTAATCCATAAATTAAATTAATTACACTTTACAATATATGTTTGACAGACAGATCTTATAATATATCTTTACACTTTGTTATTGATAAGTATCCTTTAATTTTGTTTATATTAAGAAAGAAATTGATACACCAAAGATAATTCTTCTTTTATAAGCAGTAATATAAATAATTCTGTAATATAAATAACCATATGCTTAAATATTTTTAAATGCCTTTTGGATTAAATGTTAATGCATAAATTAAATTAATTACACTTTACAATATATCTTTGACAGACAGATCTGACAATATATCTTTACACTTTGTTATTGATAAGTATCCTTTAATTTTGTTTATATTAAGAAAGAAATTGATACACCAAAGATAACTTCTGTTATAAGCAGTAATATAAATGATTCTGTAATATAAATATCTATATGCTTAAATATTTTTAAATGCCTTTTGTATTAAATGTTAATGCATAAATTAAATTAATTGCACTTTACAATATATCTTTGACAGACAAATCTTACAATGTATCTTTACACTTTGTTATTGATAAGTATCCTTTAATTTTGTTTATATTAAGAAAGAAATTGATACACCAAAGATATTCTTCTGTTATATGCACAATGTAATGTAAATAACTATATGTTTAATATTTTTTAAAATGCTTTGGATTAAATGTTAATGCATAAATTAAATTGATTTTGTTTAATTCATTTAGTAAAAATGTTGAAATTCTGTAAGACGTTGTCTATTCAAGTTAATATTCATTTCCGTAATTACATAAATGTAGTGTAAAAATGCAAAAAATCCATTCTTATTTGTTATTGCTTTTATCATCATAAAAAATTTTCATTTTTTTTTATTTTTTTTTTTAAACACAGAGAAAACTCAATATGAAAATTTTGTATTTTTAATGTCTCATCATAAAAAGTAATGATATATCAATATTTTTAATTATCTAGAATTTTTTTTAAACTGTTATAATTATTTTTATATAAAGGTGAGATACAGAATTAAGAGTATATTATTTAAATCTATGCTTCGAAGCCAAAATTTAATTAATTCATTTCAAAATGCGGTATGTTATTTATTTTATTAAAAATGAAATATGAGACTTGAAACAGTATTATATTTTAACATAATTATTCTCTCGCTAATTGTATTCATTTACATCAATTTTTAATATTTTTTGGATGTATTATATTTATTATGATTTAGGAAAAAAGATGAATCAGTGTATTTCTTTTTTTAAAAATATTCATGTTTGTTTATATAATACAGGAAATATATCAAAAAATGTGAAAAATAATTAATTTATTCACATTTATGGAATAAAGTTTCGCTTACGATTTTACTGATTAAAAAAACATATTCAGTTAATTTTTTCCTCAAGATGTCCTCCAAATTTATGCATTAATCAATAAATGCTATTTAATCAATAAAGAATTTTAAAATTTGCTTTAAAGAACGCACAATGCATTTGTGATTTAAACAAACACATACATTTGAGCATCAAAATGAGCTAATTAATGTGTTTGCATAGTATAACCAGCGTATTTAAAACTTTCTTATTATGATATTAAGTTGTAACGATCTCGATCAGTGTAAAGCGAGTTACTACCTGCGAGCAACTGGCTTGGCCTTTTGCTCAACAGTTAACGCACTCGCTTCCTTATCACGAGGTCCTTAGAAAAAAACAACCGGCGTCAATCTCCTTCAAAGTTATTGTTTAAGTTTATGGAACATTAAGTTTCAAAATATTTGACTACACTTTTCGGGTGTAGGTATATGAAATCTGAGATACTCTGTCAAGCAAAATACAAACTTCCAAAACCATTTTTTTTTTCATTTTTTCATTTTTGTATTTGTTAAATACTGTAAAATATATGCGATATGTTACAGAAACACACTTGCAAGTAAAATATAGTTTTGTTTTACTAAAAGAAATAAAAAATGTTTTTTGATTCTAGAGATTCAGTAATTTTTGAACAATTGATCTGTTTTAATATTTCAAAACTTTCGTGAAATAAATGACTTAATTTTTGTAACTTTTTAAAATAAATTAGTAACATAAAAAATCTCTTGTACAGTATTTTTATAGATGCGTTCATTTTAATATGGATAACTATTTACTGAAACTGGGGTATTGAATAATATATGGAGTTTTTTATAATATAGGGAAGTCATATTCACAATATAAAAAATGTCTCAGTCTACAGATTACCAAAAAAAAAAAAAAAAATAAATAAATATGTAAATTTACAAAACAATTTTTTGAAAAACTACAAAAATTTGTAGTTTTAAAAAAGAATTTAGCAAAATTATTGTAATCTTATTAAATTTTATTTGTAATCCGAATGCAATTACATAGAAAGTTCTAGAAATTTCAGTGTAATAATTTTACAGATGTTTTGATTTACAGTACTAACGTGTATTTGTTGCATAAATTTTTGTTGTTGTCGCTGCATAAAAATTTCTTGCAATCACAATTTCCAAGAAAAATTTTCGTAACTTTGAAGTGTTTTTTTTTTACATTATATTTAATTATTATCTCAATCATAATCATAATAATAATAATAAAATGTATTATGTATCGAACATGTTGAATGTCGGAAAATAAGTAAGGATACTCTATAATTACATACACATTATACAAACACAGAAGTTTCATTAAGTGCACATAAATGTATTTTTCATGTAATTATATAATAACAAAGAACAAAAATCAGACGTCAAACACAGATTATGAAATTTTTCATGTGCTTTCAGAAACTTTAACAAATCTTCGTCGTTTATTAATGAAAGGAAAATACAAAAGTAAACCTTTTAAAAATATCATAATATATTTGAAAACCTCACACAATGAATTGCACCCACAGTCAGAAATGTATTCTTTTATACAGCACTGTAGGTGTACATGATCAGATTTGTATATATTATGCATAGATTAATGTAATTAGCATTAAAAAAACCTTTCACAGTACAATTTAAAGTTGATCTTCAACAATTTCAATCTTTATTATTATTATTATTATTATTATTATTATTATTATTATTATTATTATTATTATTATTATTATTATTATTATTATTATTAGTAGTAGTAGTAGTAGTAGTAGTAGTAGTAGTAGTAGTAGTAGTAGTAGTAGTAGTAGTAGTGGCAGCAGTAGTAGCAGTACTATTTTAGCGCGGTTTTATACATTACTTCCAACTTTTAATATATGCCGCATATTAAGGTATTAGATTTATTATTAAAAAACTTAATCCAGTCAAAATAAACTTAAAAGTACTGGCATTTCATCTTCAATCAAATACTATTTATATACGCCGTATATCTAGTTTCATCAACAGCCGTGTGTGCGGTTTATTTGCATTATGCAAACATTTATTTTAAAGCAAAACTAATAAACAAACACGCGTGCATGTTTGTGATGATATTCGTACTGGGTGGAAATTATTAATATGTTCCAATCAATCCTATATAACCAGAGAATCTTTTGCAATTACAGGATCTCTGAAGATGTATACTTTGTATGGGAAAATATTTGCAATTTTACCCCGTACTTGTTGCAAATAAACAATGTATTGAAATAAACATATACAGGGTGAGTCATAAATATCGAAACAATACGCTATCTCCTTAAATATTGCCCCTAGACCCATACTTCCAATTGCAAAAATTCATCAAAAAAAGGTGAAATTTTTGATAAGTTGCAACTTCATGAAAGCTCTATTTCAAAAGATACAAAAATTAAATTTTTATACGGCCCCCGTAGGACAAAATTCCCGATTAGGAAATTATTCCTTATTTCCTTATTCCTAGATTTAACATTTTTTTTTAATCTCCATATCAAAAAACCCCATAGAGATATTAAAATCCAAAATTCGTGACTTACACCACTTAACCTTGCCTGTAAACGAAGAGTTTTTGTGTCATTTTGAAAGAAAGTGAGGGATCTTCCACAAATTGTCTGTTATTAAAAGTCGATTTAAGACAGTGCGTCTTTTTTTGATATAAAAAAGCAACGTATTTTCAAAGCAAAACTTGTTTTATAAATATGCTCGTAATCTGCACTGGAGGTCTGCATTAGGGCGGAGCGTAAAAAACTTTTTTTCGAAATTATTTTCTCCCTAGCGCGGAAAAGTTGTCTAGTGCTATCAGTAATATACTCACAAAATTTCAAAACAATAAATAAATATCTTTCGGTTCCACTTTTGGGTCGAAATATGCAATTTTAGCCAAAAATGTTGTAAATTTTCGCATTTCAGTAATATTTTTAATTTTCAATTTTTTCTTCACCCTAGTGCGGAAAAACTGAAAGAGTACATAGGGAACACACGTCCAGAATATCAGAGTAATTAAAAAATATCTTCTGGTTCTACTTTGGGTTCTAAATATGAGAAATTTGTCGAAAATGATTCAAATTTCCACATTTTAGTCATATTTTTATTTTTCGATTTTCTATTCCCGCTGGCATGGAAATGTTCGAAGAATATGCAAGAAACAGAAGTAAAAAACTTTAGAATAATAAAGAAACATCTTCTATCTTCCCTTTCAGGGTCTAAAACTGTCAAAGTAGCCAAAAAGTATGTAACTTTTCACATTTCAGAGTTTTTTTTCTCTTATCATTTTTCTCTTCTCGCTGGAGCGTAAAGTGAGGAAAATCATATGAGAAACATAGCAGAAGAAGTTATTAGTGACACTTGCCTTATATAATCGCAGTCAGGCCATTCTATAAGTGTCAAGTATTCTTCAAGCACTTTTTGATGATGGAGTGTTTCCTCAATATTCCTTTCAATTAAAGTTTGATATTTTTCGACGGTCAAAATACAATCTTTTCAAGGAATTGGTGGATAGGAAACTCTAATCTTGGACTTGGCATTTCAGGCGATATTTCTTTTTTTCTCTTCTTGTGTTATGCCCGTCTAAAATATTAGACATGTCGTCCTGTGTCCCAACTCGTAAGTCTTCAAGAAGTGCGCCTGTTATCGATATTGCAATTCGGTCGGACACTCCCATTGTGTCTCAAGTTCTGGCTAGGGCATGGCGACAGGTGTTTCGTGATATATTTATAGTATTTATGTTCGATTGCAATGACACTAAAGGTTTATCACTAAGAGCGTGACACAGTTGTTCATCAACAAGTCTAAAAGATTTAAATAATAAGTTTTCGACAAAGCAGTAGTGATTGTTTTTTCCCTTTTCTACCATTTTCTGAAACATTTTTATTCTTTTTTGAGCCTGCTCGTTCATTTACTAAGTTTTCGTGTTGTAGGCCGTGTTTCCGAGTGTATCAATTGGGTCTATCGACAATTTCCTTCAAGTTCTTTGATTCTTAAGAAACCGTCTTCCAATTCCGTAATTTTTATATCACGTGGCATTTACATCCTTCTAGATATGTACTCTTGTAAGAAAAATTTTTAAACAGACATATTTTCCCCTTCCAATAAGAAAATTTTCTATTTTGACTTCGTCTGTTCTTTAGCGTGAAACTTTTTTATACTGTTGTATTTATCATTACATGAACCAATCATTTGGACTATTCTTTGCGTAGAAATCGTTGGAACTGAGGAGCCTGCCAAGTAGCTTCAACCATTTCAACCCATAATTCTCTATCACCCTAAAAGTGGATCCGATCTTTAATTATGTTTCGATTCATGTCTCACCAACAAAAAAGTACATTATATTTTCATAAGTTGGTAGAACGCCAGCTCTTAATTCTGTAGAATCCCCAAAAAATGGAATTAGACAAATCCCTTGTATACAGCGCCTTAATTGTGATATTTCTGTGTAATATTTTCCATGCACACTATTAGTTCAACACAATATTAAAAATTAAAATTTTGTAAACACTTTCGGATGTATTACTTTTAAATAAAACATAGAAGCTAAAATTGAATATCCTCATTACGAACCTGTCACGAGCAGAGTATTAAACCAATAGTAATACTACAGTAAACGAATAGAAAGCTGAACTTATTAGCTGAACTTATCGCTTTCAATTCGATTGTTCTGTGATTTTTGTGCACATTAATGCCATGAATTTGCCAGTTTAAGTAATAAAAGTCAAATCAGAAGATATTTATTAGTTATTTTAAATTTTTACACATGTTTGCCGTATGAATTTCTAAATTTTCTACGCCAGTGAGAAGTGAAAATAGATAAGACAAATATTCCTGAGAAGAGAAAATTTACATACTTTTTGGCAATTTTGCCAGTTTTAGATGCCTAAAGGAAAACCGGAAGATATTTATTTATTATTCTAAAGTTTTTTACTTATGTTTCTTGCATTTTCTTCGAACATTTCCATGCCAGAAGGAATAAAAAATCGAAAAATAAAAAAATGAGGAAAAAGTAAAAAATTAGTATCATTTTCGACAAATTTCCCATATTTAGAACCCAAAGTTTAACAAGAAGGTGTTTTTTAATTACTCTAATTTTATGGATTTGTGTTCCTTAAGTGCTCTTTCAGTTTTTCCGCACTAGGGTGAAGAAAAAATTGAAAATTAAAAATATTACTGAAATGTGAAAAATTACAAGATTTTTGGCTGAAATTGCGTATTTCAACCCAAAAGTGGAACCGGAAGATATTTATTGATTGTTTTGAAATTTTGTGGGTATATTACTGATAGCACTAGACAACTTTTCCGCGCTAGGGAGAAAAGAATTTTGAAAAAAAGTTTTTTACGCTCCGCCCTAGTCTGCATGGGTCGAAATATCTAGGTCCGATCCCAAACCGACTACCAGGAGAAAAAGTTCGGCCCGGCCTCTAAAAATATTAAAATCATAACCCGGACCAGCCTGCAAAAAACTTTAAATCATAGTCCGGCTCAGCCGCGAATTTCTACATGGTTTTTTACTTCGGTATGGTTAAAATTGTTTCATATGGAAAGGTTCTGACCAAAAATACTTATAATAGCTTTTTGTTTTTCATATTTATACTTTTTATTATTAAATAATCGCCAAAGGCTGAGATATATTTATTTTATCCATGAATCTGTATTTATATGTAAATGTTTCACTTACATTTTAATATCGTTAATACATACACCATGCATTGGAGACTCTGGAAAATTTTGAAAAATGTTATACAGTAAAACCTTTTAAGGCGTAATCACATAGGAAAGAAAATGTACGTTATAGAAAAATGCCCTACGTATGAGATGTAAATTGAGTTTATTTTTTTTCTCAATTATTATTTTTTTGTCATTATATTTATTTTGTATGGGTCAGTACAATATCCGTTTAAGACAGGCGTTATACGACTATATTTTTTACTAATTTTATTGTATTTAATACTTTTAAATATTTTATTCTTAAAAAAATTAAAGTTTTTTTTTTTTAAATAAAGGCGATTTTATAATTTATGGGTTTTTCGCAACAATTTGGGTTGAGCCAAATTTTGCTTATTTTATGCATATATTAGGTCAGTCAGAGATAGTATTTTATTACGATTTGTGTTGAGACACAACCAGTGCAAAATTTAAAAGAAGGAAGCAGTCCCCTCCGGTATAAAAAATACGTTAGGCCCGACCAGGCGAGTCTTCAGAAAAAAGTAACGTCTTGATCCTGGCCTTGCCTGGGCCTAGAATACAAATTTTTTAACAGCCTCTAAAAAGCCGATAAAAAGCCTGAAGCTAAATTTATTAAAAAAAAATACTTAATCCGCATGTTAGAAAAAGTATTTTTTAAAATAACTGACGGACATTTAAACAGTACAAAAAGATAAGAATGAGAGAAGTTAATCTAAATCGGTAGTTTGAGTTACAGGAAAGAGTTACTTTACACTTTCAATTCTTTAAAAAAAATAAACATATTATTAGGAGCCAAACTTTATTTAAAACTTCTTTCTGCCAAACTGAGTTTTTTCTCCGCTACTTCTCGTCTTTAAATGATTAAAAGTCAAGAAATGTTAAAGAAAAAAAGTGCAAACTTAAAACATATTATTTTTGATTCTTTTACATTAGTTTTGTTTCGGACAAATTGGAAAAATATTTAATTTTGAAAATATGATTTTTAAAAAATTATATCATTTTTTAAATAAATATTTTTAATGGTTTTGAAAATTAATATTTAAAAACTCCCTTTAACAAAACTAAAATCATATTTTCATCTTTAATTATATGGAAAGAAATTGAAATCCAGTAAATAATGTTTCGATTTATAACTATTTTAAATTATCCCATTTAAACCAGCACTAATCATTTGAAATTTTTATAAATTTTTATGAGAAATTTGAGGTTGTGATTTTCTCAGGAAAGTATGTGGCTAACCCTCTCTGTCTATTATCAAAATTCTAACTCAAAAGATAGGTTTTTTACATGCTTCCTAGAACTGTTAAAGCAGGCATGTCACAATCATCCACCACCGCGAGCCAGATTTAGGACTGTACACTAGGGTGGAGCGAAAAAAATTTTTTTTTGAAAATCAAAAACGGGTAGGTGCCAAAAGTTGCCTTTATACTAGTACATCAACTGTGTGAAATTTTACCGCTGAAAAAAAATGGCTTGAGTCTGCGCTTTTGCTCCAAAAATCGAAATTTTGGGTAAAATTTGTCATTTTTTGATATTTTTTCAAAAAAATTAAAAAATTCCTACAGAGCTGGTTAGTATTTAAAAGTGTTGCTTAGATCTTTATATTTAACTGCTTAACATATTTAAACTATAAAACAATATCTGTAGTCTGTATAATTGGAGCAAATCTGACAACTTTTTATGAAAAATCAGCGTTAACCTCTCTATTGGAGCATACAACGAAATGTTGTTTTGAATGCATTTCTTACCTAGTCGCTTTCAAAACTACTGTGTATATAACTCATAGAGGTGGTTGCATTATCCCACCCGTCTCAACATCCAATCATCTAGGCCCAGTGTTTTATTTATGTATTGAATTGTTATTTTTTTCCCGAAGACGAGTATAAGTTTTCTATATATCAAAGTAATTTATCTCTTCTTTATATTCACTGACTTTGGATGATTTGGATCATGCTGGTGTGACCTGCTGCATGTATATTTTTATACCATGTATAACAAGAGAAGCTGAGCAATGTATTGGGTATGTTCATAATTGAACCTATTCAGCAGTCTATTATCTTCATTAAAATTTCATGCAATTAGTACATTATGATTGGAAGTTTTGTTATTACAGCATTCTTTCAATTAATTACATTTTATATGCAATAATTTGCCTAAAAATTGATTGTATGAATTTAATTTCTAGTATGTCATCATTTATTGAACCTATTACATTGAATATATGCTGAGAAGCTAGCTGTTTAATATTATAACGATTGTCATAGAGGATTGCAAACAAAATTTGCAAAAACTACTTGTTGTAAAACAACAATATTTCTAAAGAAGTTTTAGTATGCTTTATGTCGTTTCCTGTGTTGTTCCGTAGTCTAGTAATTTCTAATAAGATTTTAGATCTATTATTTAGGTGTGTAGTACATTTGGTATAAAACATCCCGCGGTATAAACTTGGATTATGCATTTTGTGAGTGAACATATAAACGCTGATTGACAATCTGTGCTTATATAAAGCGGAAAATTTTTTTAACTTTATGAACTGTCTTTTGTGTGAGATGTTTTCTAAATTCCTATTCCCCATTCTTTCTGAGAAACAGCTTTCCTTATGAATTAGCTTTGCAATCTCCGACAGAAATTTCTAGTCTGTTCTGAGTATCTTTTTCTCACTTTGAGAAAATAATTTTTCAAAATTATTCTTTATTTTATTTAAAAAAAATTGCAATAGGAAGTGAATAGTACGCAGACAAAGATTTTCCTTATTGATCCGGTGTATCCATGTAGCTTAGAACGTTTTATATCGATTTCTCAAATAATTGACGCAGAGTAAATTCACTGGAGTTGAAGTAGCAAATGATTCAATATTATACACAATTCTAAGTTTACACCATGCAAAATGGTTCTCAGTGACAAACAAAATTCTCCTAATTTTAAATGAGCACTTATAGTCGATTAGAATCCGTACATTCCCTCATAAAGTACTATGCATTATAAGTTTATGCCCAGGACATTTCACTATCAAATGTTGTCCGCTCATAAAAAGGAGATCTAAAAGTTAACCCCCTCACTGACAACCCATTTCAGCTATTACGGAAATGAAAGCAGCATCACCTAAAAGTAAAATAGTGTAGCAAGAAAAATCCGACACTATTCAACTTTCCTTCCAAAACTGACCGCTTATTTTGACCCCCCCCCCTCCATCCAATTTGTCACAGTAGGGGAGATATCGGTAATGATCTTGGTCGGAGTGGGAAAAAGGACTTTCTTTTGAAGGTCATTCATGTTTCCTAGCTTTCACCACGATAACTTCGTATTTCAGTCAAATATAGATTGAGTGTTTGTTTTTTTTTTTTTTTTTTTTTTTTTTTTTTATTAGATGAATTTCAAACATACAAACAGATTAACAGTTAGCAAAATTAGCAACCTTAATGAAATCTCCTATAACGATATATAAGGAAATATATATTATATATAACCATTATATAATGCTGCAAATAAACATCTGCAATTAATATAGAATAACACAATGTAACAAAAATAAACATGACAAGACTATCAAATG
Organism: Maratus speculifer; assembly: GCA_964019185.1. Taxonomy (NCBI): domain Eukaryota; kingdom Metazoa; phylum Arthropoda; class Arachnida; order Araneae; family Salticidae; genus Maratus; species Maratus speculifer. The sequence continues at coordinate 18,616,479 of OZ025297.1, read as the reverse complement.
GAATCAGCAATAGTATATGTATGTGTGTGTGAGAGAGAGAGTGTGTGTATTCAGGAAAATTCTCGCTCGACGAAAATGCTGTTTAGAACAGCAGTCAGACAGTCAGTATATATATATATATATATATATATATTAGACAAATTCAATATTTTTTTTCCTTTATGACATGAAACTAGAGTACAAAGGAAAATTCGTTTTCGTTTTCTTTTACGGCTCAAAATCGGAGTTTCACTTAAAATTCATTTTCGACGAAAATGCTGTTTAGAACAGCAGTCAGACAGAAATTCTATATATATTTTTAAAGTTTCATTTTCTTTCTTCGGAAACTTTTTTTTTTTTTTTAGTTGTATCAGCCTAAATAAAACATTGTTTAGGTTTTTGTAATGAACTTCACTGTTTATAATTATTATTCATGCTTACTGAACAGATGCGTGTAAACTGGCAGGGCAAGCAGTGCTTAGATAACTAAATTTTGAAGATGGTTTTCGCACGTGCTCATTAAAAGTTAAAAAGTTGATTGTAATGTAGAATTTTTAATATGAAACCGCTCAAGATTTTCGAATGTTCTTTGAGAAAGTTCTTTTATAGATGATGTATATATATTTACAAAAGTTATTATAAATAATAATCAAAGATTGTAAAAAAAAATATAGAAATAAATAAAAATAAATAAAGATATTAGATGAAATTCGTATGACTGGAAGATCATCCTGTTTCGTTGGGATGAAATATTCAAACAGGAGTGCAATTCAAAACTTTCTTTGCTGGTGGAGTGAATCGAGAGGAACGGGGGGGGGGGGGGGGTAAGAGGAAATATTTATTTTGATCTAGCACATATTTGAAAAAAATAACACATATTTTTGCACAAATTAAACACATTTTTTTCTATTAGTTTGTGAAAGTTTTCCTAAAGTTTTCAATATTGTTAAATATGCCTCGCCTAAAGAATATAAAAATGGAAAATAAAATTTATAATTAATCGTTTTGAGACTTAAATTTGTCTTAGTACTAATGCTCCTGTTTTAGTCAAAATTTACACGTTATTCTTTATTTTGTGCTGGCGTATAACGATTGATGTGAGATATTACATATGAGATATATATATGAGGTTCATGTGAGATATACATATATTATTCTCACATATTATGTGAGAATAATATATGTATTATTCTCACATTCTTTCAAGCCCCCTTCCTCTCCTAGCCGATGCAAATGGTACTCATATTTGCAAAGAGTTGCAAATATTTATCCGCATAAAAATCACAAAATTAGAAGATATTAATAATATTTATGGAATTTCTTATTTTTAAATTACATTCTTCTTTAGTAATTTTAAATGTTTTTAACAACTCAAAATTCAAAATTAAAATATTTCAATTAATAATTTTATTTAATGTCATTCTAAATTAAATTAATGTTTAATTAATAATTATGTACTATTGTTCTAATGCAAACATGCATATATAACATGCATTTATTGTTATATAACATGCATATATTGTTGTTTATCTTTTAAACTATAGAAGCAAAGTAGATGCCATTTACCAATTTAAGTAAAGGTTTTACATTTGGCAGGTAAAGTTATTATAAATGGAATGTTTTCTTGAAAGGCCTATATTAACAATAATTATTAATGCAGAACAATTTAAAATGAAACAAGCTTATTAATTGTTTTGATCAGGGTATTTTTTAAACAGATTCTGTACAAAATCAAGATTAAAACTTCAAAAGTTCCAAAAATTATTTTTTCCGTACGCTCGTATAGATTTTATAGTAGTAACTAGGCTCCTTTTCAGGGAATACTTCAATTGTTTCTTACCTCTGTGCCCCTTGTTTTGATTCCATGAATTAAGATAATGAAATTACTTCATTTTATTAATATTGTTAAATAAAGAATGAATATTTAGAAAATTCTTGTGAAAGATTTTTAACCGCTCTTGATTTAAGCAGTTAAAGGATTTTTATTTTATAATTAATATTCAAAGTCAGCCAAATTATATATTCATATTATGAATCATTTTCGATAGATATAACTTTTGTGAGAATAACCATAAATATGCTGCATGAACCGATGGTAGATTCGCAATATCAATACAGATATACAAGATTTCCAGATTAGAAATATACATTCAAAAGTTACATAGTATAAACCCGAGCATAATTTTTTTTAGGTTTACTTTTTTTTACACATTCGAGGCGAAACTGAACTGGACTTAATTGTTCACATAATGTATTGAAAAGGCGTTTTATTTTTATTTATTTATTTTTCTTTTTTATGTAAAAATTATACTAGCAATAATGAATTTATGTTTAACGGAATCACTGGCATTATATTTTAAAATAATTCTCAAATTCAATGTTTAACATTTTAACTGTAAATGCATAAAAGTACAGGTCTGGCTAAGGAAGCGATTAGGAATCGAATAGCATTTTCCAAAATTATTTAGAGAATTTAAGAAATTCTTGACACGGAATGACAGCTTTTATCCTTTTACTACACTGTCGCGTTCGAAAATACGGTTCAAAACGCCAATTTTGTCATAATTTTCTGAAAAATTTTAAACTCTTTTTTTTTCTGAAATCTTGACACTTTATCAAAAAGTGGAAAATAATACTTTCCATTATATATTTCATATAATTTCTGCATTTCAAACAAAAATAAATTCAGAAATGGGTCCCAAAGTAAGCCTTTTGAATTTAATTAATTGTAGAAAAATAGTTTCAAAACTCTTTTTTTTTTTTTTTTTTTTTGCTATGCATATTCACAAGTTGTTATGATGTTTTAAAATCCCCCCTTTATTTTTCTGAGCTAATTTAATTGTTTAATGAATCTTTATTCGAGTGCTATAAAATATGAATCAAGAGATTAATTTTGCTATTGTTTTTCTCATGTGAACATAGAGTGATCTACAATATATTGCACAATACAAATTCCCCATACGTATACTATACACAGTATTATTTAAAAATATATCAATTGTATCTTAAGAAAAATTCGAATTTCATTTTTTATTGAAATTCAGTTAGAGTGGACTGGGCCATTTCATCGGATTTTTAACGACTCGTGCTTTGAATAGATTGGTCCTACTCACATTTATTTTTCTAAGGGCCGGGCATAACTTAACTGAAATTTTCATTTTTTATTCGGGCTGTTCCGTGCCAAAACTATGCTTGGAAAAACCAGTCCGTGCAGAACATATTATATTTACAGATGTTTTAATTAAATTGTTTTCGGCCTAAAATAGGAAGGTAACCAAAATACTGCTTCTATTTCAGTCTTTAAAATCTGTTTCAGTCATTTCTTCTTTAAACTACTGAAAAAAAAAAAAAAATCAAGTGGTGCATAAAATTATTAAATCTAATGGGTTGAAAATAAATATCAACAAGAAACATCTGATGTTTTAAACAATCTGATTAATTAAATTAATGCAAAATCAACTTTTTCTTGACAAACTAATTTGTAATTGCCCTCCTATTTCTATTTCTAAAAAAGAATTTAGTATGTTATAAAAAAATGAAACTTATGTTAGAAAAGCAGTATTTAATCTGTAACAAATAGAATTTTAAAAGTTTAAAATTTTTACTCCGAAAAAAAAAAAGAGGGAGATATTATATAGTATTACTAATAATATATATTCTATATAAAAAAAATGTAAGAATTTATATATTATAAAAACATTTTGAGGGAGATATTATACTAAAATGGTGCAATCAAGTAGCTATTACTAAAGGAGCATCCAGAATAAAACTGGTCAATGTCCGATAATTTCAGAGAATATCCCCTAGAAATACCTCTTTATAAAATTAATATAAACTATTAATTTCCTTTATCAAGAAAATTGGCAAATTAAATAACAAATTCACCTGTTAAATTTAAAAAACACGGTATCCATTCAAGCAAAGGATTTCAAAAATATAAAATTGATAGAAAAAGTAAGCATTTGAAGCATAAAGAAAATTTTTATAAAATAATTATGTCTGTAATTAATATGTATAAATAAATAAATCCAACTGTAATATTTTTTAATTTAATTTATTTGAAAAATTTAGAAAATTGCATCGCCAAGGAAATACGTAAAAAAAAGTACCTTACAACTATATCATTGTTCAAATTATATTTGTTTCTGAACACATTTCCAATTTTAATTATCTTGTAAAAGTGTTCTTCTTTGAACTTTTACTCCTATTCTACTTCTGTTGGAAAAGCATCACAATAAATGCTTGGCAGTTTTTTTTTTTTTTTTTTTTTTTTTTTTATGAAAGATTAAAAGTTATTTGTATCATATTCTGTTATAAATGTCATGTAAGGCTGTTAACTTTCTACAATATATGTAGCAGCTGGAAATTTAGGCTTTAAAAGCTTCCTTCAATAATTCAATTTTACTAGATTTTCTATTTTGGCCGTAACACATACATTTAGCATCAAAATATTTAAATAGAATGAAACAATAACAAAAGAATTATTCTGTTTTATTTTTTAAATACATTTTACATAAGGAAAATATTACTTTCAAAAACAGATTTTTGAAGATAACAATAGTGTAACATAAAATATATTTTTTAAAAAGATTAATTGATCTCAATTTCAAAACCTCTGTTATAAAAATGGAATATTGTACAGACATTGTTTGAAAGACATTCTTCAGGTCATATCATGCATTGGCATATGTTCAAATATTACAGTGCATTTTAAAGTTAAATCAAAATATTCGAATCTCCTTTAGAAATTCTCGATTAAAGTTCTTTCACCAACTATTTTAATATTTTCATAGAATTAGTTAAACCATAAATTATATAAAATAAAACAAAGTATTCTATGAAATGCATGATTCACTCAAAGATATTTTAGAATTATTCTAATTTAAATTTTACAGAATTCGGTCAAGTTAAAGTAAAGTATTGTTACAACCTACTAAATTCTCAAAATATTGTTATTTGTCAGGAAAAAGAAATAAAATATGATTTTTCTACAAATAACGTAAATATCAAAATGGGTAAACGGGAAAAAAGTGCCCGGAAAAAAGTTATCGGGAAAAAAGTGACAAAGAATTGATTTTGGGGATTCATTTCTTAAGTATCAAAGGGGGATCGGGGAGGGGGGCTCATAGTTTAGGTAAATGGGTTTTCCATGCTGAATTAACTCTTCTCGTTCAATTTTTGGATATACGTTCATCCTGAAAAGACGCTTGCCTGATTAGTTTTGGGAAGATACGATTACCCCCCCCCCCCCTCCATCCGTCCTCAATTAGATGAATGGGTTTTTATGCAGAATTGTCCAACGCGTGTCAAATTTGCATATAGGTTCTTTTCGATAAGGCTTATATATAGAATATAATGCCTGAAGAGATTTAGGTGTTCTAATGGTTAAGTATAGAGAGGGAACGAGGGATAACCTTTCTAAAATTAAATTAATAACTTTTTACGCATAATTATTCGATTTGCTTAGAATTTTGGACATAGGTTCATTATGATAAGACGTATCTCTGATTAGTTATGGGGTTCTTCTGCTTATTATAAAGGGGGGCGAGCAATTATATCCCCCTTAAACTAGAAAAATAGGTTTTTATGCAGAATTATCCTATGTATTTCAAATTTTAAATATAGGTTCTTTCTGATAAGGTGGATCTCTGAATAGTTTTAAGGATTTAATATCTAAGTATAGAAGGGGAATAGAATATAACCCGTTTTAAATTAAATTACTTTTTACGCAGAATTATCAGATTTGCTTCAAATTTGGATTATAGAACCATTATGATAAGGCGTATCCCTGATTACATATGGGGTTATTTTGCCAATTAAAAATTGGGGGTGATTATTCCCTCCCCCTCTTAAATTAGATAAATTGTTTTTTATGCTCACTTATCCGATATATTTCATATTTTGGATATATGTTCTTTCTCATAAAGTGAATCCCGGAATAATTTTAAAGGTTTAATGGCTAAGTAAACACTGGGGGAACGGATGATACCCCCCCCCCTTAAATTAATAAATGGCTTTTTACGCAGAATTATCTGATTTGATTCAAATTTTGATTGGGCGTTCATTATGATAAGGCGAAGTCCTGATTAATTGTGGGTTATCCCTCGTTCATCGCTCTATACTTAACCATTAAACCCTTAAAACTATTCAGGGATTCACTTTATCAGGAAGAACCTATATCCAAAATTTGAAAGTCGTCGGATAGTTGTGAAAGAAAAAAAACAATTCATTTTATTTAAAGAGTGGAGGATTAATCGCCCGCTTCCCCTATTTAATTATCAAAAGAACCCCATAATTAATCAGAGATTCGCCTTCTTATAAAGAATATACATCCAAAATTTGAAGCAAGTCGGATGATTCTGCGTAAAAAACCATTTATTAATTTAAGGGGGTTTATCCCCCGTTCCCCCTCTATACATAGCCATTAAACCCATAAAACTATTCAGGAATTCACTTTATGAGAAAGATCCTATATCCAAAATTTGAAATACATCGGATAAGTGTGCATAATTTTTTTAAATCTGATTTAAGGTGGGTATAGTAATCACCCACCCTCCTTTTTAATTACCAATAGAACCCCATAACTAATCAAAGATACGTCTTATCATAATGAACCCATGTCCAAAATTCGAAGCAAATCGGATAATTCTGCATAAAAAGCCATTTATTTAATTTAAGAGGGGTTTCCTCCATCTCCCCTTTATACTTAGCCATTAAATCTTTAAAACTATTCCGGAATTCACCTTACTAGAAAGAACCTACATTTAAAATTGAAATACATGGGATAATTCTGCATAAAAACATATTTATCTAGTTTGAGGGGGAGAATTGCCCGTTCCCCCCCTTAAAATAAGCTGAAGAACCCGTAACTAATCTAAGATACGTCTTATCATAATGAACTTATATCCAAAATTTTAAGCAAATCGGATAATTATGCGAAAAAAGCCATTAGTTTAATTTAAGAAAGGTTATTCCCCGTTCCCCCTCCATACTTAACCCTTAAACTCCTAGAATCTCTTCAGGCATTTTATGCTATACATAAGCCTTATCGAAAAGATCCTATATGCAAATTTGACACAAGTTGGATAATTCTGCGTAAAAACTCATTCATCTAATTGAGGACGGACGGGGGGGGGGGGGGTAATCGTTCCTTCCCAAAACTAATCAGGCAAGCGTCTTTTCAGGATGAACGTATATCCAAAAATTGAACGAAAACAGTTAATTCAGCATGAAAAACCCATTTACCTAAACTATGAGTTCCCCCCCCCCCCGATCCCCCTTTCATACTTAACCAATGAATCCCCAAAATCAATAATAAATCCCCAAAATCGATTCCTTGTCACTTTTTTTCCGGTAACTTTTTTTCCGCGTCACTTTTTTTCCGTGTCCCTTTTTTTCCGCTTTTGTAGTTTATGTCACTTTTTTTCCGATAACTTTTTTTCCGGTCACTTTTTTTCCGTTTACCAAAGAAAAGTATAGGTATATATATTAAGTGTTTCATTTCAGACATAGATTAGAAATCGGCATATTTTTCTGATGAATAATAATTTCTTAACTTTGTCAATTCACAATATATCAGTTCCACTTGAATTTCATAAAAATCTTCTTAATGCCTGAAGGGATTTGAGAGTTTAATGGTTAAGCATAGAGAAGGAACGGGGGAATAACCTATCTTATATTAAATTATTAACGTTTTACGCAGAATTATCCGATTTGCTTCGAATTTTGGATATGGGTTCATTTTGATAAGACGTATCTCTGATTGGTTATGGGATTCTTTTGTTAAATAAAATGGGGGGTGATTATTCACCCCTTTAAATTAGATAAAAAAATTTATGCACACATGTCCGATATATTTCAAATTATGGATATAGGTTATTTCTCATAAAGCGAATCTTGAATAGTTTTAAGGGTTTGATGGCCAAGAGTAGAGGGGGAACGGGGGATACCCCCCTTTAAATTAAATAAATGGTTTTTTACGAAGAATTATCCGATTTGCTTCAAATTTTGGATATAGATTAATTATAATAAGGCGTATCGCTGATTAGTTATGAGGTTCTTCTGCTAATTGAAAAGGGGGAGTGAATGATTATCCCCTCCTTAAATATATATATATATATATATATATATATGTATATATATATATATATATATATATATATATATATATATATATATTGCACAACTATCCGACGTCTTTCAAATTTTATATATAGGTTCTTTCTGATAAAGTGAATACCTTGAATAGTTTTAAGGGTTTAATGGCTAATTATAGAGGGGGAACGGGGATAATCTACAACTAATCAGGAATTCGCCTTATCATAATGAACCTACATCTAAAATTGAAGCAAATCGGATAATTCTGCGTAAAAAGCCATTTATTTAATTTATAGGGGGGTTATCCTCCGTTCCCCCTCCCTATACTTAGCCATTATACCCTTAAAACTATTCAGGGATTCACATTCTAGGAAAGAACTTATATCCAAAATATGAAATACATTGGATATGTGTACGTAAAAAAGAATTTATCTAATTTAAGGGGGGGGGGATAACTAACGGCCCCTCCTCTTTTATATTAGCAAAAGAACCCCGTATATAATCAGAAATACGCCTTATCATAATGAACCTATAATCTAAAATTTGAAGCAAATTCGATAAATTCTGCGTTGAATTTATTTAATTTGAGGGGGGGTTATATTCTATTCCGCTTCTATAGTTAGCCATTAAACTCTTAAAACTATTCAGGGATTCACTTTACCAGAAAGAACCCACATTTAAAATTTGAAATACATCGGATAATTCTGCATAAAAAACGATTTATCTAATTTGAGGTGAGAATTTTGTTCATCCCCCAACCCCTTTATTAATAAGCATAAGAACCCATAAGTAATCAGAAATACGTCTTATCATAATGAACTTATGTCCAAAATTCCAAGCAAATCAGATAATTCCTTGTAAAAAGCTATTAATATAATGTTAGAGGTTATACCTCCGTTTCCCCTCTATGCTTAACCATTAAACTCCCATATCTCTCCAGGCATTATATACTATAGGGGGAACTGGGGCACATTGATACATGGGGCACATTCATACATGGGGCACATTGATACACGCGCTCTACTGCTCACAGGGTCATTACAGGCTCACAACAGTTCCAAAAGGTGATACTAGAACATTCAACTACTTACAGAAAGTCCTGGAATGATTCAGTTGTTTGATGAAAGGGGATGGGTGATTTATTGTTTTTTTAGATAAAAAATAAATTTGAGTTGTACAATTGAAATGGTATTATACAACTGTTCTCGTGTTTTCAACCGAAAAGAATACTCTCCTTGGGAAGTAAAACTACTTTTTATAAGTTTCTCATTCTTTTTTGTTAGATAAATTATGAAGCATTCGATTAGAGTCTGATTTTATTCAAAATGGCTATATGGGTCACATTGATACAGTCTTTGTCGAGGCACATTGATACAACCTAAATCCTTTTCTAGTTAATTTTTTCATTACCTTTTATTATTTTTTTACAATGTACTCCTTAATGCAACCATTTTTCGCTAAAAATTTCTAATATTATTTTTTATTGAAGTGAAATAGCTTTAATTTCTTTATACTAGAACATTTTACAGTATTTTTGCAAAGAGAAGACGCACGAACTTACCGAACATATAGTGCTAGTAGAACTAATTAAAGAAAAGGACGGCAGCCTGGAAAATCTCAAATTTATATCAATTCTCCAGAGAAAAAGTATTTTCTACATGAAAAGTTTTATGTAAGAGAAACAAGCTGCAGAACAACACAGGATAATTATATTAAAAACAGAATTTTTAAGATAATTATCCTTTATTTTCTGTTTATAAACCGATTTATAAACAGATATTTTGGTATTTATACAGATAGTTTGTAGACAACCGCCTCCCCCCCCCTCCCCACGGAAGCAGGACGTTTCGGTCCCGCCATTTCGGTCCTGCCATTTCGGTCCCAAGACATTTCAATCCCGAGACACTTCGGTCCCGAGCCATTTTGGTCCCAAGACATTTCGGTCCCGAGCCATTTCGGTCCCAAAACATTTCGGTCCCTTCTCCTACAAACTGAAATTTTGTGAAATAAGACATAATTTTATAGGGAATATTGCAGAGTTTTTAAATTGAGGGCCATAAAATTTTAGTATAATGCGATCATAAGTGCCCGAAAACCGCAAACAAGTATAACTCTTATAAAAAATATTATAATTCACACAAATTTTGTATGGTAATTCTAATAATAATTGGTAATCCTAATGATAATTGGTAATCCTAATTCTCAAAACATTCAGTAATTTTAATATAAAAATCAAATTAATATTTTATTAAATAAATTTATTAATTGAAAATTATTAATTTACATAATGAATTTTACATTAAAAGAAACTCAATACATAATTAATTTTATATTCAATACATCATTATATTTCCTAGTAGTTCTAAACTGAAATTTATCTTTTACTTGTTTATTTATTGTATATTTAAAATTACCGAAATTTAAAACAATTAGTATAGTTAAATATAAAACTAAAATAAGAATTATTATTAGTAGTAAGAGCGAAAAGGTAATACAAATAAATAAATAAATAAAAGCTTAGTTTTGACACTTAAAAATTGAAAATAAAATTATTTAAAATAACATTATATTACATTTTAATATATTTTATTAAATTATACATTATATTTTATATATAATATTTATATTATTATATTTTAAAATATTATTATATTAATTTTATGTAAATTAAAAAAAATAATCATCTTATTAGAATGAAATAGGCCCAATTTCAATAAAATTAACTCACAAAAATTGTCTTCATGGCATGAGAAAACTGTTAAACAAAGCAGTCAATTAAAAAAAAGTGGCGGAGGCAAATTTTTAAAAAGAAATTTTTTTCATAGCATGCCCAGTTACTATATCACTATTGCTTTCGCAATGTTAATAATGGAAAGTAACTTATGAAAACAAATTTATAAGATGCAACTTTGTATTATTAAAAAAAAAATGTTCTTCAATGTAAATACATTTTATTTCTAAATTATCAAAGGAGAGGGTGTAGATGGGTGATTTGAGGAAATATGCATATATTATAAGTTATAACTGTCTAATTGAATTATTAAAGACATTTATTATTAAACTAATTGGAAGAAAAAAATAAGCGCTGTTTTTTTATTATTTAATTAATGCTAATTTAAAGATTCTAAAACAATGTACGTAAACAGCCAAAAAAATATTTGTGGAAGTTTATATAAAATACTTTTTAGTTTATAGTAGTTTATAGAAGTTTATATAAAATACTGATACTAATAATTAATAATAAAATTTAAATTAATTATTCTGATTAATAATAATACTACTAAAAGCAAAAGACAATATCCCCTAAACTTATATCACATTTTTTAATCAAACAAAATTTTCAGCTCACTGTGACTCATTATCACGAGTTGTAAAAGTTTAAATTTATCGGAATCTTATATTCAACTTTTTATAAAACTTGGGGGAGGGGGGGGGGGGGGAGAGAATTAAAAAAAAAAAAAAAGGCCCGAATAATGTCGAACTTATACCATTTTGTAAGCCCACAACAATTAGAATCTGACTTATAAGGTAGGGAGTAAAGAAATAACAAGGGACCAAAGTTGCTGGGGACTGAAATGTCTTGGGACCGAAATGGCCAGGGACCAAAATGTCTCGGGACCGAAATGTCTCGGGACCAAAATGGCCAGGGACCAAAATGTCTCGGGACCGAAACGGCGGGACCGAAATGTCGTGTACAACCCCCCCCCACACACACACACACACATACACACACACACCACCACCACAGAAAAACAAGGGAGACTGAATAAAAAAAAAAAAAAACACATTTAAGTACCTGGTTATCTAATTCTTCATATCTTACATTTTTTTTTTTCATTCAGGCAATAACAGGTTTCGAGATAACTTTTAAAGCCCCCCCCCCTCCCTCCCACCTTCCCCTATCTCAGTCCCGAGAGAGCAAGGATGCTCAAACTTCATAAAATCGTCTCAATCTAGTGTTTATATTCTAAGGTTAACAATGTGTACTATTATCAGACTTATTTAAATATGTGATTTGTAAAAAGGGACGCTTTTTTCCGGTGCGCTTTTTTCCGGGGACGCTTTTTTCCGGTGCGCTTTTCTCCGGGGACGCTTTTTTCCGGGGGTACTTTTTTCCGGGGCGCTTTTTTCCGTGCGCTTTTTTCCAGTGCGCTTTTTTCCGCCTACCCTAAAAAACACACATTATCACAAACAAAAAATGCAATAGAAAAAAAAAGTGGAAGGTGTGCATGTATTGGTTTATTTTAGCATTTTACACATTTAGGATAAATTAGTTCCATAAAGTATATTTAGAATTTCGGAGTGTACTTTACTCTCTAAAAAAGGGGAAAAAAAAAAAAAGAAAGAAAGATAATGTCCCCAGCGTAGATTAAGAAACACTTTGTTTTTACAGAAATTTCGCTTTTCAATAAGGTAAAAGAAAATCTTAATAAACGATAATAATAAATAAAAACTCAGCTTATAACGCATTTTAAAACCAAATTTCAACAGTTACAGCCAGAAATTCAGCCAAATTATTCTGTTCAGCCGTGAATTTAATCTATATTATTTGCACATGTTATACATAGTATATGCTTAAACCTGGTTTAGTAAAAAACGCTTAGGAATTTAAAATTTTACCTTCAGAAATTTGTATCAATAAATGGAAACATATGCTTGAATTATCTGGTACAGCTTAATGTATTATCAAAAGTTTTTTTTTTTATTCGCCACACATTAAGCTCAAATTTAATTGAAGCTAAAATATTATTAAAACTACTCAATCCACACTATCAGACATTATTATTCTTAGTCGCCCATGTATCCGGGTCTTTGGATGTCCTCATGTATGATTATTTAGTCAACGCTCATTATAACGACCACCCATTAGCGCCCTTTAACGACAGCCCATTATATAGCAACCGTTCCATTATAACAATATATGCAATATCCTGGAAATATATCTCATTTATGTTATGTTATTTTGACATCCAGTATAATTACGAACAAATGCATATTACCAATACAGCGGCCAAATTAACCTATCACCCCCTTTTTTTTTCCTTAAAATATATATATATATATATATATATATATATATATATATATATATATATATATATATATATATATAATAAACATTAATTTAAATTAATTTGTAAAAAAAAAAAAAAAAAAAAAAAAAAAAAAAAAATTTAGTCGTTTGCAATTTGTTCAAAATTATTTCGCCAATCTTGGCTTGATAAACTTTAAATGCTGTATTATTAACATATACGTTAAAGAAACATCTTATAACTCCAAAAATAAAAATAATATTATTTAACAGTTTACTGCGTCAGATTAAGTGTGCCATTTCCAATTAAAATATATCTTTCAAGAGAAATTTTAATGATATACAGGCTCATGAAAAAAATCAAAGAGTGTGGAAAATAAGATTACAAATATCTCAGCTACTGGTTATCCGATCGACATCATTTTTTTTTTATGGAAAATTCATGCTTATGTAACTCTCTTTTCAACGACTATTTCGAGAATCTGAAAAATATAGTTGGGGAAAATAGGAGTTATTGAAATTCAATAAGCTTCCTTCCATTATTACATACTAAGCACATACAAAAATTCATGTCTCTTAATTTATTTTGGAGAGCATTTACAGACATGCAGACAGACGGACGGCAGTTTTTTTTTCTCTAAAAAAAATGCTTTTCAAAACTTCCAGTTTTTTTTTTTTTTTTTTTTTTTTTTTTTTTAACGATTTAAGATTTACCCTGTACTACGTAAGATGGGTCTTAACTTTTATTCGTGATTTAAATTTACTTTGAATTTTTTTCAGAAATTTGTTATCATTCTGTTAAAATGACTTATATATTGTCAATGTTTATTTAGTACGAAAGTGAAAAAAAAATGTAATATTATTTTATTATGTAAATTTCTTTGAAACCCCAATTTTCCCTCACCAGATTAAAGTTTACTTTTTTTTAATTCATTTTCATTATAGCGATTTCTCATTATGAAGACCCCCTTTTCGGACTACGAGGAATCATTTTAACGAATTTAGATTGTATTTATATTATATAAACATATTTTAGTGTACTAAATATAGTTCTAATTACACTTTACTGAAATCAAAGCCACCTATGCCATTCATGTTGATAATGTGTAATTGTTAAGCTTTTGTGTTGCCCCTTATATGATCTAAGCGTTTACACATAAAAAGCAAAAATATATTAAACTTAAATACGCATATCATAAATGAAATCTAACTTCCAGCTCTTATATCTAATTGACAGTACTGCAGATGTAGGGTATTGTATCAAAATCTTTTACGTGTCCCTGTAAATGAGATGATGAATGCTATGCAAATCATGTTATATAAGAAGCCACAGTAATGTATATTAATTTTATTGTGTTTGAAATAGTGTAAAATAACTAAAATAAGCTGCAAAAAAATTCATACTAGACCATTATGTAACAAAATTCTTTTTGCTAACCTTGTAAATGCATAAAAAATATTTTGAATCCTTGTTTTACAAAATGCATGATTCACTGCGCTACATTTATGCATATGAAAATCATTATGTTTGAAACTGCTTTACTTTATTAAATTGAACTTGAAACGATTTTTTAAATTCCAATTGATCATATTGTAACAGAAATTGTTTAATCGTCCTTGTTAAATAAACTGTAAATTATACATACTTCGTTTTCGATACCGATCAAGTTTTAATAAGCATCTGTAACAATAAACTTACAATCCAAATAAACTTAATCCCAATAAACTTACACGAATCAGAGACGGTCGGGCAGACAGAAAAATATAAATCATAAATACTTTTCAATTAATTTGGAATGTGTTTAATTTTTTTTTTTTTTTATGTAATTCAAAATTTTACCTCGAGGGAAGAGGCGATTTAAAGGAAAAAGCCCAAATCTACCAAATAATGTCCACCTTCAACCTCGTTTTAAAATGCCCAATTTTTGAAAAAAAAAAAAAAAAAAAAAAAAAAGGGAAGAAGAAGAAGAAAAAAAGCATTGCTTATTCCTGTAAACTGCATTTTTATTTTTTGGAAATAATTGACGTTCTTCATCCAGAATTTTTGATATAAATACCCCAAAAACAAATCGAACACGCATATTTAAATTTACAAAGATGACTTTAGTTTGTTAGATATTACTATTGACCCAATCAAAAATAATAATAATTATGAATAGGGTATATAACAATAATAATATGGAACAATTTATTTTTCCATAGCCTGGAAAAATATATTCCCCTCTATGACAAAACTTTTACAAAACAATTTCTACAAAACATACTTCGCTTAGCCGTCGCTCTATTTCGCTAGTGTCGAGAGACTCAAGGTCTACTATCCCTGCTGTGACACTAAAGGGAAAATTTCTCGGAAAATTTTTAAGAGAGATCCCAAGCGAATCACCACAGGGGGTGGTGGGGAGTAACAATTAAGTATTGTTGACAAATCTAGATAAGGTAGGGTGGTGAAGTATGGTGGGGGAAGGCACATTTACCAGATTCGTTCTTGCCATTATTGAAGCCATATTCTTTGAACGTCTTGAGTCGGTGGTGCCTGTTTAGAGTATGTTTTGAAGAAACGCGCCGAGTCGGCTTTGCCTGTTTCAGAGAAACTTTTCACGAACGTCTATAGACGGTCTTGTCAGTGAGGGGGTTAATAGAAAAATACCTAGATACGAAAACACTTAAAAAACGGCATAAAACTAATGCAAAAAAAAAAGTTATTTACAACAGCGGTTGCTTTACACATGGAGAACAAATTTTCATTGCAATTCTCTTTGACGATCACCATCACATGAAACAGCTCGCTTCTCAACATATAAAAAATGCAAAAGTAGAATAAATGATGGCATACTTATAGTTGAAATATCTGAAATCATCTTTGAAGCAAATCATTACGTAAAAAAAATACCATTGACTGAAAAAATGTTGTGGTAACAGAACTTCCAATCACTATTCATTAATTGAATGTAAGTTTGATAAATATAATAGATGGCCGAATAGATCCCTTTAATAATATTCCCGTGCATTACTCTGCTTGTCATTTTTTTGCATAAACTGTAAAAATATACATGAAGATAGTTACAGCAGCATGTGGATGCAAAGAACAGATGAACAAGGTGGAAGCATCGAAAACATGCCAAATTTTTATAAAGAAAATCACAAATCAATGTATAAATAAAACACTGTACTAAGATGATCGAATAGTTGGGCCGGGTGGTATAGGAAATATAGCCACCTCAACGACGCATGTCCAAGGTAGTTTTGAAAAAAAGAGCTGTATTAAAAACAATAATTCGTTGTATGACCCAATAGAGTGGTAATGCTGTTTTCTTACTAAAAGTTGTCTGTTTTGCTCCAACTATAGGGAATAAACATATTGTTTTATAGTTTAAATATGTTAAGAAGATAAATATAAAGGTCTAAGCAACACTTTTAAATACTAACCAGCTCTGTAGGAATTTTTTAACTTTTTTGAAAAAATGTCAAAAAATGACAAATTTTACTCAAAATTTCGATTTTTGGAGCAAAAGCGCAGACTCAAGCCATTTTTTTTCAGCGGTAAAATTTCACACAGTTGATGTACTAGTATAAAGGCAACTTTTGGCACCTACCCGTTTTTGATTTTCAAAAAAAAATTTTTTTCGCTCCACCCTACTGTACACAGAGCCGCGGGCTACATTTACGAAAATTAAAAAAAATTTAATTTGATGATTATCGCACAAAATGAAAACTGTACATTAAAAATACAGCATTGTTTTAAAAAACAAATAAGCAAACAAAATTACTTACAAAAATTTTAAAATTATTTATTGGAAAAATTAAAAACACGCACCAGAAAATGTTTAAAGACATATATTAAGTAAAATCAAATATGTAGCAAAAGCGTCTTATGAGGGTGCACAGTCAAATGTAATGAAAAATAAGTTAAAATAAGAATACAATCATGTTTAAACACATTTTAAATATTTTAAAATTTAAATCAAAGTTACACAAAAATGTGTTATTAATTTTGTAATCCTAACATCTGCATTTTCTTTTAAGTTGTGATCGCTACTTTTTGTAATACCAATTATTGATAGAACACAAATATTTACAATATAGGGTAACAACCCCAGTAATTGGCACTTTAAGAATTTGTCTTTAAACTTACATCAATTTTCATTACAAAGAAATAAGATATTTACTTGGAAATATTTTTAAATCAAAGAATGCATATCTGTGCATCTATTTTGCCCACTAAAAGCAAAAAAAAAATTTAAAAAGTATTTTTATAAAAATATATTTATAAAAAGTTGCTGAAATCACCAGTAATTGGCACCTAGAGCACCAATGTTTGACACCTTGTGATCCAGTAATTGGCATATGTTTATATTAAAAAAAAACTTTACATTTTGCATTGGGTTTAATCGCTTTAAATTAATTTACTGTAGATGAAGATGCCATATTTCAGGTTTTTGAGAGTAAGAAATCAGCATATTAGTCTCAAATGTGAACACTTTAAAACAATACAATATACTTACATTAATACCCAGTAATTGTCATGCTGTCCCCAGTAATTGTCATATGAAACTTTAATGGATTCCAATTACTGATAAATTTATATTTTCAAATAAAAACAAATGATAAACAAAATTTGTCTATAATTTTAAAAGTACTTCCAAAATAAATGGTTTAATCTCAAATTACTTGCGAATTCCTTGTAGTTGGAATAGGTGCCAATTACTTGGAACTAGCAAAATTGAAGCACCATTAATTGGCAACTACCATTAATTCAGAAACCCCAATATTTATGTAGAAAATACCTTTACACAATTAAAGTAACCCTTTTTAACTAAACAAAATTGTTGTCAATTAAAATTTAAAATATATTATAAATCAGATAATAATGAATTGAAAAGCATGTCTTCCTTAAGCCAAAAAAGAAGAATTTGCAACAAAATGGCTAATTTGATACAAGCCATACTTGTTTCTCTTTCCTAGGCTCTATTGTCATGTTGTAAAATAAATCAAAGTTATAATCTTTAACGTAAATGAGCATATAACTGATATATGGTCTTGAATTTTTAAAAGACTGGATATAAATCTTTTTTAGGACATGTTTGTAAAATGTGCCAATCACTGGTGCATGCCAATTACTGGGGGTGTTACCCTAATATTGTGAAATAAAAAAACCATAATTAATTAAAATATATTATCTATGGTTATTGATCCGGCATGGAATAATTTCTTGATACTCTTCGCTTATTTTTAAGTGCATATCGTGTCTGCGAAAAAAAATATACTGCCCATAAATTAAATTTTCAACCTATACCTAAATTGCACCTTTATTTTCAAGAATTATAAAGTTAATGGGCAAAATTAACGATGACCACCGGCTACGGGGTGCATAAATGAGAAAAAAGGGCTAATAAAAAATATTTGTTGGTTTAATTTAAATTGAATTTTATGAATCTAGAATGCTATATCTTCATCATCAAAAAAGATAACGATCACACAGGGATTAACAACGGGGAAAATTTACAACGATACGTTTACTAACATTTAAGAATGAAATTAATTAATGAGTTTATGCCCAAAATAAATGCTTTATACTATAAAGGCAGAAAAATTATATAAACAGAGTAAAAATTTATTATTATTATTATTATTATTATTATTATTATTATTATTATTATTATTATTATTATTATTACTATTATTATTTTACAAGACGAGAAATCGTATCATTTTCCCTTTTAAAGCTATTTATTTCTTTTACTTTTATAGAAACTTTTAATTAGAAATTAGCGTCATATTTTAATTGATTTTCGATACATTTTTAATACCTAACAAGTACCACGCATTACTTTGTAATGTCGTTGTGAATCAACGAGAGTAGTAAAATAATGCATTCGTTTCGACATAAAACACATAATAAACTATTAGAAAAAAAAATCAGAAAACTTTTATATATTTTTTTTTTAATTTTCCGATTAAGATATGCTTTTCTTAACTTTCTCATTGATGACTTTTGCGTACCCTATCTCCTGGAAAAGAAATTTTAAAATGAATTAGATTTGAATATATTTAAGACAGTATGTCTGCATCTTTTATGCCACAGCAGTGTTGAATCGGTGTTGTTTGCATCTCCTGTGTCAGACTGTGAAAAAATTTCATCCAAAATAACAACCATTAATTTAAAAATTTAAACTTTTCCTTATTTGATTGCGAATCATTAAATTTAGTGCATGTTAATATCTGCCATTAAATGCAATGAAGATTAATATTCTGAAACAATGGTAGATACTTTGAATAAAATAATTCTTCAGTTTTGCAACGCTGTAATATTTGCAATGCAAAGTGTACTTTCTGCATCAACTAAGTGCTGAATCAAACATACGAAAATGCCAAAGGCTTAGCGGGCAACGGAAAAATTCCTGGCGGGCCAATTATGGCCGGCGAGCCACGTGTTTAACATGCGTGTGTTAAAGTAACATTGTTTCTTGAATTGCGCGCATTTCAATTTGTGACTAATCCCTTAAAACCTGATTAATTATTTAAACGGCTATAACTCTGGGAGTTTTGAAGATATAAAGATGCAATTTTTTGTATCAAATTCAGGACTGAATAAGGAAAGTTTTCCTAATTGGAAATTTTATCCTACGGGGGCCGTATAAAAATTTAATTTTCGTATTTTTTTCAAATAGACCCTCGATGGACTTGCAACTTATTAAAAATTTCACCTTTTTTATGAACTTTCGCAATTGGAAGTCTGGGTCTATGGACAATATTTAAAGAGATAGCCTATTGTTTCGATATTTATGACTCAAACTGTATAATCAAGGAATAGTGTGCGGTTACACTTTCCCTTAAGAAATATGATTTAGATTCCAGTAACATATTTATTTTTATTATTTCATTTATTTCTTTTCTTTATAAATAATAAAATGCAATATAAAAATTTGTATATTGTAGTTGTATTTGTATTTGTAGTTGTCGTATAAAAATTTAATTTTCGTATTTTTTTCAAATAGACCCTCGATGGACTTGCAACTTATTAAAAATTTCACCTTTTTTATGAACTTTCGCAATTAGAAGCCTGGGTCTATGGACAATATTTAAAGAGATAGCCTATTGTTTCGATATTTATGACTCAAACTGTGTTATCAAAGAATAGTGTGCGGTTACACTTCCCCTTAAGAAATATGATTTAGATTCCAGTAACATATTTATTTTTATTATTTCATTTATTTCTTTTCTTTATAAATAATAAAATGCAATATAAAAATTTGTATATTGTAGTTGTATTTGTATTTGTAGTTGCCGTATAAAAATTTAATTTTCGTATTTTTTTCAAATAGACCCTCGATGGACTTGCAACTTATTAAAAATTTCACCTTTTTTATGAACTTTCGCAATTAGAAGCCTGGGTCTATGGACAATATTTAAAGAGATAGCCTATTGTTTCGATATTTATGACTCAAACTGTGTAATCAAAGAATAGTGTGCGGTTACACTTCCCCTTAAGAAATATGATTTAGATTCCAGTAACATATTTATTTTTATTATTTCATTTATTTCTTTTCTTTATAAATAATAAAGTGTGCAATAGCGATTTAAATGTGTTGTTAATTCTAATTCCATTGCACCTCAATTGACCAACTCACTTTTGTTTATTTCATAATGTCTTATTAATTTATTACTTAAATTCATTTCATATTCGAATATTTTAGTTATAAATAAGTATGAGAGAAAAATATTACTGAAGTAGTCATTGATGAAGTTTAATTTCGTGCATATTGATTTATAATAATCAAAAACAGCCCGTAAAGCATGGTGACGTCACTGCAACGTCCTTGTGAAGTCACATTGTGACTTTGTGACCATCGATTGTCGATGGGACGTCACGTGACGTCGATGGGACGTCACGTGACGTCGATGTGAAGTCACAGTGACTAAAATGTGAAGTCGTTATGGCCGTTTTAGAGCTCTTTTGGGACGTTTCACAAAGTGGTCACAATGTGACAAATTTGTGAAAAATCTGTCATTTGTGACTAATTTGACATTAACGTTGTGACGAAACTGTGACAAAAGCGACGATATTTAAATTGCCAGAAACCTGTTTTTTAAAGTAAATAACATGTTTTGAAGGATATTTATAAATTTCCAAAGATTTTTAAGAAAGTCACATCTCAGTCACAATGTGACGTCACTGAGTGGTGGCATTTTGGTCACAGATGTGATGTGACCAAAGTGACTCACAGTGACGTCACTGTGACCATCCATGCTATTAGGGAGTATTCTGCAAAAAAATATCAAACAATTAAAAGAAATTTCTAAATTTATTTTATAAATAAGTATATATCCTAATGTTAAGTGTGTGCTCAAAAATATACTTGCTTCAAGCAAATTGTCCAGAGCAGTTTTCATAAATGTTTGATTTTTCTTGCCAACTGTAAATCTAGAAGCACAAATAAATAGGTTTGAATTTAAAGGGAAACTTTACACAACAATGATTAACATTACTAAAAAATTTAAATAAAAAAAATATGCGGTGCGTATGAAAAAATACAATAGAAAATATTTTTAAAAATGTTAAAAAATGCCTTAAAGAAACCTCATTTTTCAGTTAAACTACACTGTCAAAAATAATGTAAAACCACCGAAAGAAAAATGAAACTCTCTCTACACTTACAATAGTTCTTAGTTAAGTGCATTTGATCGAATTTCTCGATACCCATTTTACCGATATTTCCCTTATATTACATCTAATTCTCAGCAGGGACTTCGTCTTCTTTTGCAGGTATTTAAATCTTTATTAAAATTTATAATTTTAAATACACACTTATAAAATTGTTTAATAATTGTAATCTGTGTAATTTTATTAGATATATTGAAAAAGAAAATTTATTTATTTTTATTTATTTTTCTTTAAGTTGGAATAATTTAAAAAGGGAAACATAATCTTCTCGGTAATGTTAGTGGTAATTTTTATCAATTTTTTTCCCGCAGAATAATAAAAGTTATATTTAGAAGAAAATATAAGGGCCTCTTATAGCTCAGTCAGTTGGGTACTGCTGTTGGGTTGCTGTGAAATCTTTGTCAAAATAATATAATGTCAAATCTATGGTTCAATCTCGAGGACAGCTAAAAACAAATTGTGTAAAACATAAATGACAGCAGTTCAAATTTACTCGAGAAATTGAAATTCATCCAGGCTGATTTTGAAAACTAAATTAAATTACTATCATTAAAAATAAATTTACTTGTGTGTAATTTTGTAAGTTTTTTTGTGTATTATAAACGATGTTAACTTACAGAATCTATTGTAAGTTTACCGGATAATTTATCTGTTGCTTAGCAGAATCCCTGTATTTATATAATGGATTAAGATAAATGGATGAAAGACTTTATATAATGGATTTCCCGCATATTCTCTGTAATTTCACAGAAATGTTTTTAACAGTGTCACCGGATGTGACAATCTCAATTTTTTTTTTATTTCATACTTGTTAATACTGCGAAATTTGGAACCACAGAATAAAAAATTAATTCACTGAAATCTACAAAAATTAAAGTTTATGGAAATCTATGTTCATCATGGAGATTCTAAAGATATGATATTCTGTACATTAGTCCTTGAGATATAAGTGTCATTAATGTCATGTAATTCCTACAAAATGCAGCATAACAGCACTAGCATTTGAGCGATTAACACCATAACCTAATCAACATTAACTTATGACAACGTTTAACTGAATTCTAAGTTGGGAATAAGTGCATTAGTTTTTGAGATACTATCGCAGAAATCGTGCAAGGTTTAACTGAATTTGGAGTTTGACAAAAATACATGCGGTATTACTGAAGATCAATCTATTGCAAAAAATCCTGAAAAATGCTACATAGCAGTGCCACCTGTTGATCGATGTATACCAAAAACGAATCAGCACCAATTTATATGAGGGAATAACTGAATATGATTTCCTATTAAATTCCGTGCTTTCACTCTTGAGATTCAGCGCCCACAAAATATATCTCACATACAGAAACACAGACCCACAGACAGACATTTTGTAAAAAACATTTTTTCAAGGTGTCTGGTCCTTAAAAGGTAGAAATCCGCCGTAAACCGGAATTCCAAAATGTTTTACGAATGCAATCATTTCTTCTTGTGAAAACAGAAAAAAAAAGTAAAATTAGTAAACAAATATATAACAAAAGATTTAGATAAAAAATGTGTAAGCTTTAATAAAGTGTAACCCCATTTACAAATCTTTTTATTTCATTTTAATGAAATTATCACAATCGACTATGTATATAATGTATCCAAATTTTGTAAAAATAGATTTATTATGATTTTCCTTCGCTTCCATGCGAATTAAATTAATTCCTTTAGAGAAAAAAATACGCAAGAATAGAGCTTTAGAAAAAAACTAGTTATTTATTTTTCATTTTCAAATTTTAGTTCGTATGAAATTATTGTAATTCAACTTTGCAAGTGCTTTTCAGTTTTTGTTATCGGAAAATGATTATGGGTACTTACAGCAAATGTATTTCAATTTAATCAAGCGTAGAGTAATAAAAAATATGTATTTTTCATTTACATTCAGACATCAATTTTGAGTTTGCATTTCACTTGTTGAGATTTTTTTTTTACTTCAGTAAATACAAATGCCTCCTTTCTTTAAAAAAATATGTTTATACATATTTAAAACTATTTTTTATAAAAATATTTTTCTGGAAATCATAATTATGCGAATTTTGAAAGAATTTGTAATAATAGTATTGATACTTTTTTTTTAAATATATATATTTATGAATTCCGAAGTTTAGAGCACTAAAGGTAGATAAAAATGCATATGCTGAATCATGCACAGTAAAATGAAAAAGAATGATTTTAAAAGCGAATAATATAAGCATGCGTGTATTTTAAATTAAAATTAGAAAAAAAAATGTTACTAGTTGCTTAAAACAACCGACTGTCTTATTTTTTCCGCAAATATTACTAATTTTGTACTGCGAGCATTGATGTAATTTTCAGAAATTAAAAAAAAGATACTTTTCATTATCTCACTTGTGGCAGTGAACATACAGGGTAACTTTGCTGACACATTAGTCTAGTAGCGGCTCTTTTAACAAATAGAAAATAAATATGATATACAATTAAATTAAACTATCTTGTAAATATTATATTCTGCTTGAAGAATATTGCCTGCGTTGTCATCATTACTGTGAAAAGATTTACGTTCTTGAAAAGCATCATCCTTTCTTCCTATCCGAAAATGATCACAATTACGAAATAAATAAATCAATATAATAAAAAAATAACGCCGCTTTAACATAACATGTAGCACGTACACACAAAAAAAAAGAAAAGAAAGTGCAGAACAGATGCAAAAAACAATATTGTACACAACTGATATCAACTGAGAGAGAGAGATAATTTTTTTTTTTTTTTTTTTTTTTTTTTTTTTTTGAAGGCAAACAACTTTTATTCCGCTTTTTAAAATATATTCTGCAAATGATGATTATGATATATGATGATTTGTGTGAGTTTGATTTTCAGCTATCGTTATCGAAAAAAAAAAAAAAAAAGAAAATATATATGTATGTATTCAATATAAGCACTATTTCAATGTTAATAAATAATGTTTAATTAATCAAACTATAATGTGCATAATGTATTTGCTAATTGTACAGAGCAGCTTTTGTGAACATCTCAAGAATATAGCTTGAAAATTCTAAAAGTTATTGACATTAGAATATGCTCTATCTGTTTATAAATATAATATATGTTAAAAAGTTTAATAAATCCAATTGATTTCTTTTAAATCACCAGATTTTAAAACATTATATTAACTTTTATATAAACATTTTAATAAAAATTTTTTATTTTACTTAAGAAAGGTGTTATAATAAAAATAAATGATATTGACATGTTTCGGAACCGTCAAATAAATTCCATAATCATAATATAAATAAAACTAAAATTTCAAAATATTTCACGGTCAATACAAATGACACGCGACAATGAGATATAAATAACAAAACACACAAAAAAAAAACACGCGCTCTATTGCAAAAATTTAAGATAAAATATAGACCATGATCTAAAATATAAATAAAAATAAAATTTCAAAATATTTCACGGTCAATACAAATGACACGCGACAAAGAGATGTAAATAATAAAAAACACAAAACACACGCGCTCTATTCTAAAAAAAATAAATTAAAATATAGACCATGATCAAAAAGAATTTCCAACATGGTTCATCCCATTCAAGCTCTCACGAGGAATTTATTCATTAATCCTAACCATAACTTAGGAATAATAAAAGAAACGGTATCATTGCAAACCAGATTTTTACGCATATAAATTTCAATGGACTCTCTTATAATAGATTTTCGACAACAATTTGATATGAAACATAATTTACTTTCAATAAACAGTATTTTTATCTCCTCATTTAAATATATTCTTGATAAGGCAGTGTTAGTGCGTTCAAATTTAATATCAGATTCGTGCTCCCCTTTTCTAATTCCAGACTTTCTCCCTGTCATGCCTCTGTAATAATTTAAGTCACCATTTTCAGTAATATAAGGTATTTCATAAACTCCAACCAGATCATCATGTCCTGTAGGATCTACTTGGTTATTAAGTAAACACCTTAATTTTGGTGGAGGCGTTGCAATCAATTCAATATTAAACTTTTTTAATTTAAATTTTAATTTCTCAAAACTGCCTTTCAGATATGGAAAAGAAACTCTTTTAAGATTTTTAGGACCATCCCCTTTATTGAATATTTCAGTTAACCCTGGATATTGTTGTTTAGGCTTCCCTTTTCTATAATAATTTATTAATTTATTGATGCTACTATTTTTATACCCATTAGAACCTGCAATCTCACGGTTTAATAAGGGGTTTAGTTTAATAAGGAAGGGGGATTCTTTGAAAAGATCAATTTATAGAAAGAAAATTAGTAGCCAACACATTATTCCAAATTCCGCTTGTTCACCTTTTTTGTTATAAATTCTCTACTTTCCGTTTCAGGGTTGACAGAGCGTTTAAAGTCTGTTCTGATGAGTTTTTAAATTTAGAGTTGTTTAATATCCGTGAGATTGCAGGTTCTAATGGGTATAAAAATAGTAGCATCAATAAATTAATAAATTATAATAGAAAAGGGAAGCCTCAACAACAATATAAAGGGTTAGCTGAAAGATTCAATAAAGGGGGGTGATCCTAAAAATTTTTAAAAGAGTTTCTTTTCCATATCTGAAAGGCAGTTTTGAGAAATTAAAATTTAAATTAAAAAAGTTTAATATTGAATTGATTGCAACGCCTCCACCAAAATTAAGGTGTTTACTTAATAAGCAAGTGGATCCTATAGGACATGATGATCTTGCTGGAGTTTATGAAATATCTTATATTACTGAAAATGGTGACTTAAATTATTACATAGGCATGACTGGGAGAAAGTTTGGAATTAGAAAAGGGAAGCACGAATCTGATATTAAATTTGAACGTACTAACACTGCCTTATCAAGAACATATTTAAATGAGGAGATAAAAATATTGTTTAGTGAAAGTAAATTATGCTTCATATCAAATTGTTGTCAAAAATCTATTAAAAGAGAGTCCATTGAAATTTATATGCATAAAAATCTGGTTTGCAATGATACCGTTTCTTTTATTATTCCTAAGTTATGGTTAGGATTAATGTATAAAATCCTCGTGAGAGCTTGAATGGGATGAACCATGTTGGAAATTCTTTTTGATCATTGTCTATATTTTAATTTATTTTTTTACAATAGAGCGCGTGTTTTTTTGTGTGTTTTGTTATTTATATCTCATTGTCGCGTGCCATTTGTATTGACTGTGAAATATTTTGAAATTTTAGTTTTATTTATAATATGATTATGGAACTTATTTGACGGTTTCGAAACATGTCAATGTCATTTATTTTTACTATAACACCTTTCTTAAGTAAAATTAAATTCTTTTATTAAAATAATATATGTTGCACAGTATTACCAATACACAATATTGCACTTACTGCTCTATTTGATATACAGCCCCTCATATTTTTGTTGTTTTTTGGGGATTTCAATCTTATTCTATCGACGTTCATTTACACAATTTTCAAAGTATATTTATCAGATTTTCACAAAAGTTTCTCTGTACATTTTGCTACTATATTTTGCACATTATATTTTGTTTGCATTCTGGCAAGCAAGGTGAAACATCATTTTGTAAAACTGCACAATTTTCATCCATTTTTCTTAGTAATTACTTTTTTTAATGCAGAATAATCTGTAGAATATTGTTTGTCATATTTTTTCAAAATAACGTTTTCTAAAAAAACTTTTTTATTGTTTTTATTGTTTAACTTCTATATTGAAAACTCTGCAAATTACAAGCAATTTTTTAAAATAAGAACTTTAATTTTTGTACAAGTATGCATATAATCCGCATAAAAATAAAAACAGTTTATTACAATAAACCACTTAATCATTGTCTAGATTTTTAATGATTTTGCCATTTTTTTTCTTTCAGGATTATTCTAAAGATATTCGTCTTTTTCAATGTGTTTACTATCCTCTATTGTGTTTCGAAAAAAAGTTGTCGCGGGAATCTATGACCTGTACTATTGTTATAGTATAGGTATATATATATGTATACATACCTATATATGTATAGGTATATATATATATATTCGAAAATATATATTTATATATTTATATAATGGTTTTAAGTGTTGAATATAAGGTTCTAATACGTTGTTTAAAATCATGTGTTATAACTTATCTTTGACGGTTAACAGAAAATCAGATAGAAATGCAAGAAAGTTTATAGTTATAGACATTTAATTTGAAAGAACATTCTCATATTTAAGGCATTTGTTCCTATCGTTGCTATAATTCCTGCAGTTATAGAATTATTACAATTACTACATTTTAAGCAAAATAAAATCATTCATAGAACAAATAAAATGCTGAACCATTTAAAAGTAAACTTAAAACGTAAGTAAAATAAAGTAAAAGTAACGTTTCTGATACATTTAATAAAAGATTAATATTTAAGATAAAAAAGTGTTGTTATTTATAAAACAGTTTAAAATATTAAAAAACCTTTATAAATATTACTCAAGATAGATCTAGGAATAATAATAGATTAAAATAAAATAAAAATAAATAAAAAAGAGAAATCACAAATTCGACATACATTGTGAAGCATTTTCCAATAGTAACAGAATATTCTCATAAAGTTTAACTGTAATAATGTAAACATCTAACAAAAAACAAACAAACAAACTCATAATGCATAAAAATAGTTTTATACAATTACTTCTTATATCCGGTAATATATTCAAGTTCTTTTGAGCAGTCTCACATTTGATATCAAGAATAGGCATACACCATTTATAGTAAAAATTAGTTCATCGAAAATATACCTATCACAGATGATTAAAAATAGATATTACTTTTGAAAAAAAAATATCTTAAATATATATAGGACAGTTGCACCATAAAATTTAACTAATAATAACGCATTGCTCAGTGGTGCACAAAACAGGAATTTTAATATACATTAGTATATATTAAAATAAAATAAAACTTTCAACGTTTCGCGCCGTCTTCTGCGGGCGTATTCAGGAAAATATGAAATGGAAGGACTACGTTTGCATCTTGTTTGAGAGATAATATTTCTACTAAATTAAAAACTAAATGAATTAAAATTTTAAAAATGTTGCCAATTACACGTGAGTAAAAATTAAAATATTGCAAGGAATATTATTTTTATTTTTATTTTTATTTTTTATTTCCTTGCAATATTTTAATTTTTACTCACGTGTAATTGGCAACATTTTTAAAATTTTCATTCATTTAGTTTTTAATTTAGTAGAAATATTATCTCTCGAACAAGATGCAAACGTAGTCCTTCCATTTCATATTTTCCTGAAGACGCCCGCAGAAGACGGCGCGAAACGTTGAAAGTTTTATTTTATTTTAATATGTACTAATGTATATTAAAATTCCTGTTTTGTGCACCACTGAGCAATGTGTTATTATTAGAAAAATATCTTGTTGTACACTTTAATAACATAAATTTCACTATTCGTGAAGTAATCAACCCCCTTAAAATGCAATGAAAACATATTTTCCTTATAGACCATATGCAAAATAATTCTGTTTCGTCTCTTTGAACGAACTAGGTACTAGTTTTTCTTTATACGCGTCAACGGTGTAACGTATATAATTTTAGGGCAATTCCATACAGCTGTCAGATTTGATGTATTTTTTTATATAAATTTTCTAACTTCATTTTAGAAATATATGCCAAGTTTTCAAATAAATATTTTACATTCAAAATTTTTATTTTTATTTGCAAGTGGAAACAATCCATATAAATAACATAGCTGAAATTAAAAATGTTTGTGTACAATAGTATTCTTGAAGAAAACTGAAATGACAGTTATAACTGATTTTGATTTATCTTTAAAAAAATGATAATTGTTACCTATTTTGCATTTTTTATAATAAATGAAGGCATGTAATTTAATATTTAATGGTTCAAAATAACCTTAATGTAATATTCTTGAAAATAACGCTTGTAAAATAAAATCTTGCGTCGTATTTTCAAATAGTAAGCAATTTTTCCTCGATATGTTTTCGAAAATGCCAAAAAATGTGAATAGATGAGTAATGTAATTTATTATGAACATTCTCGATAATAAAACAATTATTAAATTTATTAGTTTAGTCATTTTTTTAAATAAATGTTTGAGAAACTTTCAATCATTTCACACAGTCATTCTGCCACGTCAAATGACAGTTAATAAATTCAACCTTACGCAGTTAGATTGCTGTAAATGATAATCTTGTGCTGCTTATACATCATATTTAAGATATGTTTTAGTTTACCCCTTAAGTGGTTTTATAATTCACAAATGTTATCAGTTTTAAAGTTACAGGATAGAGTAATGGTTTACAAAATGTGATTTTGTCACACAATAAGAATTTACTCAAAAGTGAAAAAATAAATAGATGTAAAAAATTTGTACAAATATACAAAAAAACGTATTTTGTTCAATATTTTAATCAGTAAAAGTTATTTGTTAACTGAAAAATAATTTTTTGTTTGAAAATAGCTTCAGGGTAACTACTTTAACTTTATTTTACATCTTAAAATGCCATTCCGTCACATATGGAATTTAATTATATTTTCTATTAATTATCAGCAATGAAATTACACTTGAAATGATTGAATCACTTGAAATTTTCAATCACTATTCTGACTTATTATAAAATATTCAGTGTTGTAAAAGTTTCAGGAGATGCATATCAATGTCTTTATGACCGAATTGTTTTATAGTGGTTAAATTACATCCCAAATGATTTTTCCAATAAACTGATTAGGGTGTTTTTTTTTCTGTGTAATCAAACTATAAATGCCTCGGACTTCTTTTTCAATATCACAGATACAGGGAATCACAATAACATAGATAGTTTTCATCACAATTCAACATAGTAACGAATTTATATCGCTGGCAAACATAATGATTTTAAAGATGCATAATAATTTGTTAAAGTTGTTAAAAAACAATCTTTTAAAATTCCATGACATTTTACTGCAGATATACATTGTCATCGATAAACTAAACATTTATACATAAGTCAGTCCCTAATATGAAGCATAAAATTTATGTTTTATATTAGGGAACATAGCGTAAATAATGAACTTCAGCTTTCGCAGCATTAATCTTTTGCAGTGATTCGAAATTTAATAATGTGTTTTCAGATTAAAAATTCTCTTTGAGTTTCAACATTACTTCCGTATTTTGATGACATTTATTTAAAATAATATACACTGGAGTATTAAATTATACTTTGCCTCACAATCAAATCTCACTTTCATCTCGTGTGATTTCATCATAATTATGTTTGGCAGTAGGATGAGTTTGTAATGATACAGTAAATGAAACTGATGATTCGGTTTACTCGCCGTCTACCAGGGGAAACTGCATTACTGATTCTATATTGCTTCATAATTCGTTGCATTTTAACAGGTAATATTGTCTCAGATTTATAATATATTTGATTATTATTAAAACTGATAGATTTAGGATAAAGTTTATTCTAATGAAACATAATTATATCTTTAATTTGTTATGAAAATACAAGATGATTTCTTTAAGGCAATATTTATTTGCTATTCTTTAAATAATACTTACATGATTATTTGCCAAAAATTGCATTTAAAATATATAATACATAATTAAATGAGATGGGAAAACAAATTATTCAGCTTTCACACAATTTGAGGATAATTTGTATGGGTATTTATTATTGAGATTTGAACATGAAGCGGATAATATGATATCTACATACTGTCATTTTTACAGCTCTGTATTTAAAGGAAAAATTTTAAATATCACTGACATTTTTTCTATCAATTGTATAATTTTTTAAATATGCACATATTTTATGTTATCGACTTTTTTTTACATTGTTACGCGTAGATTATTTCACAATGAGATATTTTCCATTTTAAAACTGTTACAGCCATTTATAAAGACACCTTTATGACTTTCTAGCAAAACAAAACCGTATGAGTATCATAAAATATGTTAAATAATGAAATGACAGTGAGATTTTTTTGAAAAACAAGTTTAAAATTTCCCGTGAAGCGTAGCAAATGAGGTGCGTTCGTACGATAACGAAGTTTAAAAATATTCAGATCTTGCTGTTATAGTAGATAGTACTTTGGATACGGTATAGTGCTCGAAATCTTTTGTGTGTTCCTGTAAATATACAGGAAGTAACTTTTATCACACCTCTGTAACGTATATAATATTTATAAAATGCGAAATAGTTTAATATAATTAAAACACACCCCAAACAATGTTTCTCCGTTTAGCGTTATGTAGTGGAATGCATTTGTGTGGCCCTGTAATTTAATAATAAACATTCTTTGCATCACAGATTGTACAGAATGTACATTTTAGTATATATATACTTCGCAGGTTCATGTCAATTCTATTGTATTCGAAAGAGTGTAACACCATTAAAATGCATTTGAAACTTTTTTCCCCATTGACCGTAATGTAACGGAATAATTTTCATTGTCCCTGTAATTGATCTATGCATCCGATTTTCATAAAATTTTAAATCACTTGACAAAATTATGTAATAATTATATATTTTAAATTTTAAACGATTAAAATATATTTGAAACTTTTTTCCCCATTGACCGTAATATAACGGAATACTTTTTATTGTCTCTGTAATTGGTCTATGCATCCGATTTTCATAAAATTTGAAATGACTCGACAAAATTATATAATAATTATATGTTTTAAATTTCAAATGATTCGGTTTGTTAGTTTTTGCGTTGTTATATGCGGACAGACAGACAGACAGACGGACGGACTGAACGACAACTATAGGTGCTACGTATTTACATAATTACGAACGCACCTAAAAATTATAGTGATACTACACTTGTTTAATGATTAGGAGTTTTATAATGCTTAAAAATTAAACATATTTTTTCTATTTCTCAAGAGCATATTTAATAGAAATTCAACATTTTTGATGGTCTGCAACTCATCAATATGAATTTAGAAAAAAGCATTTTTTACATTAATATTTCTACCTTCGTCCACACTCGTGCGGTTTTTTTCATTTTATTGTCGTTATAGATTTAAAGAGTCTAATAAAGTGTCAAAACTTTAGACTTACAAAAATTTTTCATATGACTAAATATGTGAATTTAGAGTGCACCTTTTATTTTAAAGAAATAATTTCTCTAAATCTGAAATTTGTTTGTGTTTATTAATTAAACCAAGCTTTAAATTTAATGTAATTACTTTTTTTTTGTAATGTTATATGAAATTCTTTCCAGCTAAAAACGATTGTATATTTCATTTTTTCTTTTAAATAATTTACAATATGATTTCTTTTGATGAAATAAAAATAATACTTTTTCACAGTTTATATAAAATTTTTCGTCCTTTTGCAAATCCTTTCCAATGAAAAAATATAATTTTATTCTTAATAATATAACAAAAAATATTTTCAAATCATACTATGCCTATAATATAGAATCAATTTTCAATTAACATGATTAAAGTGTTAATAAGTTCAAATGTGCTACATAAGCTGATACTAGTTTGAGAACATAAATTCAGAAACGTAATATATATAACTTAGAGATCGGCAGTGGAAAATTAGATTGTGTCTAAGCCCGATCTGATTTTTTTTCAGATACTCGGATCGTGCCGAGATCAAGCTTCCATCTCCTGTTTAAACGTGTTGTAACGTGATGGTCGGTATGTTGATGAAATGAAGACATAATTCTAAATACAAGATAAAACCAAACAGTTTATTTAAACCTCTGGAACATGGGAAAGTGGAGCGATAGTTCAAGATTTCAGTCACTAAGCACATTACTAAGAGATTTAATCATGAGCTATACTCACGATCATGTCTTAAAGCTCAGTTCGGGGCACTTCACACTAGCTTCACGTTCAGATTGCGGTTAAAAACTAGTTTAAACGTATAATAAGACAGCCCGTGGCTGCAAACACTCTTTATTCTCAAAAATATCCAACGTATTGAAATAATTCATACCCACTGGCACTCTTCTTGGGTAACTCAGCTCACCACAAACTAACTCGGCTCACACTGCTGACTATCTCACTTTAGAGCACAATCTATCTCACTGGAGGCTATCTCTTCACAACACAATCTATTTCACCTGGCTGGCTTTCGCCTCCTCACCACACTAGCTGGCTTCCGGCTTCTCACCACACACACAACACACTCCAACTTACAGCTTTTATACATTGCAAACTGAAAACGGCGCTATAAATTTGCATATTACCCCTAACCGCAACTAACTGTAGTTTCGAGGGCGACACACACGCTCCGGAAAGTTAAAGTTCAATAAAGGATAAATGTCGCTTCCGCGCCACACACGTTAGAACATTGACGTCACGATCTCACTAAAATGCTAGAGTACCTTTATCACAAAGGACACTCCCTCTCAGTGTTACAAGCCATAACTGGACTAAACAATTCTCAGTACACAGTTTGTCAAGCGCAAGTCGTTTTTTTAATAGTGAATAAAGGAATTTTAATTAAAGAAATCTTTAAAAATATTACTATAATTTACTGTGAAATTTTAAGAAAAACCTAGCGGCTTAAAAATGTATGTTTAAATCATCTTTTTTCTTTTTTTTTTAGCTATATTAATTTTTTGAATGAGTTTATATAAAATCTAATAGTCTAAGAGTATTAGCAACAAACTTAATGCTGCTACACTGTATTCCATGGCTTGTCAACTTATCTTAAAACGAGCTTAAATGCATTTTATAAAAATCAGATTTCTTTTCCTTTGAAATTGAGTAGGCTAGGGACAGATAGCTTACAGCTAAAAGAGAGATAGTCAAATTATCCCCCCTCCCCCCAAAAAATGTAGTCCCTATCCCGAAATAGCAATGTAAAAAAATCTCTTTTTATCGTTCAGATTCTTCGTGTCAGGTGGAGCAGATGAAACATCAAAATCTTAAACTTCCTTACCATTTATTTTCGCACGTGCAAAACTCAAAATAATCTGAAATTGTAGTTCTTTTTTTTTCTGAATTGGTGGTACCGAAAATAATGATAAAAAAAGTGATCTTCGGATTTTTATGGTCAACAGAGCCTGAAAAAAATCCAAAATTGCAAAGTTAATATGGGAAATTTAAAATTAAACATTTTTATTTTGAATGCGTTGAGCTCGAATTATGTCCAAAACAGTAAAATTATCATCGTTATTTTTTCTGTTTTTCCGATTTTTTTCTGTCCTGGAGAACACGAAATAACAACAATGCGACAATTGTTGCAATTTTGCTTTCTATTTCTTTGCCTACATATCAGAAAGTAGTAATATTTCCATTTTGTTTCCTTCTTTAAATTCTGATAGTTGAATTTTTCGGGTTTGGTGGAACCAAATTTCTAAAATTTATGTGGGGGAAAAGCATTTTATTCCGTTCTTTCATTCGAAGCAGGCAAAAATCTTTTTTCTTAAGTCCAGATTTAAAGCCGAAATTTTTTTTCTTATTTTTCGTACAATCCATCATAATTTTAAACATCATGCAATACTGGTACTTTAGCCAGCTCAAAATCGGAGTCAAACACGTTGTCCGAATTAAAAAAAAACCGCAGTCACAATTGGAGTCGGATATTTTTCGCATCAACTTCGCAGCTCTATAAATACCATATATAATTGAACCTTTTTTAATGTAATGGAATAATCACATATTTAATATGTTACAACGTTAAGTGCCAGGAATATGTGCAGAATTACTATAAACTTTGTAAAAAATTCGATCTTTGTGACGCATCTGATAAAACACATAACTATTGAAAATAAGTTTGTTGATAAATTATCCAAGATGTTTTACTTAAAACCAGAAAATGCGAAAACATATATGTATAACGACACAAAACATGTATATATATATGAGGACCCCAGAAGCCAAGGGGTACAAGTGACAAAATTTCGATTTGGAGTAAATTGAGTTTAAAGATAATGGATGTTAAATTGGAACATCAGTAACAATTGAGTGAATTGAAATAGGAAATTTCTGCTTGTTGCACTCTGGTCTTTGAACTCTTATTACAATAACTGTTAAAAAATAAAGTAAAATTTTCTTTAAATGTATAATTAATCAATATTGTTTGTTTTTCGAAAAAAGTGGTTTGCCTCTATAACTCAGCAAATAATAAGAAAATCACTTATATTTCTTTACCTGAAATGAAAAAAGCATATTTTTAGGTCGTTTGTGTATTTAGTTTATTTTTTTCAATTTTGTCACTTATACCCCTTGGCTTCTAAGGTCCTCATATATTGTATTTTTTCAACAAATCTTTTTAATAATGTAAATACAACCCCTGTCTGAAACAAAAATCAATATATCTATATATTAAATTAAAAATTACATTATTTGCATTTCACATTCAATTCATTGTTGATTAAGTGACTTTTTTAAATTCTTACTACTCTTTTCATTTCTTCATCAATCGGAATCACTAGATCATCAAAATCCAATTTAAATAAAGTTATTCCACAAGAGTTTCATTTCAATATATCTTCATCGTTTTATCCACAAAAAACCCATTACTCAGTTTTAAAAAAATGTACCTACTATTACTATTTTAAATTTGATTGTTAATGAAATTTCCTATCCAAAAGAGAATTACTCTTGAATGTCCTCTTCAATTTCATTTCAAATTTAAATTTTCTTTTTAACTTTAGATATTGCATATGTGACCTTTCAAAAATCTTAATGTCATTTTCTAGAGAAAAATATTTTATTTTTACTTATTGATAGAATTAAAGCATCTTTTTATACTAGTTAATTTCTGAAATGTGATAAGTTAAATATTTTTATTTTTACAATAATAATCATCTCTTAATATATCAGCCTATTAACTGTCTGTTGCCTTTTTTAAATCTATATTGATACTGTAAAAGAAATAAAGATCAACTATACTTAATCCTTATCACTACAATGAACACATTGAACACAGATAAAAATATGCATTCAATGTAACCTTAAATTCTTAAAAATGTTTTTTACTTTAAAGTACAATACATTTTTGTGATTTAAACATAAAAACAAAAATTCTTTTCCTGCCATTGACTTTTGTAATTTACTTTTTTGGATGTACTTTTTTCAATGCGTTAATCAGCTTTCTCGAATGGAAAAACTATTTATATATAAATCAATATGCATATTGTACATTATTTGTTATGTGTCGGGCAGAACAATACAAAGTGATTAAATTTGTGCAAAAATTTGCTCTGTTTGTTAATATTATTTCTCTGTAATTAATAAATAATTTACAAAAGAAAATATTATTTTAATTGTTAATGTTTTCAACAAAATACAATAATTGAATAAATATTTAATTTATCAACAAATTGTTTCAAAACATATACTAATCAAGGATCAAACATTGTATTTCTGTAAATCTACTGAATTTACTAATTTTATTTTCTGCTTTAATAATAAATAATGAATGAGTTTTACATAATAATTTTTTTTTATGCATTTGAGCCAATTTAAATTATTGATAGACTAAAGTTAAATTTATTGTATTACACTCTTATTCTTTCATGTTCTGAAATTATATCCAAACAACTCATTCCAATGGATACAAAATTTTTACCATGTTACGTTTTTGATGAAATTTCACTTATGTCTATATAGAGAAAATCAAAGAAATCGTTTCTAATTGCGTCGATTTAAAATATCCTATCTTTATTTTCGTAATTTTTAAAAACTTTATATGCTTACAATGGCTTCTTATTGCTTGGATGCTCTATTTTCCCCAAAAATGCTTTGAATTTGCAAAGTAGGCTGCAGTTTGAAATGCATTCCTTCAATTTTTCTACTAACTATATTAGATTTTTTAATGTTCTATTAAAAAATTGAAACGTTAATTTCCTATTGCGCAGACTAAATTTCAAAATTATTGAAAAACACCGTAATCACTGGCGATAAATTGATAAATAAGCTAAATAACTTTGTAAAATCACCATAAAAAGAAAATTAAACAAGACGCGTTTCGAGCTTCAAAAATAAGAGCTCGGCATCAGCTACTCCAAACAAGTGTCACAAGGGACAGAGTCGAGATCTCCACTCTGTCCCTTGTGACACGTTGTGAAACGATAATTTTCTTTTTATGGTGATTTTACAAAGTTATTTAGCCTATTTACATTTCATAACTTTGTTTCATACCAGTTTGTCTTCCATGTTGTATAGTTAGAGCTCTATTAATGTTTTCTAATGTGTTTATTTTAAAATGTAGCTTAACCCCTTCGGGACGGGAGCTTTTTGCGAAATCTTTAATGCTTTGTCACCGGTTTTTAGAAACAGAAATCCGTGTCTTATTAAATCGTGAAAACGCACCTATTAAATAAAGCGGATTTTATAGCAAAATTTCACTGGTGTGGATAAACAAGGTCTCTTAAGGGGTCTCAGGAGTCTTACTTTTTACCTGGTAGTGCAACTTAGCAACATGTCACATTTGATTTTTTTTCTCAGTCCCTAGAAAACATAAATGCATAAAATTTTTAATATAGACAACTTAATATCTCTTCTATTAAAAATAATTTTTTTAATATTCTACATTGAAATTCTATTTTATTTTTTTAATGTTTAATTTTGATAAAAAAAATAGACTTGTATCTATTGCGCGCAGGATTCTAGCAAAACTATTAGTTCAAGAACCGCTAAAAAAGTTTTTAATGGTGTAAAATTAATGTATCTTGAACTTATATCTCATTTTAAAGCAATTTATGCATTTACTTATTTAAAATTTGAATTGAAATTGAAAAAATTGAAAAAAAAATCATTTTTATTAAAAAAATTGCCAATTATGAATAATCAATGTAATTAAAATTCTAAATTTGAGGTATAAGTTGTTCTTAAACTTAAAATGAAGATATTTACCAAGTTTCATACAAATTGCTTTATTATTTTTTGAGAAATGTTGCGCGCAGTCAAAGAACAATTTAAATTTTATATCAAAATTAAATATAAAAAATATATAATAAAAATTCAATATAGAATGTTAAAAAAATTATTTTAAACAGAAGAGATATTACGTTGTCTATATAAAAAGTTTTATAGATTTAAGTTTAATAGGGACTGAGAAAAAAATCAAAGGTATATATTGCTAAATCGCACTACCAGGTAAAAAGTAAGACTCCTGAGACCCCTTAAGCCTTTTTGCGGCACGTATACGTGCCGCTCGTCCCCAAGGGTTTAAATCAAGACTTATTTTCTTGGAAATCTCCGATATTCATGCCAGGGTGTGAAACAGAATAGTGCGTAAACGTCTCTCGATGGGCTTCGTGTTAAGAAATATAGTGAGCTAAGGCTTTCAAATTCATTCCAGCTTCAAATCACTAAGATTTTCCTGAAAATAAAATTTAACGACGAAGCTGTAAATGTAATTGTATCAAAATACTGGAAATTGTTTATTCGTGTAAAATGTAAGATGCAATTCCAATCACTGCGAAAATTTAGGAAGTTTCCAATTTTTCCTGTGTGCAATTTTGAAATTCATAACTCCTCCTAAATATTTAAACTGTAACGAATGATATTGCCATACAGATATTTTTAAACCATTTGATACGGACAATGAACACAGGTATGTGTAAATGAATTATGCAAAATATTTTTAAAGAAAAATTAACTACATTAATTGCAAGTAAATTACAAAATAACTGTAATTCATTACA
This sequence comes from Maratus speculifer, assembly GCA_964019185.1. Classification (NCBI taxonomy): domain Eukaryota; kingdom Metazoa; phylum Arthropoda; class Arachnida; order Araneae; family Salticidae; genus Maratus; species Maratus speculifer. Next base: position 18,577,106 of record OZ025297.1, on the reverse strand, counting down.
ATTTAAAAATTATCATAAAATCAGTCAGGTGTTTACAACGCCCTCGAACGATTATGAGGCAAAAAAGGAAACGAGGAATGAATTGTAAAATATTCACTAAATCAAAAATTTTAATAATAAGCATGTCTCATCAACTAACTTACACTAAAGCAAACACATTTTTCTTAACCCAATAATTTTTAAATTTCATTTATAATAGTTTATTGTTATTTTCCATCTTTGTGTTTATTTGTATTTTCTTTTTCTGCTGATGATTGAGTAAAGTCAATCGAAACATGTAAAAATTATTAAGATCTTTTAATGTTTTTATTAGTATTTAACGTCCTTTATAGCAATTAAATATTTTAATGCATATTTTTGAAATGTTTTTAATGGACGTATATGAAAACTTCTATTTATAATTGATATAATTAATGTTAAGTAAATTCTGTTACATATTAATGTTAGAAACGTACTTAATCAAATTACAATTTATGTAGGATTTTCTTTTTAAATTTTTAGAAGCATTTCAAAGCATTTTTAATCAAGCGGATTCATTTATTTTGTTTGTTTATTTTACGCTGTAAGTTTAAAATGTTTAAATTTTGAAAACACCTCACGCAATGCTACAGTCAATATGCTAAATGATTGAGGAATTAAGCTTTTTTAAAACTTGATATTTAAGGAATACCATCATAAATGGCCATCTTATGCTCCATATTGAGTACATTAATCTTGATATGCCTGTTGTGGATTAATTATGAGTTTCAATGTAATGGAAAAAGATCGAAACAGTCTCCAATGAAAAAGTAATATTTCTGAATAAAGAGGAATTTTAGATCCGATTGAATCCCATAAGATATTAATGTATATGTTCTTATTTTTCAAGATGTAAAATTGTGTCCCTCCTTTTAAGTATATTTTTATTCAAAATGGTGTATGATATTTTAAAATAGTTCAATAAATTAATTTTGTACTTTTACTTTCCAGAACGATCTTTAAATGGAGAATAATTCATATAATAACGCGTTATCATTGAGTTTTATCGCACAAAAAAGTTATCGGAACGGCACTCCCACTATTACCTATAACATCATTTCAACATGAGAAGCAGTTTGCCTTCTGCAAGTATGTAAAAATGGAATACACAGTATGTAAAAATGGAACGTATACAGATTTCAGTAAAAGTTAGCCCAAATGATAAAATCATCTGGAACTCGTATCACAAATCTGAAAAAATCATACTGTCTTTCCAAACATGTTACTTTCATTATTGTCTTTTAACCCCATCTTTGTGGCGTTTATTTGTCGTGCTTTATAAAATACAACGTACATTTTATTATGTTACCAAGCAACTTTAATAGCTATTGACAAAAAACCCCCGCATATTTAATTCTTTGAAATTAATATTATTACCCATGTTAAGAAATGCGACTTTGCCAGGAGCATGTCTGTACTCTGACCATTGTCAATGAGATACCAGGAAGTCGTATATACCAATTAAAATACAATTAAATGAAAATACTGATTATTTTACTTTTCGTAAGCATATGGTTCAAAATAAAATTCCGTACATCATTTTGAATAACCTAACCTAGTAGTTCTAGAAAACAACAATATAAACTTTTTTTTTAATAGAAATATACTTAAATAAATGTATTGATATTTAAAGACTATAGGTTTTATCACAAAATTATGCTGCAAGAATGCAAATGATTTTCGGTATAAACCTAAGAATGTTGGAATATGATTATTCTAAATAAATATATAAAAGTGCCTACAATCCGATGTAATATATCGTAAGCAACACTTTATTTTCACTTTATACATGAATTTATTTATTTATTTATTTATTTTTATTTAATAAAACTTTTATTGTCAATTTCCTTAGAAATGTCTGTATGAAATGTATTAACAATGCATTGAATTTATAAGGGAATTCTTATTTCTCAAATACTTCACTAATACTATAGAAATAATGCTTTATTTAATGATTCTGAAGCTTTAAAGACTTGCATGACTGAAGTTTAAAGACATAGTTTCTCATAAGAGAAATTATTTCAAAATAAATAAAAACCTAAAAAAAACTTTTTTTTCCACAAAATATTATAATTATTATAAGCTAGCAAATGATGTCTATTTTCCCTAATTAGATTTATTAAAATTCCAAAATACATTAATGTATGCTATTGCTGTAGCACTATTAAAAAAAAGTTCTTTTTCCTAGAATTGTTTGTTTCCATAAATATTATTATCGATTTTTTATAGAATTTCCACACAATGATGTTTGAAGAAAGCACAAAAGTTGTCATTTTCTTGGGTTTATTCTTCAAATAAAGCATTTCGATCTGCATAAAAATGCATTTTTGCTTCAAGTTTATTTATTTTGTATTATTGTCGACACTTTCGAATTTTTCTTTAATGATTATGACGGGAGTCTTTTAAAGAGGAATAGAATAATTTCGGATATGTTTTTTTTCTTAAAGCTATATTGAATTTTTATGCATGTTTTATTTAGTTGAATACGAATATATAATCAATATGAATACTTTCAAAATTTACAAATTAATGTAAAAAGAATTGTATAAAAATATTCATTACAACAGAGGTTCGTGCTAAAAATATAACTTTCGGTAATCTTATTAGCCAACATTAAAACTCTTTTTTTTGGTATTGCATGTATATGCATTTTAAAATAAACTATCATATTATCTTGAAATTATGTATCATTTCTTTTAGTAATGTACTTCATTGAACGCAATTTTTTTTCTAACTAACTCCATTGACAGCTTAATGTGTAATGAATATGTATTTTTTTTAATTAATGTCCCATAGTGCGTTATTGGTAAAAATGAAAGTTCATGTAATTTCAGTATCGCTTCATGGACAATGAATGCAATGCATTAAAAAAACATTTATATTTATTATATAAAAAAAATCCTAAATATTTATTATTGAAATTAAGAGATGAAACCGAGCGAAAGCGCTTCGATACAACGCACTACAATGCACATTTAGCATTTTCAAAGAAAATTTATGAGAATTATTATTTTTTAAATACTATTTTGAACATTTTAAAACTATCGTAAGTTATGAAAATTTGGTCTGATGAGGTGCTTTAAAAATGCTGCTACGAAATTCGAAGTTTAATTACTTCTAACAATGGACACGAAAACTCTTTTGAAGGAGCGAAGTATCTCATATCGCGAAGGGTTTCAAATTCGTATTTTTTAAAACCGATTGCAACTTTAGAGACAAGACGAGAGATAATTTTAGAGAAAAAGTCCATTGCGAGCACAAAATATTACAAATATATATATATATACCGGGTGATCCAAAAGTCAGGACGAACTTTAAAAATGAATAACTCGAAAACGAATCAAGATACAAAGATACGGTTTGCACCAAATGGATGGAAAAGAAACCGGATTTTGTGTGACAACGAAAAAAATATTGTTCTATTGGCGACCAACGGCATCACTAGCAGCATTGAAAGATGCCATCCGCCAAAACGTGTCTGCCATAAAGCAAGAAATGCTACTAAATGCTGTGAACGGTCTCACAGCTGCACTTATGAATGAGGGACAGCACATTGAACATTTTCTGTTGTACTAATTAACTGTAACTAAGCTGACTTGGAAATTGTCAACATTTTTTCATTTGCAAATCATCTTTTGGTGCAAAAAACACTACCGTGTCATTTTTTGGATGTCAACGGCAAACTATTTTTTTCGTTGTCACACAAAATCCGGTTTCTTTTCCATCCATTTGGTGCAAACCGTATCTTTGTATCTTGATTCGTTTTCGAGTTATTCATTTTTAAAGTTCGTCCTGACTTTTGGATCACCCGGTATTTTAAATAAGAACATTTTTCGAGGCTATTACCAAATTTAGGAACATGTATTTGTTTCATTCACATTCATATCAGCTCGATTAACCCTTTCCGGCGCACTACTCTTTAAATTTGGAATTTAAAGAAGAAAAAAATTAGGCAATCTATTTAGGCCTAGAGGAGTACACAGGTATTGTTTTGTAAAGATTGCACTAACCATTTTAATTATACAGCTGTTGCCGAAGTGGTAACCTCCCATAAGTAAAGCATTGATAAACGCAGTGAGAAGAGCATTGCTGTGAAGCGCGTATTACAGTAAAGCATTTTACCTATTATTTAAAAACAGTAGAGTTTGATCTCTGTCGTGCTTCCATCTAGAACTCATAAGAAAGATTTAAAGTAGCCATTAGAGTAGTTTTTGAAATATTCACGGAGTTTTTGTGCCTCCAAACAGGGGGAACTTAAGGTGTTGCCGACCCGGCGACACTGCGCGTTAAGGGGTTAATAATCATTATAAGAAATTGTTTAAGAAATCCATGCGCTTATTTTAACAAATATGATCTTTAAATTTGGGATTAAGCATTGACGCGTGCAATTGACAGATTTTTTGTGAAAATAATTGATTTTTTGATTCAATTTTAGATAAGTTACACGTATTGAATATCTAAATTCGGCAAAATTAAGTTCACAGAACTCATGATTAACTCACAGCCCATTCTTTCCTTATCTGATTACGGAAATCTAAACCTCAGCTAAAAATCAGCTAAAACTAAAAAGCCACCTAATCTGAAAATGAAATATTTTTGTCCGAATACCGTGATCAGCAGGCAGAAAAATTGGAAGTCTGACGTATAGGCGTGACGTCAAAATCTGGACAGTGCAAAGGTCACTTGGACGTTAAACGTCTTCCAACTAATGTAGTACTAATCTTAGTTGGAAATGAAGCTGGTACAAGCCTGGAGATCTGATAACTAAGACGTCCAAGATGGAAGACGTCCAGGGATTGTGAAATCCAAGATGACAGCCATATAACACTTTGGTCGTCTGGGGATATGAAATCCAAAATGGCGGAAGTCCAAGATGGTGAGTGTCCAAAGACCAAGTGTGAGCCCAATCCAGTTATTTGACTTAAATAAGTCTGAAAAAATGTTAATTAAGAAATATACAAACAAATTTTAAGTTTTGAAAGTGCTAGTAAACACATTTATTTTAAAGTAATTGACACAAATAAATATATATAATTACAATAAAATAGATGGCTTTTTACAAAATATTGAGGTATTTACAGATTTTTTTCACGAAAAAAAGCAGGCTTGTTAACAAATTCTTGTATATATTTTCATGCATGCACTAGATGCAATGTTTAATCTCATTTATTGCGTTTCGGGTTAGATACAAAGTCGTCCTCGCTGTCCACATCTGCACTCGAACCAGCAGCCTCCACATCACTCCTTTGCGAATAGCCCGGCTGGAGAGAGGATACAAACTTGACTCCGCATAAAGACTTTGATTTTAGATAGCTGATTTCAGATTTTAGGTAACATCTAGAATAATTAAATTAAACAAATAATTATTCCCTATTCTAAATGCAGAGTTCTATTTTTGCACTTTTTTCCAGTAACCACCGTCAATGGACACACACAAAAATAAATAGATTATTTTATTATTATAAATAAATCTATTCTCTACATTCAAAAACACATAAAAATTCATGAAATAACTGAAGTAGAAAAAAAAAACGATAAAACCAGCATTTCCTAATTTTAAATGTAAATAAAAACACGCAAAGTATACATATTAATGCGAATAAAATTTATAGCTTTATAACTGTAGCTTTATATAAAAGGTTATACATTTTCAAAACACACTTGAAATATTATTTTAAATAAATAAAAATTTTACTAATTCTTAATTTTAATGTTTATCAACTCGCTTTAAATCTAACAGACTATTGAAAATGCAGAAGGGAATACTTCAATCTAGATAATGTTTCTTTCTGAATACAATCAATTAATCGAATCATAATTTTCAATTAAGGTGAGCCTTTATTGCCAAATATAACTATGATGACTGATTGTGTTTGATTGTAAGCCATATTTGCTACCCAAGTATATATTATTCCAAATAACTATTTTATCATGATTTAGATATAATTCTGTCATTTATGCAATACTCATATTTAAAAAGTGTATACAGAAATCTGAAATTATTTCATGAATGATTGAATAAATTTATTATCAAGTACAAAGCCCAAAGTTTTTACCCATGTTGGGAACATAACACATACCTAATAAGTATTTACCTTTTGAAACTTAATGCATAAAAAATATTTTATAAAAATCAAAACAAATTTTGTATTTGTATTTAAGTAAACTAAGCTTTGGTTTGTTTTTGTTCAAGCTGCATTTATAAATTCCAATTGAAAGGAATTCTGTACTCAAATAATTAAAAATAGGTTTTAAGATAAATTTACATATGCAAATGAGAGTTTAATAAAATATTCCGTCGCTTTTTATTTATTTTTATTAAATTTATTTGCATAATTAATGCTTTAAAAATAAAATTACTTTAATAAATTCCTTTTGGCCTCTAACAGTCTTTCAAATATAAAAATCTTGGAATTCACCTATCAGAATGTTTGCTGCTTGATCACTAATTCATCAAACCATTGTTCGGTTATGCTACATTAAAGTTATAAGTAGCGATAGATATATTTGCTTTTTCTAAATTGTGATCTAGAAATAACTGGATGTTTTAAAATCTAATTACAATTAAACGGTTGCTGATACTGAAGTTAATCTTGAAATGGAATAATGTGGTAAGTTAGGAATTCGTTTAAAAGCTTCCTTGTTTCAGATTGATACTTGATGACATGAATTTCAAATCTCGCCTTAAAAATCAAAGTTCAGTAAAATACGAGAAGCTCAGAAGTCTATTAGTTTTTATTGTAAACTAGGATATTATAATACAAGTAACTCAGGATAAAACTAGTTATTTGCAGATGGTAGAGTTTTTTTCGATACAGATTTACCAAGAGAATCGATTGATAGAAAAACTCGATTTTTTAGATTTTGGATAAGGTGAAATTTGTAATTCATGGCATCATATCAGCTGTGCATTTTACTCATTTGTCATATATTGAATATTTCTGAAAAGATTTAAAAAATTTTAAGTGTCTACATTTGTAATTTTTACGTTTTAACTGCAACACAGAATGAACACTGAAACCTAAATGGTTGATTTAGTTGCTGACTAGATTTTTGTTTAAATTGAGTAAACGGTGGCGCTGCTATGTTGCATATTTCAGGAAGTATTAACATGCATAAGATAAAAAAATTTTTTGGATTGCCACATCTGACTAGTTTTTATTTGATTCTTGTTTAGTAGTTTTGGAAAAATAACGCAATATTTTTCAGATTTCTGCTTTTCATTTGTTTTTTGGGGGGAAAGGGATAAGCAGTGTATTTTAAATTAAAAGAAACTAGCTTCAAGTTTAAATATTTACAGAAATGTCTCTTTAAAATGTATTTTGCAGATACCAGGAGTTTTGTGGAATTATAATATTATACTATCAGTCTTTTACCGTATCCTTGTACAACCGTAACTTGGAAAGAAATGCTTATTTATAATTTTTCCATCATATGTCTATTTTTTCTTCTGTTAGTAAGTTAAAAAAGGTATGCTTTCAGTCTAATTCATTTATGTATAATCAAACAGAAAATGCATTATATCGAATCATAAAAATTCTGCTTTTCCAAGATTGTAAACAATTTAGGTACTTTTTAGTTAACCGGGCGCAAGTGTTACATCGACATATATATCAATACATATGCATATGTGTATACATTGGAAAAAATGACGGACGATTTAACGGAAGTTTTACTGGTAATCTAGACGCCAGTACTATTTACTGTTTTTAACGGAAAACTTTCCGTAAATTCCGGGTTAAAGTCGGAAAAAAAAACGGAATAATTTCGGAAATTTTTCCGTTAAAAAATTATAAATAGTACTGGCGTCTAGATTACTAGTAATACTTCCGTTAAATCGTCCGTTATTTTACAGTGTATATACAGATGTATACATATATATTTACATATACACTATATTGCCATTGATTATTGGACACTTGCGATTTTAGACATTTTACTGAATATCTAGAAAAATACATGAGGAATCATCTCGAAACTCTTAGTGTATAAATATAATAGTATACGCCATACATCGCCGTGAAGAGTTTTTACCGAAACTTCATAGGGGACCGTCAACAAATTAAAAAAGAATGAATATCTTTTGAATAACCCTGTCAAAACTAATGTAGCAAAAGCGTTCAAACTCTAGATTATGATTGAATGCCTTATTGTAATACGCCTTGTTCATTTTTATGTAAATAGCATGCATACTCACAGAGTAATTAAGGTTTTTATAAAAACAGTCCTAAGTTTTTCCCCTTATAATTTTCAGAGTTCTTAATATAAAATAATATTTTTTTTTCAGAAAATATGATAAACAACATTGCACACAGTACCTTGTAATCAGAATTTAAAAATAATGAAAATTGTGTACAAAATGAGTAGGTTTACTAAATAATTTTTTACTGCGCATGCGTCAACGATATCAAAATTTCATTTGCATATTATGTTAGTTAAATGTATAGAGCAACTTTTGTGAAAGTCACAAAATCATAACTTGAAAATTCTGAAAATAATCGTAAATTGAATTAGTTGAAAATCCGTTACGCTCAGCAAAAACAAGAGGGGTTGTATCCATATATTCATTGATTAGTGTCGATATAGAATACACAATACGGGATGTACTACTACATTTGGATAAAATCCCTCATTTTTTGCTTCATTTTGGAAACAACGAATTTTGTCCTTTTTCTATAGACGATTACTTTCAGAATTTTCAAGCTATGATTTTGAGACTTTTACAAAAGTTGCTCTATACATTTAGCTAACATAATATGCAAAAGAAAGTTTTATATCTTTGACGCATGCGCAGTAAAAAATTATTTAGTAAACCTACTCATTTTTCATACAATTTTTATTATTTTTTAATTCTGATTACAGCATAATGTGTGCAATGTTGTTTGTCCTATTTTCTGAAAAAAAAAATATTAATTTATACTAAGAATTCTGAAAATTATAAGAAAAAAACTTGGAAAAATTTGGGACCATTTTCATAAAAACCTTAATTACTCTGCAAGTATGCATGCTATTTGCATAAAAATGAACACAGTGTATTACAATAAGGCATTCAATCATAATCTAGAGTTTGAGCACTTTTGCTACATTAGTTTTGACAGGGTTATTCAAAAGATATTCATTCTTTTTTAATTTGTTGACGGTCCCCTACGGAGTTTCGGTAAAAAATCTTCACGGCGATGTATGGCGTATACTATTATATTTATACACTAAGAGTTTCGAGATGATTCCTCATGTATTTTTCTAGATATTCAGTAAAATGTCTGAAATCGCAAGTGTCCAATAATGAATGGCACTATAGTGTATATGCATATTTATGTATGTGTATATAGATATTATATGGTTGAACACCATTTGCGCCCTTACTAACCGAAAAGTACTATAATTTGCAATTATGAGTTTTTTTACATTATCTTTTTGCGCTTCAGATTTAAATGGATACATTCAGTAAATATTTTTTCCTTTGACGTAGAAACATATTTTCTTGTAAGATATTTATGATAATTAGATTTTTTTTTCATTAATTCTTGAAATTTTCTACATACTTTAATCAAACTCTTTTTTATATTCTAAAGTAGGAAAAATGCGCATACATTATAAAATTAAACTTATTTAGTTAATTAACTTTAAAAAACTATTTATATCATTTGTTTCTTATCTGGTAAATTCTCTAACGAAATAATAATATTTTAAAAGAAATGCTTATATATTTTGTTCATTGCTCAAATTTCACTAGCTTTTATTTTGTGACGGAGAAAAAAGTTTTTTTTCTGTATCAAAAATAAAAAGTTAATTTTCACTTCCATTTATTTACTTAATTAACAGACAGAAAATAAATTAAACTGTTTTATAAAATGCAATTTTCTCATTAATATAAAGAAACTGTAAGGGTGATTTTTATTTCAGTGACCGTTAGTGTTCCATATTTAAATAAATGGTTTAAAAAATAATCATTTTATTTGAATTTTTTTTTTCTGTAAATAAATTTCTTTTTCAAAGTTTGAGAAGAATTTTGTTAATTTATTACAGATAAATGTATACATATTCGTATTAACTTTTTACATATTTGTGTAACTATTAACTCTTTTGGGTTTAGTGTACTATTAATAGTAAGGTGGTCTGGTGTAATAATGCCAGGCGGAGTAATAACGCAGAGTGCTAATATTATGCATAATTATGAAATAATCTGGTAAATGACACCCATGTAATCTGCGCAGAAGGGTTTTGAGTCATATAAATCGCCAAAAACAGCTTCAAGTTCATTTGTTTCATTTTTAGGTCTTATTGTTTTTACAAGCAACTAAAATTAACGGTTGATCTAAAATTTGCAAGATACGTTTTGTGATGTGAAGACTATTTTTTTTTTTTTTTTTTATCCGGAAATACTTTGTTAATTACATAAATTTGTAGGACTTTCAAAATGTTGTTGAAGATTTTGGATATCTTCTCAAGATAATTTGTAATTTAAAATGTACAGCGCAATAACTATTACGGGGTAATAACGTCAATCCTTGGCATTAATACCTCGGTTGATTCCCTACAGTGGCCGAGCTACATCCTAAATACCGATTCAAATAAACACAGTTAAAACTGTGCAATGTTTCTAATAATTCTATTTAGGCAGTCCTTTTTAAGCAAAAAGAAGCTCACGGTCTGATATTCTTTTGCCTCATCCTCCCCCCCACACCACACCTTTATTTTTCTTACACTTTCACAAAAAATTGAACCTTTTCAATAGCTTAGAATGCAATTTGTCAATTTCTAAGTTTGTAGAGTTTGTATTTTTAGAATTGGGCAATCTACATGCAATTATTCCATCTTATTTCATAGTTTTGTTTGCATGGCGTTATTACCCATATAGGTTGGTAATAACGCCAAATAGCATTGGTGAAGAAATCACGCCATTACATTTTATGAATACATATCTGTTAAATTATTTTTTTTTATATAGATAGTCGATGACAAATCATATATTTGTTTGAAAAATACAATCTAAAACTGACCCGTGAAAATTGGTAGAACCTTAACGTGGCGTTATTACACCAGGGTACCTTACATGTCTTTTAATTGAATATTATTTTATTTTAACAAATACTTTTTTTACTATTTACGTGTTCTAAAATAAGCCTGTGTGTATGGATTTACTATATATAACTTCATTAATGATTAGATATTTAACAATACTAATAATAAATATTGGCTTAATTTTTTTCGCAGCATTTACGATTTTTTAAACATACGTTTCACACTTTAAATTTAAAATGAAGGTTACTTTCCTGAAAGAATTATGTATAATAAAGCGCAATATGTATTAGAAAGTTGTACTATCGATTAAATCATGTTATACTAAAAACTTTTCTAAGCATCTCCAAAAATTCTTCTCTAGCTTATTTGTCATATGATTATAAATTGAACAGCACATAAAACAGCAACATACATTATGTTTCAGATAACGAAATATTCATTAAACTCTAATTAATGCATTTGGATAACTAGTGTTAATGTTATGTGTTAAAGAAATTGGACTCGTAAGGTTTAATAGACTGGTATGTTTAAAATAAATAAACAATCTGTAAAGGGATAAACATAGAGAAATGTGAGCAATAAACGAAATATATAAACATTTCTGTTAAAATATTATCACTTCGTTAGAGAATTCACCAGATAAGAAACAAATCTTATAAACTGGGATTTCTAGAACTTGTTACGTTACTGTGCCAAAAATAGATACGCGTTTGTAAATCAAAAATCATGTAACAGGCCAGGAGGCGGCCGCAGTAATCAGCTCATTGAGTTCAATGCTGAAATTCCACAATTAGTAAAAACTTGATTGGCATATTTAAAAGTAATCGGTCTGCCAAGTCATATCTTAGTGTGAAACACCTAAAAACCTGATTTAATCGGCTTATTATTAACTTGTGTGTGCATCATTTTTTTTTCTTTTTTCACTGAAAGGTGTGAAAACATGGAGAACTGGGATCAAGTATTTTTACTAATTCTGGCATTTCAGACGTGAATTCCATGAGGTCATTGTCTGTACTACTTCGTGCTGTTTATAAGGGTATTAATAATTTTATTGGAAACAGGGATTCCTTTAACTTTTCTTGTAACTGCAATCCGTGCTACATATAACATTTTAGTAAGATTATTTGTAATAGATTTTTTGGTAAATCTATAGATTTATGACGCTTTACAAGAACTAGTTTTCTAGATTTACAACTTTTCTTGCACAGTGCGCAGATACAATTAGATTTAGAGGCTTTGATCATTTTTAGTATTGATTTACTTCCTTTTCTGTAAAATAAAATTATTTCACTCTAGAGACATTAAATTTTAATTAACTACATTATTTTCTTTTATTAAAATGTCTAAATTACTTTGAAAATAAATTTATATGTTGTTGCTTTACACTTTTATGTATATAAAAAAACATAAGTTGGTACTTAAGAGTTTATCCAAATACTATTATAAAAGAAATATTTTTAACTATATTTTGACACAAATTTAAATATTATTGTAATTCAGATGATCTAAATTAATTTAATACAAAATTATATATAAGAACATTTCCTTTTCTCATAGCTACATATGATTAAAAACTATGCGTAAACTATTTTTTTGCAATAAAGCTACAGTATCTAAAGTTCTCTGAAAACAACATGAACTGGTTAAAATTTTTTTTGGAAACATTTTTGAAATTCTCTTCAATGTAGAAAGACAGATAAAATTATTAAAATGATGCAGATAAAAGTGACTACATGAAAACAAATTACTTCAAATGAATGCATATAAAAACAAGTTGGAAATTGCACGTGAACGTAGCAAATGAGGTGCGTTCGTACGATAACGAAGTTTTAAAGATATTCAGATCTTGCTGATATAGTAGAGCGTACTCCGGATACAGTATAGTAGTCGAAATCTTTACGTTTCTGTAAATATGCAGGAAGTAATTTTTATTACACCTCAACAACCTATATCTTATTCATAAAATGTGAAATAGTTGAATATAATTAAAACACGTACCAAACCATGTTTCCTCGTATAGCATTATATAGTGGAATACTTTTGTGTGGCCCTGTAATTTAATAATAAAAATTCTTTGCATCACAGATTGTACAGAATGCATATTTTAGTATATATTTCATAGATTCATGCCAATTCTATTATGTTCGAATGAGTGTAACATCATTCAAATGCATTTGAAATTTTTTCCCCATTGACCGTAATGTAACGGAATCCTTTTGATTGTCCCTGTAATTGATCTATGCATTCGATTTTCATAACATTTGAAATGACTCGACAAAATTACGCAATAATTATATGTTTTAAATTTCAAACGATTAAAATGCATTTAAAACTTTTTTCCCTATTGACGGTAAAGTAACGGAATCTTTTTGAATGTCCCTGTAATTGATCTATCTATCCGATTTTCATAAAATTTGAAATGACTGGACAAAATTATGTTATAATTAAGTATTTTAAATTTCAAACGATTCGGTTGGGTAGTTTTTGCGTTGTTATATGCGGACAGACGGACAGACGGACGGACTGAGCGACAACAATAGGTGCTACGTATTCACATAATTACGAACGCACCTAATAAAAGCTATAGGTTTTGTGTGAGAGAGTAGAAAATTATTACGCTGTAGAAAAAAAACCGTTAAATTAACGACAAAAACTGCTGGCAGCAAAGATGCCAGCAGTTTTTTTCCGTAACAGTTGGATTAAAATTAGATGGAACGTTTTTGTTACATCTAATTTTACTGCAATTTTTACGGCAAAAACTACTTTCAACATTACTGCGCCGTAAATTTAACGAAATTTTTTTTACATTGCATGGAATGTAAATTGATTAATCTTTTGAATGGCGGTAATAATAGTGAATATTTGTTTATTAACAATTGTACAAAGAAATTATCTGCAGAAGTTCTTGTGAACTCTTTAAACCTCAGAGTTTATTTATGTACTTTTTTTAAATTTCAGTAATGGAATTATATTAAGAAACTGAGGATTAAGATATGAACGGCGAAGAAAATTATTATAATAATAATTATTATTATTGTCACTGTTATTATTTGTACATGAAATTGAATGATACATGGAGACACCAAAGCTACATTTCTTTGAAATTTCTTAGGTTTTTTCATTATTATTATTTTACGTTCTTGCATTGCAAAACATACAATAGATATATAACTAATATTTTATATTAGATATGGATTCTTCAAAAAGTGTTTTAACACCCAGTTGCATTATTAGCGTTTTCTAAAAGCCATTTTTATATAACACGTAATTCGTTAAAATAGTTATAAGAAACACACTGTTGCTATATTTATACTGCTATCCGTTAGGTTCCATTCACACGAAATTTTTTTTTTTTAACATTATTTTTAAATGTGAAAAAAATGAACAAGATGTGTATCTTATAGAATACATCAGGACCAAATAGGTTAACAATTTTAAGAATGACTGGACAATGGACTTTTATTTGAGAAAATATCGACAAAAAATAGAAATATTTTTCTTCTGTGTTTTACTAATCTTCAATTTGTACTGAGTTATTTGTAAAAAACCGTATTTAGATGCAATAACTTTTTGAAATTTTCTAAGTGTATTATTTTATGCACAAGCACCTTTACGGTTTTTTAATGTATTTTATAAATGTTTTTCACAAAACTGACTTTTCATTGTTTGTAGATTTTTGAAATGTTTCATGCATCTTAATTATGAATAAAAATTCACGAAATTTATAAGTAAAAATTTTCATATTGATTAAAAAGGAACTATGTATTTTATAATTCGATTTCATTAAAATAATTAAAATAGATTTTTAAGTTATCAAAAGCAATTCTTTTGCGTGCGTGAGAGAGAGAGAGATAGGGAGAATAAATATGGAACTGAGATTAAAAAGCAAAAAAAAAAAAAAAAAAAAACTTTTAATCTTAACTATTCTAGCGATTAAGAAATTTATTTTCAGATTTGTTTTAATAGAGATTTCAGTTATTAATATTCTCATCGTCGCAAACTGATATATCCGCTCATTAAACTATAGTTTTTACTGCTACTGAAACATTATTTAAACTAATATACATCTAAAATTATAATGGAATTTTAAAACATTTTGTTATAACTAATATTCTCAAGACTCATATTCCTAGACTTAATTATTATTAATATTATTATTATTTAGTCAAACTGGAAAATTCATCGTTTTTAAATAAAAAATAAGAAAAATAAGGGGTAAAATAATATTACAATTAAAAAGTAAAATCAATGAAATACCTCAAATATAAAGACGCACGGATCATTTTAAAATCTCGTTTTAAAATTTTAATTTAAAAAAATTCTTTAAATTATAAGAAGGTAGGGAAATTCCTTTAAGAATATCTATAAATTTATGATGAAATGTATATTTGTACAAAATTTAATATTTCTGTGAGAGAAATTAACGAAAACAATTAACGCCCATCATACCTTTAAAAAATACCAAGAGCAAAATTCTTTCAAATAAAAAAAAAAGTTTTGAATGATAAAATTATAAATGGTTTTCTAAAAGCTGTATCAAAAGGATACTTTAAATGCAGCCTAAAGTATTTGTGTAGTGTTATTCAGAAAATTGGTTTCAGCCTTGCTGTCTCCAATTACATAGGGTATTTTAACCGATACAGCCGGTGTAAAATAGTAATATTACACCAGAAATGCATGTTTATTTCACACTATCGTATAAGTAAAAAATATTACTCCATAAAATTGGAGGCACCTACTGTCACCAATTTTATGGACTAACGTTGCATATTTTTTTAAGTGTAAACAAACGTTTTTTCCGGGAATACATATGTGTAAATCGTGCAGTTATTTAACTTTTTATCAGAAGAAAAATACATATATATGTACCTTTTTTTAATTGAAAATCATTAGTAATTCATAACTCAATGTAATGTCAGAAATGGTTTAATGGATTGCCGTCAAATATCCAAATATTCCAAAATATCACATATATATATATATATATATATATATATATATATATATATATATATATATATATATATATATATATATATATATATATATATATATATATATATATATATATATATATAAACTATTTTAATTGAAAATCATTAGAATTCTTGAGTCATTTTTTTTTAAATAATGTCAGAATTTGTGGAATGTATTCCCATCAAATATCCCAATCTCAAATAAAGAAAAACAGAGCTGAGCTACATGTAAGACTTCTATCTCAAATAAATAATGTGATACCGAACAGAATGTTCAATCCGGAAACATTGGGATAATTTTCAGACTTGTTAACAGCCATTTATTTAAAGAAGCGTTTTCGTAAGTCCTTATTTCTTTTATTAAACAACCTCATAAACACTGAAAAAAGAAACTGTAATTATATGTTAAGTTGCAAAAATCTGTATGCTCACCAAGTTTTATCTGCACAGTCTACAGAAATATACATATTAATCTATTATCAATCTATAATCTCTTCAGACCTGAGATACATAAATGTGTACCTGCGTTCTTTTCCTCATAAAAACTAAACTGTTTGAAATTTTTGCATTTTTACTTTACTTCTATTCAGCTGAATATATTTTGCTTTAAAACAAAACCAATAAATGTCAGCATTGATGAATATTACTTCGTAAAATAAATAGTATTTTAATCCGAGTTTCGAAAATACTTTCAAAACATTGTGGCCAAAGAAAGTAAGAAACATTCATGGTTGTTTAACTTCAATGCTTTACAATAAAAATTTTTGAGGATTTGTTGATCATTTACTTGTTTAAAGACCTTAATTTTGTTATTACGTAAATTTATATTACTGGTAGTGAAACTGATGTTTTAAGGGGATTAGTACTTTTATATTCATATTTGTAAACCAAAATTACCAGTCCCCTAATGTACTGATTTCCTAAAAATGATTCTTTCTGTCATCTATGGTGTCATTTCGATTATGCAAAAGCAATAAATATATATTTGTAGATTTATTTTATGCTCAGGTCTGAAGAGGATACAGTTAGTTTTCGTAAAGCTACACATTTCTGCAGCTTTACAAGATAATCTTCTAAAATTGCAATTATTTGCTAGGGCTGGAGTTACATAAAAAATTCTAGGCATCCCAGTTCCCTAAAATAATCTGAGTAATATTGCAGATTTTTTTATTTACAGAGAAAACATGTTTTTTGTAACATGTATTTTTATTGTTGCCGTTACGTAAAAGGTTTTGGAATCCGAGTTTCCTAAAAAAACTTTAATAACTTTACACTTTTTTTTTACAATGTACTTCTAAAACTTTTCTTTTATATTTCTTGATGGTAATAATAAATCTGGAAAAGAATTGAAAAAGTGCACTAAATTTAAAAATATCAAAACGCTTCACTGGAATTTAGAAAATATCATACTTTACAAAGTAAAAATTTATGGAACCTATAAGTTTTACGCAATGAATTTCAAAATACAACAAGGGATTTATTATCTGTTTATAATTTTCCTTTTGAAATCAGTTATAATATCCTCAATAGCTAAATAAAGATTTCTCTTATCTATATTTTTAAAATGTTTTAAATAAAATTCTTTATACCAGTAGAGCATTAAAAATTTTACTGTAATACCACTGCATTTTCCATAGTTTTATTGTCTTTTTCAGGCTTTAAAAATAATCGTTTTTTTTTTTCATCAAAAGTGGAATGAAGCAAGTGAAAATTCCTTTAGGAAAAACTTCCCCGAAAGATATTTGGTGGACTATAAAAATGTCACTAATTCCTGAAATGTAATTGAAGTTATAGCAGAAGTATTTATTTTCAAAATGATTTTGTGTGTTGTAAATGGAGCGATAAACGCTTTTACTGTAATGGATTATTATTGTCTTAAGTTTTCTTCATCCTCAATTGCTTTCTTTAAGCTATTAAACAGACAATTTGTTTTATCCTTTTATTAAACAAAACAATAAAATTGTGCTTTTTGAAATATTGTATTACAAATGTAATTCAACATTGAAGTTTAAACTACATATAACTTAACTAATCGCTATTAGATTTATTGCCTTTTTTCTATAATTTATAACAATTAAATATATCTTTTAGACATACGTTCGATGGGCACAGGTGTTAAATAGGTAAATATTGATCCAATTGTCAATGGTTTATTTATATTGCGTTCATTGCATTTAAAATATAAAAACTTTGCTCAATTATTTACCCATATTAATGATACATATAGTCTATATATTTAAAATACATGTACGTCACTCATTTAATTACAAATACAATAATAAGAAGAAGACGTAGTAAAGAAACTAAAATAGAGTATAATATAGAAATTAAAATATAGTAAACAGCAATATTTCATATTTTTATATAAAAAATGGTAAAAAAATAAAATAACATTTGCTGCTGCCGTGTAGATGACTGTTATGGGCGGGATTTGGAGAAGTATAATATAATGTGTTTTTTTTTATGTTATTGTTAGGAGCCATTTGCACCAATAACAACAACATAAGAAAATTAAAATCCCACAGTCTGTTCAAGGGTTGTTCTTGGATATATGTATACAATAAAAGTAAAAGGAAATCGTACAATTTTTTTTCGAAAATAAAATTTTTGTAATACTTTACAAATCTTTCATCTTATCGAATATTTCTTAATTTGAATATGAATCATTGTTCTTGTTTTTTTAATTAATTCAAGGTCCATTGTTAATAATGACTTTAATTTAATTTATTCAATGTAGTTCAATCAATAAATATAATAAACATAATTCAATTTATCCAATATTTTTTAAAAATAAGATATCTACCATATTCATTCGATGATCAATTCCAGATATCAAAATTCCATCCTAGAGCTCTGACGTCAAAAAATAAAGAATAATAATTCAGTAAAATTGCAGGTTCGGAACTTTCCATAATGATCAGTTCGTCGATATTTTTTCCATAAATCAGCTCGTAAATTAAGCTCGTAACAGCTTAAATTAACTAAAATTTTCGATTCAAAGAACACTTTAAGAACAAATTGCAGATTCTAATTTTTTTGTACCGATTTCTTAAATTGTAAACCTTTTTAAATGAACACTTTTTCAAAAAATGCCGCTTTAAATTAACGCACGAACTCTTTTTAGACCTTGGTATTTATTACACACATGCTTTGTTAAATCCAAATTGGTTAATTACCATGCGTGATATCACATGAAAAAAATCAGATAGTTTCAAGATATCAGCGACTCCACCAGTGTCCGAGAGTTTCTGTTCTATGAATATGGTCCATATCAAGGGAATGTCACGGTATTCAAGACAAATACGAGCTTCAGTTACGCCATCTTTGTACATATTCCTATGAATCTCGAATTATTCATAATGAGCCAAAAACTACCAACAAAGAAATTTTTTGATTGCCCAAATTTCATATCTTTCCTTATCTACACCTGAAACCTGCTCAATAATTTATTGAATATTTATTGCTGAAAAATGATTGGTTAAACGAAATCTCTGAATAATCACAGAACCCTGTTAGGAAAAGAAGTATGATATCCAATGGAATGTCTTTTCACCTGATATCGAAAAGATAGCACGAGATGCGAAATGCTAGCGATCGGAAAAAATAAGAATTCCACCTAAAACAAGTAAAAGAGAAAAAAATGATAAAACAGGATAAAATAAACTAAAAATCCAGACAAAGAAATTAAAAAGGCTAATAAAATGCTAAAAACTAATGTCAACCAAATGACAAAGAAAAAAAAAGGAAATATTTCTATAAGCAATTACTTGTGCAGTGATCGACTATTACTTGCAGTGATCGACTTTGGCCGTAATGGTGTTTTTACACTTATTTGTATTTTAACAGTGGCAATTGATTTTTTTTAAATTTGTGCTACTCTTAAGAATCCTTACTTTCTTACTCCTTTTATTTTGATTATCGCCATGGGATTTTTTTTATTGAATTTGAAAGTATAACAAAATATTAAAAGTAAAATCTACTTTCTTAAAATGGCTATCACTGGTGGTTTTACTCTATTTATATTGAACTTTTACTTATATTTTTTCATAATGAATACCGCCAAATAAAAATCGTCATTATTAAGGGAATTTTTTTTAACCACAACACATACCATATTTGTGTGCATAGCGATCAAATTTCGTATATTTGAGATTCATTATTTAAAAGGTTTTTACTTTTTTTTACTCACGCCACTAACAAGAATTATTTTTAGTAATTAGTAAAACAGGGAAAATGAAAAAAGAGAACTTTCAATTATTATACGTATGGATTTTTTCAGGCGTTTTTCTTCTAATGAGATATCTAATGAAAAAGGAATAACACCTACCTGTCATAAGCAACTGTAAATAAAAAAATCATAAAATTATTATTATACATATTATTATTCTTATTTGTAACTGAACAAATACATCCAAGACATAAAAAAATTAAAAGAAAACATATTTCTGAAAGTAATTCCAGGATTTTTTTAAGTTCTTATTTCCCGTTTTTTTATTCAAATTTTTTTTTAAGCATGTGTTTAAGAATTCGATTGATATTAAGTTTGTATTTTCACATATATTATTTAAATAATTATTATTATTCCTACAGTTTTTCACTTAACTTATGTAACTATTACTTGTTTTAACACAAATATGAAATGAATCCCATTTCCCATTCTACTATTTCCCATTGTATTATTTTAGAAATTTGATCATGCATTACTGAATACTTGAAATTCAAATTAATTTATCCATTTAAATAAAAAATGATGTTTAGTTAAAAAACATTTACATTTACATATATGGATTTACTTTCAACTTAATAAATGGCAAAATTCATTTTTAAATGCAAAAAAAGCAATTCTTTGTTTTTCATTTTTTTTCGCGTAATAGAATACATAAATGTACTAGGGGGGGGGGGGGAGTCAGCCACCAGAGAATTTACTGCGCCCATTCCTGTCTTCTTTGCAGACTTACACGTTGCAAACTTTTTCCCACGTTATAATATTTTCGTTCGTGATTATTGTAAATTTTCATAAATTACTTAGGGGAAGCATTTGTATTTTTTTTTACAGTGTGCGGTTTTTATAGAGCATAACTGTATACCGATAAAACTCATTTTTTGATTATAAATAGTTGCAATTAATGAAGAGACATATGAATAAATAATTTCAATCATTGGTGTGAAAAAAATGTCGCACTGATCAACTGCTTAATTGATAACACTAATAGATTTCTTTCAATCAATGTATGTTTTATCAGAAAACCAATTAAAGTTATTAAAAATAAGATTTGCATGAAAATTAACAGTAATGCTTAAAAAAATTAAATGCATTATTAGCGATAGTTTCATATTAGTCTCGTTTCAGCATGGGATAAAAATTCGTCAAACATTGCTTACAGTAAGACTTTTTGATTCAAGCGCTAAATTTGTTTACATACCGTAAATTTATGTTTTATTTATATTTCATTGTTCTCCTTACTTATTAATGGATATTTTATTTTCGTTAAAGAATATGAGCTAAAAGTATGATGAAGTATGAATATTAATTTATATGCTAGTGGATTTTGCGCATGGATTGTCTGCATGCGAAAGAGCGAGGCTTGATTTTAAAACATCATGCTTCAAAATTGTTACCAGAGCAATAAAAATGTGTAAATTCCGATGTAGTTTTTAAAAGAATAACGATTTTTAAGTGATTTTGAATGCATTTTATCCTCATTTCCTATGCTCTAAGCAGCGAAAATGTATAATGCTACAAGTTAAAATAGTAATAATAATAAAACAGTCGACTTTTGTTACCATTCACACAATGACGTCAACATTATGCACAAATAGGTTTTCCCCTCATAATGTAGATGTACACTTTCAGTTTTCCCAGCCTGTAACTGCTTTTTTTAATTTTTCCTTAATCGGAAAATACAGTAATAAAATGCGAAAGTTTAAGACATAAATGTACTACAATCAAAAGACGAAAATATACAAAAAAAAATTATTTGACTCACCGTTAATTCTGAAAAACATTATTTCCGATTGAAATCCCCCAGAAAACTATTTTTTATGAAATTTGAAGAAGAAATTATCAATAATTCATTAGTCGCAATACAGGAAATTTCTTTCCAACTTAACGAAATTTGGAATGGTAAAGATATTTTAGAATGAAATGATCATTCCCTAAATGTATTTTTATTATGAATTATTTCCAATTGAAAAAACAGGTATGGGTACAATTTCATGACAAATTACATTGCTAAAAACTTAAATAATCTACTGTTAAGTATTAATATGTAAGAGAAATGTTGACATTTTCTATTTATGCTTTTAAATAGTTTAGTCAGCGTGAAAAAAATAGCAGTCTTTCTTTTTTATGAAAGAAGACATTGGAATTTGTCAAATGTCGCAATTTAAATCTTTATGACTGCTAAAAACGTACGTAGACCAGCGAGATAAGCCACTTTGCTTAAGAAATATCATTAGGAATAAAATTTAAAATAGTAAATTATAGAAAATTTCTTTCAAACTCCGTAATGGTGTTGAAATGGTAATGATATTTCATAATTAAATAATTGTTCCCTGAATTCATATAAAATTCGTTTTGATGATCTAAATACTTCTAAAAGAAATGAAATATAATAATGGAAAGAGATAGTTTCGTGAAGAGGCACGTTAAATGTGAAATAAGTAAAATTATTTCAAAAAATATTTTTATGAAAATGTTCTTTAATTTTACACCTTAAAATATGTATTAAATAATCGAATAAGCGTTTCAGAACTATACATTTAAATAAGTTAATCATCTTATAAAATGAACTTGCCTTTGTTTTGTAAGAAGAAATTAAAATCTATGAAAGTGCGCATTTTAAAACTTTAAGGTTGCAGAAAAATATAAGTAGTTCTGAAACGAACTTCTAAAGATAAACTTTATCTGAGTCGATTTCAATTTTCACAAGAAATGTCACTAGAAAAATAAAATAAAAATAGTAACAGTAAAAAAACCTCTAATTTATAACAATCTTTGAAATGGTAAAGATATTTCAGAATGAAACGATCATTCACTGAATGTATTTTCACTAATTCATTCAGTTTCCTGAAGAAATGCATTATACATGAAAAAATTAAAAAATATTGTAAAGATATTTTTACAAAAATGTTGTTAGATTTTCAAGACCCAAAAATCAAACAATTAAGCTGTTAAAATTCAATATAAACAAATTAAATAATTCAGCTTAAAAAATGAAAACTTCTTTTTTTGTGTGTGAAACAGGATATCAAAATCTGTGAAAGATTACATTTTGAATCTTTAAGACTTCAAAAGAAATATATGTAAAAGAATTTTTAAAGACTTACTTTATCCGGAGCAATTCCACTTTTCAAAATAAAAGTCATTAGCAGTAAAATTTTGAATATTAAATGTAAGGGAAATTTCTTTCAAATTCCTTAATGGTAGAAATGGTAAAGCTATTTCATAATGAAATTATGATTTCCGGAATGCATTTAGAAAAGTTTTTGCTGATCTAGTTATTTCCAAATTAAATAAAAAATGGAAGGAGACGGTTTCTTGAAACAAAAAATCCCAATTATATATAAAAGAAAAAAAAAATTATTACAAGAAATTTTTTATGAAATACTCTTTAATTTAAAACTTAAAATACATATTGTATAGTCAAATAAGCGTTTCATATCTTTACATTAAGTTACTTTTATCATCCCGTAAAATGTACAAAATGTCTTTCTTATGATAGAAGATAATAAAGTGTATCAAAGTTCACATTTTAAATCTTTAAAACTGTAAAAAGTATAAATAGATCTGAAATTATCTTCTAAAGATATACTTTATGTGAGGTGACCGTTCAAGTTTTCGTAAAAATTGCCATTAGCAATAAAATTCAAAATAGCACCCGTAAAGGAAATGGCTTTAAACTTTTACTGTTTGAAATGGTAAAGTTATTTCAATAGGAAATTATTATTCCTTGAATGAATTTTAATGATTTAATTACTTCAAAACAACATCAACAAAAAAATATAATGAGATAGTTCAATAAAAAGATGCATTACACATGAAAAAAGTAAAATTATTGCAACAAGATTTTATGAAAAATGTTTTTTATATTTTCGAGACGAAAAATTAAAAAAAAATGTAAGTGTTAAAATTCAACATGCAAATGAAATGTTCTTATTTTCTGTTTTAATAATTTAAAGTAATGTAATCAAATTGAAAATGAACGATTTGTGTTTTTATGAATATTAAAATCTATGCTATGTCTCATTTTAAAACTTTATGATTGCAAAAAATATAAGTAGATTTGGAATTAACTTTTTAAAATACACTTTATCGGAAGTAATTCCACTTTTCATAAGAAATATCATTTGCAATAAAATTTAAAACGATAATTGTACGGAGAATTTCTGACAAAATTAATAAATGTTTAAATGATTTAACTATTTAAAAATGAAATTATGACATCCTGAATGCCATTAAAAGATTTTTGGTGACCTAATTATTTCCAATTGAAATTAAAAATAATAATGGAAGGAAACAGTTACTAAAAAAGACCCATTACGCATAAAAAAGGAAAATTATTGGAAAAAAATATAAAAAAAATTAAACTTTTAATTTAAACTTTTAAATATATATTGTATAATGAAATAAGCCTTTCAAAACTATACATTTAATAATTTACTCAACAAATAAAAATGACTATTTGTCTTTCTTAATAAAAAAAAGCATTAAACTTTGTGAAAGGTCACATTTTAAATATTTCAAACTAGAAAGAATAAAGCAGATATATTAGAAAAAAGTTTATTCAAGATTATTCCAATTTTAATGAAAAAAGCCATTAGCAATAAAATTAAAAGTAGTGAGTCTAAGTAAATATTCCTTAAACTTTAACAAGGACAAAAAACTTAATAATATAACATAATTCAAATGATAAAAATATTTTTAAATGAAATGATTATTCCCTGAGTACATTATGATGATCTAATCATTTCCAAATGAAAATATAATATAAGAAGACAGTCTTATGAAGAGATTCATTATTCTTATTACAAATAAAATTATTGCAAAGATATATTTTTTAAACTGTTTCAAGGCGCAAAAATTAGATAATCATACAATAAAAAATCCAACATGTAAATGAAATGTTCACATTTTCCATTTTTATGATTTTAAATAATTTAATCACATAGAAAAATGAACAATTTGTGTTTATTATTAGTAGCCCTGTCATTTTAGCAAAAATAGTGGAAAAAATTAGAACAAAGCTGGATTTTTGCGTAGGTGTTAGTTAGGTTATGAAGTTAAACATACTAAAAGTTCCCATCGATCTTATGTGAGCTTTCGCCACCAGGGGGAACCAATGAGCTTGAAAATCTGTTTTCTGTGAATATCTCACGAAAAATGACATTTAAAAAAAAAGTTCAGTTACCAAGTTGTAGATAATTTAATTTTCTATAAAAAGTGTCATTAACATTTGTTTGTCACACCAACCCTTCCCTGTCAAAAATATAAAAAAAGTGAACATATTTGACAGAAAAATTATAAAAATACGAAAAATCTGCTGCTATATTAAAAAAATATTATGTAAAGAGATCTATAATTCTTACCTTTGAATGCAGAAAGTGAATATATAATGTATATTCATGCTTATTTCCACACTACCCTTGAGGAAAAGCACTTAGCGCGTTTTTTTTTTTATTTCAATCGAATTTTTCGACATACACATGCTTTTCCACATCCTTTGGAACATTTCCTTAAAAAATTGATTCAATAATATTTTTTGGTGCGGGCGTTAAGGTAGTTGGAATTGGAGACAAATTAGGTGCATTTTGCCAGCCCCAGTTCTCAGGAAGTAGTTTATTGCCCAACCAGTATTATACTTGATGATAAACGCGCAAACTGGGCAATCTAGCTGAATCTTCAGTAGGTGGCAACGATGAAAGGCTTTTTTTTACCAACAACAACTCCTTTCTTGGAACATATATAACAGTGCTGTTCAGAGAAATTTTTGCTTTATCTTATTTTGCTCAATTTGTTTTAATTCATGCGTATACAGCAAGAAAAATTGTTTTTCCTGCCTCGAAACTTCAAATTGGGATACTTCATCACTTTTCTAAATGCTGGCAGCTTGTATGTTATGATCTTCCTCCTTTTTCAAAAATTTTGCTAATGGCATAATAACATTCCCAAACATTGCTGATGTCGAGTCACAACTTGAAAAAGCGTTAAGGAACATTATATGATCTTTCAAAACAGCATCATTGTTAAGACTGTGCGATGAACGAGGGTGGTTACAATTCGTCCTCTTCCAGGCTTAATAAAAAATATATCTATCTCTGGAGGTGCAAAAGCTGTCAACATAATCGACAACAACAGCAGTAAGCGCACCAGACTTTGGTACTTCAAATAGCTGTGTTAACAATTAGTGTGTTTGCATCCTTTTCTGCTTGCTTCGCTTCGAAGCCATTCTCCATAAATTTCTCCATAAGCATATATATGAGACGCGTCTTATTTTAATGATTAGATAAAAAAAAATATTTTTCGCGATACTTTAAAGCTTTTTTTTTCCTTCTGTATAAAAGCTTCGTCTAATGTACCAGAACATAACAAAAATTTTTTTTTTAAATTTAAACAACGGACTGTCATTTCTCAATTTTTCCTTCAATATTTGTGTGGACGTTGATGGTTTTTCTACAATAAATTTATTGTATGATTTAATAGAATTCTTTCGCGAATAACTTTTCCTACACTTTGGAGAACTGTAAACTCACTATTGTTTTAGCCATTTCTTCAAATATTTTCCACTTATGGTCGCCTCTTTCCGAACTTGCTGTTATAAGGAACTTTAATCTCTTTATTTCTATTTTTTACATAATCTTTTGAAACGCAGTCCTCACCACATACAAGACTGTCATAACTATTTAAAGCTTTCTGTAACGTGCGTTGAAAATAACATTATTCCCTTCCTAAAATCTCACAAAGAATACTTCGTTCACTTTGTTTAATAAATTAGGATGATTTCATGCTAGTTATATGAACACCAAATAAAAATAAGATACAGGAAAGGTACCTGCACGTGGTGCATTTCGACAAATGCAAAGAGATATAGGGTATTGGGCAATGACTATTGCACAAGCGCTCGAAAACGGCATACAGACAATGGGGGGGGAGGTGGAGGTGAATCGAAAGTTGTTCAGTATTTGTTCTGCCCAGGGAGATATAAGGATATATTGTACTTCCATGGTTCTGCCACTTCGCAGAGTTATGATTGTGCTTCCGCATTTTTTTTATAATTTTTTCCGCATTTTGTTTATTTTATTTTAATTTTTGGCAGGGAAGGATTGGCGGGACAAAAAAATGTTAATGACACTTTTTGTAGAAAATTAAATTATCTACATCTTTGTTATTGAACTCTTTTGTCTAGATGCCATCTTTCGTGAGATACTCTCAGAAAACCGATTTTGAAGCTCATTAGCGCCCCCTGGAGGCGAAAGCTCATATAGGATCGATGGAGACTTTTAGTACATTAAACTACATACCCTAACTAGCATCTATGCAAAAATCCAGCTTTGTTCTAATTTTTTCCGCTATATATTTATAAAAAAAAGGTGCTTAAATGACTGGACTATAAAGAAAGCATTAAAATCTGTGAAAGGTCATATAAATGTTTATAAATGCAAAAAAGGTATAAGTTGATCTAAAATTAATAAAAATTCGATACAGATTATCCGAGGTAGTTCCACTTTTCAAAAGAAAAGTAATTAGAAATGAAATTGATAATATTAATTCAAAGGGAAATTTTTTTCAAACAATAAAAAAGTATGGTTGAAACAGTAAAGCTGTTTAAGAAACAAATTATGATTTCCTAATTATATTTAAAAACATTTTTGTTGATCTAATTATTCTGAAATTAAATAAAAAATAATAATGAAAAGATCCATTATACATGAAAGAAGTAAGATTACTGGGAAAAACATTGCATGGAAATGTTCTTTATTGGAAACATTTAAATATATATTGTAAAATGGAATAAGCGTTTCAAAACGCATCCTTTAAATAATTCCCTCATCAAATATAATGGTCAATTTGTTTTTTCAAGAAGATAAAAAAATCTTTGTAAAGTCATTTTAAATATTTAAGACAGGGAAAAATATGACTAGAACTAAAATGAAACTCTTAAGATTTACTTAATCCGAAGTAATTCAACTTTTCACAAGAAATGTCATAAGCAATAAAATTTAAATTAGTAACTGTAAAGGAAATTTTTAAAAAATTATTCATAGTTTAAATGGTAAAGGTATTTGCGAGAGAAATGATTATTTAGTGAATGCATTAAAAAAGAATGCATTAAAAATCTAATTATTTAAAAACAAAAAAAAAAAGTTTAATAAAGAATCATCTTGAAAAGAGAACAATTTGTCTTTCATATGAAAAATGACATTAAAATCTGTGAAAAGCATACCTTAGTCTGTAAGAAATCTGGAAAAGATATGAGTAGAGCTGAAATAAATTTCTAAAGATGTACTTTATCTGAAGTGAATCCATTTATTGTAAGAAATGTCATTCGCAATAAAATTGAAAATAGTAATTGTAAGGGGAATTTATTTTAAATTTAGTAATGGTTGAAATGGTAAAGCTATTATAGGATGAAATGATTATTCCCTGAATGCCTTTCAAAAAATTTTTGATGATCTAATTACTTCTAAACGAGGAAAATAATTATAATGGACGTAGACAATTTATTGAAAAGGACTATTATTCATGAAAAAAAAACTATTAAAAAACATTTACATAAAAATGCTTTTTAATTAAACCTTAATATATATAATGTTTAATCAAATAAGTGTTTAAAACTATTTTTTAAATAATGTAATCACCTCGAAAAAAGGAAAAAAAATTTACTTTTTATGAAAGAAGACTTTAAAATCTGTGAAAGGTGACATTTTAACTCTTAATGACTGCAAAAAATAGAAGTAGATGAGAAACTGGCTGTTTTTAATATGTATTGTATCTGAGATTATTCCACGTTTCATAAGAAATATCATTGACAATAAAATTAAAAATAGTAACAGTAATGGAAATTTCTTCAACAATTAGAAATGTTTCAAACGGTAAAGCCATTTCAGAATCAAGTGACCATTCCTAGAATGTATTATAATGGTCTAATTATTTTAAAATAAAATAAAACAAAATAAAATGAAAAAAAAGAGAAAACTGCACGAAGATATGTATCTTAGATAAAAGAAGTAAAAATATTGTAAAGGTTTTCTATAAAAATGCTGTTAGATTTTGAAGACGAAAGATTTAAATAATCAAGCTGTTAAAATTGAACATGCAATTGAAATATTTTCTTTTCTCTTTATACTTTGAAATAATATAATCACTTTGAAAAATGTGCAATAAGTCATTTTTATGAAACGAGACATAAAAATTTGTCAAAGTTCACATTTTAAATCTCTATGACTGAAAAATAGTAAATGAACTTTTAAGGATATACTTCATTCGAGATAATTCCATTAGCAATAAAATTTAAAACAGCAATAGTAAGAGAAAATTCTATTAAAGTTAGCATGTTTGAAATGATAAATATACTTCGCATTGAAATGATCATTCCCTGAATGCATTTTGTTTATCTAATTATTACGACACAGAAAAATTTAAGGAGGCATTTTTATTAAGACATGCATTTCATATGAAATAAGTAACGTTATTCTAAAAATATTTGTATAAAAGTGTTGTTAGATTTTTGAGACCCAAAATTTTAATAATAAAGCTGTAAAAATTCAACATTTAATTAAATGTTCTCATTTTCTGTTTTTATACTTTTAATTAATTCAATCACCATGAAAAATGATTTTTTTTTTTTTTTCAGGAAACATGAAAATCTATAAATGGCCACAATTTAAATGTTTATGAATGCGATATATATAATTATAATTAGATCTGGAATAAAATTCATAAGATACATATCTGTGGCTTTTTGTAATATCCAGGTTAGACATATTTTTGAAAAAAATTGAGATAATTTGGGAAAATGTAGCTTGAAAAGAGTACTTTCATCTGCCATAGTACTGAAAAATGAAAATCAAATACTTCCCGCCATAAGGCGACTATAAATTTTCATTTAAAAATTGAAAATGTTTTATTGGTTCTCAATTAATAAAAACCATTTATGTATAACTATTTTGGCAAAAAAGAGATTTTTATATCCTAATTGAATGTAGTGAAAATTATTAAGTTCTAATCTATTTTATAAAAGTAATGATAAAAAGACATTTGAAAACTTTGAACGTTAATTACTCAAAATATTAAAAATGTGCCTACCCTGGTTATTACCGAAAGCCACAGATATTATACGAGGTAGTTTCACTTTTCACAAAAAATGTCATTAGTAATAAAATTTTAAATATTAAGTGCAAGGGGAATTTCTTTCAAACTCAATGATAGCTGAAAATGCAAAGCTATTTCAGAAAGAAATTTCGATTCCCTAAATGCATTTAAAAAAGATTTTTGTTGATCTAATTTTTCTGAAACGGAATAAAAATTAATAATGAAATGAGATGTTTCTTGAAGAGACTATTGATGCAATGTAAAGTTATTTACGAATGAAATGATTATTTTCTGAATGCACTTAAAAAGATTTTTGATGATCGAATTCCAAACGAAAAAAAAAAGAATTTTCATGAAGCGATGAATTATATATGAAGAAAGTAGAATTGTTGCAAAGATATTTTAATAAAAATGTTGTTACATTTTCTAGACGCAAAATTAAAAAATTCTAGTTATTAAAATTCCACACCTAAGTTCTCCTTTTCTGTTTGACTGATGCGTCTGTATCCTTTTAAATAAATTAATAATCATGAAAAAATGAACAATTGTCTTTTTTTAAAAGTAAGACATCAAAATCTATGAAAGGTGACATTTAAAAAATTTTTGACTGCAAAATAAATTAGCTGATCTGAAATCAATTTTTTGAAACATGCGATATCCAAGGTAATTGCACTTTTAAGCCTAATAATGATTGAAACTATAATGCTATTTCAGAATGAAATGTTTATCTTCTGAATACAATTAAAATACATTTTGATGAAATAATTATTTCCATATGATATAAAAAATCGTAAGAAGACAGTTTCTAGAATAGACATGTAGTAAGGTATCCTTGGGTAATAGCGCCACGTTAAGGTTCTACCAATTTTCACGGCTCAGTTTTAGATTGTATTTTTCAAACAAATATATGATTTGATACAGAAACCCATTGACTATCTATGTAAAAAAAATTTAACAGATATGTATTCATAAAATGTAATGGCGTGATTTCTTGACCAATGCTATTTGGCGTTATTACCCATCTATATGGGTAATAACGCCATGCAAACAAAACTATGAAATAAGGTGGAATAATTGCATGTAGATTGCCCAATTCTAAAAATGCAAACTATACAAACTTAGAAATTGACCAATTGCATTTTAAGCTATTGAAAATGTTAAATTTTTTGTGAATGTGTAAGAAAAATAAAGGTGCGGTGTGAGGGGGGGGGGAGGATGAAGCAAAAGAATATTAGACCGTGAGCTTCTTTTTGCTTAAAAAAGACCGCTTAAATAGAATTATTAGAAACATTGCACAGTTTTAACTGTGTTTATTTGAATCAGTATTTAGGATGTAGCTCGGCCACTGTTGGGAATCACCCGGGGTATTAATGCCAAGGATTGGCGTTATTATCCCGTTATAGTTATTGCTCAGTACATTTTATATTACTAATTATCTCGAGAAGTAAGCCAAAATCTTCAACAACATTTTAAAAGTACATGAAATGCACTACAAATTTATGTAATTAACAAAGTATTTCCGGATAAAAAAAATAGTCTTCACATCACAAAACGTATCTCGCAAATTTTAGATCAAGCGTTAATTTTAAATGCTTGTAAAAGCAATAAGACCTACAAATAGAACAAATTAACTTGAAGCTGTTTTTTGAGATTTATATGACTCAAAATCCTTCTGCGCAGAGTACATGGGTGTCAATTACCAGATTATTTCATAATTATGCATAATATTAGCACTTGGCGTTATTACCCGCTTGGCGTTATTACACCAGACCACCTTATAAATATATCATTTTTAATCAAATAAGTGTTTTAGTATTATACTTTTTACCCGTAAAGCATGGTGACGTCACTGCAACGTCGTTGTGAAGTCACATTGTGACTTTGTGACCATCGATTGTCGATGTGACGTCACGTGACGTCGATGTGAAGTCACAGTGACTAAAATGTGAAGTCGTTATGGCCGTTTTAGAGCTCTTTTGTGACGTTTCACAAAGTGGTCACAATATGAAAAATTTGTGAAAAATGTGTCATTTGTGACTAATTTGACATTTACATTGTGACGAAACTGTGACAAAAGCGACGATATTTAAATTGCCAGAAATATGTTTTTTAAAGTAAATAACATGTTTTCAAGGACATTTATAACTTTCTAAACATCTTTAAGAAAGTCACATCTCAGTCACAATGTGACGTCACAGATTGGTGGCATTTTGGTCACTGATGTGATGTGAGCAAAGTGACTCACAGTGACGTCACTGTGACGTTACTGTGACCATGCATGCTATTAGGGTAATTTCTAAATCATCTAAAAAATGAAAAATTTCCTATTCTTATGAGAAGAAGTCACTAAAATAAGTGAAAGGTCACATTTTAAATATTCAAAGCTATAAAATATAGAAGTAGATCTGAAATAAAAATCTAAAGATATATTTTGTTCGAGGTAATTCCAATTTTCTTGAATGAAATGCCATTACGAATAAAGTTTAAAGTAGTAAATGCAGGAGAATTTCTTTCAGATTAATAATTGAAAGATTAATGCTATTTTAGAATGAAAATATCAATCCTACAATGCATTTAAAATTACTTTTTATAACCAAAATCTGCCCCCCCCCCCAAAAAAAAAAAAAAAATCCAAAGTTTCAAAAGTTTTTCAAATGCAAAAATAATAAAAAATAATAAAAATAATAATTTAACAAATTATAACAATTTTGGGGTTATTACAAATATATTCAATGAGTTTTTTAATAATACACAAACAAAACTAAGACAATGCACTTCACACAGACATAAAATATTGTAAAAACTACTGTCAAATAGTATTAAAAAAATAGAAAGGTACAAATTAGTGCGAATCGTAGTATAAAAATTTGCACTTAAAAAGAAAAAATATATATATATAGCGGCAGATTTATGTAACTTAATATACGTTTTCAACCATATTCAAAATCTAACAATTATTAAAGTAATTAGGAATACTAATTCTTCATCCATTATTATATCGTATTCAAATCAAAATATAGCATTACAGAGATATTATTCAAAATTGAGACATCCAAAATACAATTTCTCCAAAAAGATATTAAATTAGTAGAAGCATCATTTTCAATTAGATTGTGTCATTTTAAATTTACCCCGCTGGAAAGCATGATTATGATGAAAGCACAAGAGATTAAAGTATCTGATTGCAAGCAAAATATAATACTCAAGTGTATATTACTTCAAATAAATGTCAACTGAGTAATGTAATTTCATGCAGCTTCTAATTTAAAATTGATACGTAGTAGGAATTTTCTACTAATCTGAGGATATTTTAGAAAGTTTTAAACAAAATACTAGCATAAAAATTAATGTTTTATGAAGAATTAAGTTTATTTTTGCTGGACAAAACTCACTGAAAAGATATATGTATAAATTGAAGTAATGCATATACACTGTAATTGTAAGGACGAATTACTTTAAAACACAATAAAGAATTTTCATAGTGAAATTGTAAAGCTATTTCTCAGTCGTCAATGAAATAATCTTTTGAATGCCTTTGAAATGATTTTTGATGATCTAATTGTTTTTTTAAAAATTGGGAAATTTATCGTTTTTAAATCAAAATATTTATAAAGTAAAATTATATTTTGGTAATAGACAAACAAGACTACATTTCGAGACACACTTTTACCTGTGCTCGGATATTTTGCAAAACAGATTTATTTAGTTTTGTTTTCTCTTAAAATATTTATGGTAATTTTAAAGTACGTAAAATGAAAATGATAAACATCCAATTAACAACTGGAAAGTTCATTTATTTAAATTAATATTGCATATATTAACATATAGTATTAATGTACAATAATTAATAACTAATATATTACTTTATTATAAACTTGATGAAAATCACAATGCAAAATTATGCACAAAATTTCATTTAACCCGGGTAGACGCGCGCAGGGCCTAAAAGACCCGGAGTGCATATGATTTTTACAATTGTAACCAATATTTTTTTTTAAGTAATCTTCAACTTATTTTATCGCAAAATTTGTAAGAATTGTCTCCGTCTTAATAAACTGAGTGTTATAATATCATTTTATTGGTGGCGAATTTAAAACATTCATACCTTGGCTAAGTGCGCGTTCTCCCGAGTTAAAAAGGATCAATGCCTACTTATTTAAAATACTAATGTGAACGTAATTTAAACAATGGGTGAAATTTATAATTCCTAATTTTTAAGAAAGTAATAAAATATATCAAATTCAAGAAAATTTTTCATGATTCAGAAATTAAAAGATTGTTGTCAGACATATGTTATATATTGTTAATTTAAAAAGGAAATAAGCTAATAATGTTCATTGAAAAAAAAACACATAAATATATGAAATGTGTGAAAGCTATTAAAAATTCGACAAAATGCTTTGCAGAAATGCCATTAAATTTTAAATAATGCGAAAATAAATTTTGTAAATGCTATAAAAATATTCTTAAATGTAAGTAGATAAGAAGGAATGCAATGATAGGAGTACATTGATGTAGGAAAAACAATCTTATGTTAGATTATACTACAAGTGATGGAGTCTATATGTATATGTATATATATTTTTTTAAAGAAAATTATTATTGTGGAACAAGATACTGTTTCAAATGAATTGATCATGTGCCGCTAAATGCATGAAAGGCATTAATTTTCTAAAGTATTTGTAGGAAATTGGAAGTAATTTTACATGAGTTTACATTACATTAAACAATTCAAAAACATTGCATATAGGTGTTAGCTCATGCTAGTGGTTTGTAGCTCGTTTTATGCATATATTATATGCATAAATTATTAATTTTCTGGTTATACGTCAGTACAAATACAATACTTGCTAGTGGAAAATACCATTTGAATGCTTTGTGCTTCGATTTATCAGTTTTCTTTGGATATTTAAAAAAATACTTATTATTCGGTAATTACAAAAGATTTTTGACACCCCATATACCTGTGGTTTCTGACATTTTTGGTGCGGCTAATTCGGACTTCCCGAAATACTGGATACATCTTATAGCATTTAAATAGTGCTTGTCAAATTTACAGGTGATATTGAAGATTAATATTACAAATTTAGTAATGCAGATTTTACATTACATTTAATATTTCTAAAACAATACGGAAATGTCCGTATATAATGTAATAGTGTAGGAATGTTACCTTTTGTACTAAAAAAATCTATTCGTAAAAAGTTACAGGGATCGGTTAACACAATTTATCGTCCCATCGTAACGAGGCAAAACACCTGAAAAATCGCGAACACATGTGTTTTCTTTTTTTATTTATTTAAAAACAAATTTCTAAATATAATAATGTAATTTCTAACAGAACACAATAAATATATAAATATATTAATAATACGACAGTAAAAAGTTTCATTATAGAGATTCCATATATTCTATCGTCTCAAAACGACAAAAGCTTCTTTTTTTTTTTTTTTTTTTTTTTTAATTTTTGCTTTGTCAAATTTTACAATTTTTGTAATATTTCTTCACTTTTTACGTTTTTAATAGACTGGGAACATCATTTTCTGTTGTTAATTTTATGCAGATTGTTTAAAATGATCATTAAAATTCCATCGAAAACATCCATCTATAATAGAAATACCTGTAAATGATTTACGCTTTTATTTTCACAGCCGTAATTTACTGAGTACGTTTCATTTTTTGTACTATACTAAATTATTGTATATGTCTTTGGCTATGAAAATAGAACACTCTGTTTGGTTAAAAAGGGGGCAATGTTTCATCATCGTGAAATCAAAAATAATCAACGATATTGGGAATTATGCTGATACTTGAATCAGATTTCCATTATTTTAGTGATTTATCATCTCTGTCAAGAAAGACTACTTATATATGTAATAATATTGTTCCTTTTTTTAAGAATAATTCCATTTGGAAGTGATGGATCTGTCTTAACACACAAGGCAAAGTCTATGCATTTGCTTGAGAACGAGTTAAAACCACTTCAGTGGCTTCCTTATCCTCACTTCGATTAGCTTCCGAGGAGCTATCTTTTTGAAATCTACAAAGGAAATCTAAGATATATTGTGGCCCAATTGGTAAGCACTTTGTAATTCTTGAATCATTACCAATTGAAAAGTTTATGCTAATTAAACATGATCTCCTTGCTGTTACTAAATACTTTTAGTCATCAGAGCATATTTATATGTTAGAAAAGTTGCAAGCTGTTCCAATAGTCGAGTGATGAATTAATCATTCTTTCCGAAGCCTTGCACAAATATATCCAGCTCTATGGATAAGTACACTTAATTGAACATTTTAATAAAAAAATTATTTTACTTAAGAAATTTTGGACTTACTAACACTGCCTTATCTATAACATATTTCAATCAGGGGATAAAAATATTGTTCAGTGAAAGCAAATTATGTTTCATATATAATTGTTGGCTTAAGTTTATTATAAGAGAGTCCATTGAAATTTATACGCGTAAAAATCTTGTTTGCAATGATACCGTTTCTTTTATTATTCCTAAGTTATTGTTAGAATTAATGAATAAATTCCTCGTGAGAAATTGAATGGGATGAACCAGGTAGGAAATTCTTTTAGATCATCGTCAATTTTAATTTAATTTTTTAAAATAGAGCGCGTGATTTTTGTTTTTTGTTGTTTATATCTCATTGTCGCGTGTCATTTGTATTGACCGTA
Organism: Maratus speculifer; assembly: GCA_964019185.1. Classification (NCBI taxonomy): domain Eukaryota; kingdom Metazoa; phylum Arthropoda; class Arachnida; order Araneae; family Salticidae; genus Maratus; species Maratus speculifer. The sequence continues at coordinate 18,540,094 of OZ025297.1, read as the reverse complement.
AAATTTTTTGAAATTTTATTTTTATTTTTATTATGATTATGGAACTTATTAGACGGATCTGAAACATGTCACTGTCATTTATTTTTAATTATTATAACACCTTTCTTAAGTAAAATAAAAATTTTATTAAAATGTTTATATAAAAGATAAATCTTTTAAAATTTGATGATTTAAAAAAAATCTATTGGATTTAATATCTTGTTAAAGTTTGAACTTTTATGTATGATTTGAAACATGTTTCATTTTACAGATTTACATCATAAATTTTGTTTGGCATGTTACCTAACATTTACCGCGCATCTTACACCAAGGTAACGATAAGCTTGCCAACGTGAAGACCCCGGTCTCTTCCCCTCGCCCAATTACATGAAGAAGCTGGATCCTGCAGTTTTTATAATTTACAGAAAGAAGAGGTACTAGTATTTTTTAAAAACATAAAAATTGTTACTCTGGTATTTAAACTAAGACTTATATAAGGAAATAGAGAAGTCACGTAAGAGATTTTGCACAGTTACCAACAATTTTAAGACGAAATAGTAAAAAAAGGGCACCACTATTTTTCTTTCAAAGAATGCAAACGGAAACTGATGTATTAATAAAAAGCACTCTTGCTTACAACTGAGGGGCTCGGTATTTCCCTACAGCTTCTGCACATATGAAAACAATGTGATACAGCATCTTGTACAGCACTTCATCTTACCTCAAGTGACCCTACATAAAACAGCTAATATACGATTCTGAAAAAAAAATCTTTTTCTATAGCAATGCCAGAATATAATGCATTTTAAGTTTTATTGAAAAGTTTAATAAGAAAAAAGCTCCGTTAGTTTTGACAAACTTATGGAATCATTTATTAGCATGAGAAAATAAATTTTAAGCGGATTTTTAAAGGCAAAATTAGTATAGGCAAATCATGCTTGTAATCAAACTAGTTGGATGTGCCAATCCTAAAACTTTCTTCTATCCCATATGTACATCTTAATATTTCAACACATGTTAAAACGTTAATATTATTAATTCAATACTATATCAACTATGATTTTCATCTTAAATTTCTGCTTGAGTCAATTAATCGGAGTAAAAGCGTTTTTCTGTATATACACGAGCCGATGACCAGTAGAACGATAAGCAGATTTTTTTCAAATTCAGAAAGGATCTACTAACCATACCCATAAAAAATCATACACAAAAAGTTAGTTCAGTTCCATGCATAACTTCAAACATTTTTTAATGGCAAAATTATAAAAATTGCATAGACATCGCGATTATAGCGTCTCCTTTCGGCGTATTTTGTTTTTTCAAATTTAGAGAGGGTCTGCTAACCATAGCCAAACACTTATGGAAAAAATTTCGTTCAATTCGATGCATAACTTCACATACTTTTAGTCAGTGCAATATTGAAAATGGTCAAAAATCGCTATTGCAGTGCCCCCTTCCGACGGACTTTATTTCGAATTCAGGGAGAACCAACTAGCCATAGCCAAACACTTACAGAAAAAAATTGGTTCAATTCGATGCATAACTTCATACACTTTTAGTCGGTTCAAGATTGAAAATGGCGCAAAATTTGTTATTGCTGCGCCTCCTTTCGGTGGAATATTTCAAAGCTGAATGAAAAGCTGCTTGCCACAGCCAGAACATTCGAAAAAAATTTGGTTCAATTCTATGCATATATTCATACACTTTTTGATGGTAGAATGGCATCACGGGCAAACACAGACACCGACACACAGACACACGGACAGACAAACATTTTGTGGAAACAATTTGTAAAAAATGTGTTTTTTGAAATCTCTGCCCTTTAAATTGTGTAAATCCGTCGAAAACCCAAGTCAAAAAAATTTGATTACAATAATTTCTTCTATTGTAGATAGAAGAAAGTAAAAATGAAGTTTTAATATAATCAATTTTTAAAGTTTTATTATTCATATATGATTTTTATATATATTTATATATGATTTTTAATATCACATCAATATATAACATCAGTCAATTTTCATCTCTTCAACAGGAAAATTTATCCAAAAATTTCAGTATTAAATGTTGCATTTAGTACCTCTAATTTACTGGTATAAAAATCATGTAGTTCGTGTTAATAAATTACCTAATATCTAGTTTTGATAAAAGCATATCACATTTTATTAGCATGTGCACAAAACACTAAAAACTTCTCATTAAAATGTCAGAAAAAAAAATTAAACAGTCTTTTGCGTGTTATTCGGTAAATTATGTTTGATTTTTTTTTAAATGAATATAAGTGCAGTAAACAATTGTTCTAATTTACATAAAAAATAGCTGATATTGATAAATCTCGGCTGTTATTTGTTTAGCCTTTTTGAAATTTGATTTTATAAATGAAAAAGAAAATTCTTCATTAGGAACAGTTTTACTTTAATTAACGCAGAATGTTAAAATTAATGAACCATTAACTTACAGCTTATTTCATTTTAAAGTTTATCTACTTGAACAGTTGATTAAAATATAGTTCAGCATCAAAAACATCAATAATTGAAAATATAATTTTAATGTTCGTATACATAACAGAACGAATCATTTAGATAATTAGACAAACAAGTATTTGATAGAGTACTTCAGAAGAAAACACATATATCTCGAATATAACTTTTATCAGTCAAATATCACTTATATAAGCACTTATATAAGTTATCTTCAAATTCATCTTGAAATATCCTTTCACATAACAAGAAAATACTAGTGATACTCAAAATTATTTTACAGCGAAAATTTTATTTGCATTGTTCTTAATTGCTTACGAGTAGAAACACACTATTATTTTTGTCCAATTTGTATATAAAGATAAGTGGTCGGAATCATCAATGATTCAGTTTGCCAATTATTTTAAAATAGCTAATTATGCCTTTAAAATCTTACTTAAGTATCTATTATGTTATCGTTTTATTACAGTTTAAAATTTTGAAAAACATAAACTTTAAAATAACTCTAATCTGGAAATTTGTCTCAATTATATTTAAAATGTGTTTATTTCTCGATATTATATATATATATATATATATATGTATATATATGTATATATATGTATATATATATATATATATATATGTATATATATATATATATATATATATATATATATATATATATATATGTATGTATATATATGTATATATATATATATATATATATATATATATATATATATATATATATATATATATATATATATATACATATATATATATATACATATGTATATATATATATATATGTATATATATATATATGTATATATATATTAAACTAATATCATAATAGAGATTTATTTTCATGTACTTAACTGAATAAAAGACATGGATATAATGTGTTAAATAAAGTCCTTTCCATTTCACTTAACCGAAGAAGAGTTATAAGTGTAAATATACAATTGATAACCGTGTGTAATAATGTGGCTATGCTCTACTACGCGAGAGAAACTTACAACACTGCCTAGTGCAAAACTGCGGAGATTGCAATCATATCTCCAAAACAGTGTGAGATAAAATTGAATTACAAAGTTATAGAGCATTTACGATTTAGTATAAAAAACCACCGATTGAACATGAATGATAAAAACACAAGGCATAAGACGTGCAATTTCACTGTGAATTCTTATGAGGTGACGTGAAAAACTGAACTTCATAAAAGTCATAACAAATCTTAATTTTTATGGTCTAAGATTAATTTAAACTTCTATCTGTGAGATGCCCTTTGTCACGCATAGTGCATTTTCACATATGCACGCATTATCGGGTGATACTTTGGGAAAAGCATCCGTGATACATCGTTGGAGGTCTTGTAATGCTACAAATTGCTAATTTTAAATTCAATTTTTTGTTTAATTTTGTTTTTTATTGATGTTTTATTCTTTCTAGAATAACTACTACAACGAGACTATTCAAGGATATAAAGAATTAAGAAAATCGAAGCATTTGTTCCAAATCTATTCATTGTAAATTTATTTAATACTGATTTTTTTCTGGATTTCAGTTAATAAAAAATGCTAATTTGTAGGGAATCCCTTGTTATTCAGCTAATTTTAGAGAGCAACTAAAAAATTAATTAACTCTGTCGTAGATATCTTACTGAATATTTACTATATTTAACTGGATTATTTATTATTTATTTATTTATTTATTTATTTATTTATTTATTTTGTAACTCCATTGAGTTGACAGTTAAATTATGTAAAAAGAATCTTTGCTATCGTTTTTTCGGACTCTTGAAATATTCGTTCAGATGAAAGGTATATATAAATTTTCGGATTTTTTTATTTAAAGAAATGGGTATAAAGTAGAATAATAAATATAAATTTTTCATAAAAAAAAACGAAGTCATTTGGATAATTAGTTGCCGATATAATTGTAATCCTATTTTCCACAATCTTCAATTTTTCATGACCCTGTATTTCAAACAAATTTCAATTCAAAGACATGTTTTACTTGGAAATAAGACGCTTACTCCGGCGCAGTAAACGTTTAGTTAATATGATTATTACTTTTGGAGTTATAAGAATGTTTCTTTTACGCAATTCGTTACTACTTTAGTAATTTGTCGTTTTATACAATATGTCGAAATTGGTTCATCAAGAATTCATTAATAGAGCATTACTACGTGTTAAAAATATTTAATTACACGTTTAAATTTTATTTTGGAATTGCGATATATTTTATTACATCGTTTGCACACGTTTTATTTTCATATTTTATATTATGCATATCGAAGATGGGTAAATATTACGGTGGCCCTCCCAACGAAATAGTTCTATGAAGGTGATTTAAAAATTCAAATTCAACGTACATCAATCAAATGCATTGCAATATATCACAAACAATCTAATAATAGATAAATATATAGATTATCACAAAAATATGGCAAAAAATTTAATTATTTACATTTAAATGGCTTTCTGGGAAAAAACTGTAAAAAATTTTAAAAAGTTAAAATTACCAATATATTTTTTTAATTTAAGCATGCCTTTTTAAATATCATATACCATATCGCCTTCAGTGCTTAACGGATATTTTCTCACATATATATGAGATTATAAAACTTTTGAAAATATTGTTAATTGTGAATTCGCTATTCCTGCATTATCAGGTTATTGTAAATATTATATACAAAACTATATTTCCTCTGCTTTTTTAAGCAATTCGTACTACTTAGGCTACTTTTTTAAACTACCTTTCTGTTGCTAGTCATCTCCAGTCCTTTTCTTTCCAATTTTTTTAATAAACATTTATATTGTATTCAAATTCTTCCTCTATTTGTGAACAAATTGCCGTCATCCTTACCACAGAAGACGATATTTTATATGCCACCAAAACCTTTTCCACGAAATTTAAAATTGTTTGTGAATTAAATGCTGATATTTGTACTTTTTATTATACTGCACCAAGCTCCATCTTAATAATTTAAAAATATTGTATAAATATCAGATGATTATTTTTTTTTTCAGATTAACTCCATAACTTTCTAAAAAATGTATCTTGCAGTAACCATCTTAATATAAAATGTTACTGTTTTTACACTATGCCACAGCTGTTTTTACAAGCAGTTTTAATTGTTTCATATGCCAGAAAAATTATATCTCTAAAAGATAATTTATTAATCAATAGCATTAAAAGTTTTTGTCTTACATATTTCGAATTAAAGGGGCGTGCAAACTGGCAGTTTGGTATCATGTAATCATATTAAATAAATAATTCCGGTTTTATCTAAAATTATGATCATGATAAATTTTAAAGGATATCCATAAGATATCCATAAGAGATCCATAAGAGTCTTTGTAAAGTTTTAATTATTTTTTTTATCTTTCTTAACAATAAGTTTAATTTAAATTCTGTAGATAAAAATGAATTATTTAAATAAAATCAGTTTTTTAAACTTTTTCTTAAAAACGTTTTATAAAATTAAATTGCTAAATTTCTTACAAAACAATTTTATTACTTATCATATAGAAATGCAATTACTATAAGTTTATCAGTTCAAAATACATTTTAACTGACTGTGAAATATAGGGGCATTAGTAAAATTTTAATTTATCGGTCAAAATCCATTAAATGTAAAAATAAATATATTTTTGTAATATTAATAAATTAATAAGTAACTTTTGATAGTTTTTAAATGTTACTGAAAGATTCATACAAATTAGCAATTTGTAATTGTTTCAAATTCAAAAATTTAAATGTATCGACATATTAAAAAAGCAATATTTGATATATTATTTACTGTTTGACAAATAATTCGTTATTATTAAAAGCGTGGCTTTTATATTATTATTTTTATTTATTTATTTATTGTCTCATTAAAAATGTTATTGTGCCATTGTATCACAGTGCATTTTCAAGAAAATCAATGTATGAAAATCCTTTCAATGTTTTTTCAAAACCTATGAATTTTATATATCGTAAAAGCAGTATTGTCAAAAGAATATTGAAGAACAAAAGGAAATTGAATTGTGTTTGTTATGTTTACTTCAAAATAGAATGACTTTTGAACACAAAGGAATTTACATATTTGAATAAGAAATGCGAGTTATCTTAAATATGCATATATTCATCTGGAGAAGTTTTCCTCAGTCAATAAGAAATTTTGATTGAAAAATGTACATTATAAATCATGTATGATGTTTTCTTCCTTACGTACGTTTCTTTGGTGAATATTAAATTATGAAAATATTTTCCTTGCTGGAATTCTAAAATATAATTCGACAAGAATATACGAGATGCAGAAATAATAATTTATTTTAATTCCACACTATATATTTTACGAAACATAATGTAGTCTAAAGCAGAGGTTTTTAATAAAAAGAAAATTTCCATATAATTTGAGTTATACTCTATAATTGTTTATATTCAGAAACAAACAAAAAGAATTAAAACACATATATAATCGAAAAATACGAGCATGTGTCTAATGCTTTGTAAAGAAAGAGTTCAATTGTAATTTTCATTCGAAAAAATCAGTTTTCGCATGTACAATGCTTAGCAATAAATTTCTAATAAACAGTGTTATCCTTCGGATTCATTCACTTTTGATATAACACTTCCATTCTGAAGCATGGTATATTATTCTGAGTATCATAAGCTATTTTCAATGGAATTTTTCTTGAAAGTTTTCTCTAATATTAATAAATAACCTGTACAACTTTGCATTTAAAAAATGGCGGTAGTTGTGTGTCAGTGTTTTTTTTTCCACCCATATCAATCAAATGTTGTAAATACAATGAAGATCTACATTTAACTCACTTTAAATTTTCTCCACCATCGTAACTAGAATATTTGTATAATAAAAAGAATCTTCATGTACATTAAGTTTTTTTTAACCTCCTGACTGCCGCCGGCTGATTTTTTCACACACTAAGCTGCAGGTTTCACTGCAACATAAGCAATATTTAAATTAGTATAATTCCACAAATAAAACCCAGTTCTGAAAAATTAAGTTAGGATTGATGCTATCAAAGATTATACACCTATACTAATAACGTATTTTGCATCAGGTTGGAAAAAACATCTTTTTTTTTTTTTTTTTTTTTAAATATTTTTAATAAATTACAGAGAAAACAACATTACAATATTACCCTTTGGCTGGGCAGTCAGGGGGTTAAAAGTTGAAATTCGTGGAAAAATCTTTGAAGCTATCTCTGATATTAGTACAGTTTTACAATTTCCCCCCCAATATTCCAAATATCATAAATGTAATGTATAATTGTAATGAAATATCATTTCATAACTTCATTGAAATATAATATTCAAATATTAAAGTTAAAAATGTTTCTTACTTTACATTGTCTATAAGCTGGGACCTTGTTGCAAAAAGACGATAGCGACGAATAACGTTTCAAAAAGATGCAGCAATATTCTCAGATCAAATTCGTTTCTTAAAACTGGTCGTTGGGGGCCACCGTAATACTTACCCATCATAAATATATATATGAAAATAAAACATGTAAAAACTATTTATACAATGCATTGCAATTCATAAACAAAATTTAAATATTGTTAATATACATAGTAATGCTCTATTAAAGAACTGCTGATGTACCAATTTCGACAAATTATATAAAACGCCAAACTACTCAAGTAGTACCGAACTGCGTAAAAGAAACATCCTTATAACTCCAAAAATAATAATTCTATTAACTAACAATTAACTGCGTCGGATTAAGCGTCTCATTTCCAATTAAAATATACTTCTGAATTGAAATTTGAATGAAATACAGGGTCATGAAAAATCGAAGAATGTGGAAAACAAGATTACAAATATCTCGGCAACTAAGAATCCGATCGACTTCGTTTTATATGCCAAATGTGTGTTATTTTATTGCCTTTTACGTCCATTCCTTAGAACAAAAAAATTCGAAAATTTTTATATACCTTTCATCAGAACGAATTTTTCGAGAGTCCGAAAAAAATAGTTCCGGATAATCGAGGTTGCTGATATTAAATAGGGTTCGTCCCATTCTTAGATACTAACTACATACAAAATTTCAAGTCTCTATCTCAATTTGTTCGGGAGATAGAGCGTTTACAGACAGACAGACAGACAGACGGACAGACAGACAGACGGACGGCAAATTTTTTTTCTAAAAATATGTTTTTCGGAATCTCCGCTATCTAAAACGTGTAAATCCGTCAAAAAAAATTTTTCGACTTTCAAAACGATTGCAAGACTTACCCTATACTACGTATGATGGGTAAGTAATAAAACGTTTACAAGAGTTACAAAAAGTACTCATATAAATCGTATGACACTTTAATAATATAGTCTAAATCGTAGATAATTCACCATCATTTTTGGAATTGTCAATTAATTTACATTTATGGTGATTGTCAAAACGTTTTCTTATTTTAAATTATTTGGTTCGAATCATAAATATTACGTGTATTAAAGTGGAATATAAATTTAAAAATTCCCCGTTTTTTAGTAATGCATACATTGAATGAGAGCAATTGAAATAAATAAAACTATATAAGCGCAGGATTTAATAATATGAGATTTGCTAACTATATTTTATATTTTTAATCTTTATAAATTTAAATGTTAATAGTAATGTTCAGGTTTTTTCCCTTTATATGTTTGGTAACTAGTATTGACAGATACCATTTATAGATATTGCTAACGTTTTTAGATTTTTTTTTTGAATCAATAACAGCAAACATCCTCTAAAACTTCATTCTAATATCCGACATGGTGGATATTCCGGAACGACGTTCGGTTTCAGAACTGAACCGAGAAGAAATTAAAAAATGGGTTGAAACAAATTTTGATGAAACGACGGAGAAAAAAGTTTGACAGCTGAGGCCATTCGTCAGAGTATCATAAACTCAACAGTTCTCTAAAGACGCTGATTATGATGAAGATAATGTGAATGAGTTAGCAAAAAAAAAGTAGTTGGTATGAAACAGCTGATGCCTGGAATACATTCATCAAAATTTCTGTGCTCAGCTGTTTTCTGATCGATGCCGAAATTATGAAACTCCTCATCATACAAATTTACTTCGAACAAGAAAATAAGAGAGAAGATTACTACAAAACAAAAGATTTTTGAGATTTGTGGATCTTTGGTTTTTACTAGTACGGACTGCTGCGGAGGGTGCAGGATTGTGTATGTTTTCATTTTATAGACATGTACATTTAGTTGGCCCGAAAAAACTTTTTTTTTTTGAAATTTTCAAATCGCTTTAGTACAGAAAAGATGCGTATTGTAATAAAAAAGGATTTTTTCAGTAGGTTAGTAGATAGATAGATAGATAGATAGATAGATAGATAGATAGATATGTATCGAATTTAAAATTAATTATTATTAATTAAATTAATAATTAATTAATTATTTTTTTTTCACATTCATGCAAATGTATTCACAATTTCTTTTTTTTAAAGTTAAAATAGTTAAATAATGTTGTTTAATGTAAAATTTATAAAGATGTTTAGAAATAAATATTTGCATTTAAAACATACTTTAAAAGAAAACATTAGAAGGTATATTTTAATTGAAAAAGAATACTGGAAAAAAATCGATATTAGTCCAAAAAATTATATTTAATAAAAATATATTATTCATATTTTACCTCTAGGAAGCTCTGAAAAAATATTTAAATTTCATATTTTTATCTTATATTAATAGTAAAACATAAAAACACCAGGAAAAATTTCGTTAAAGATGAACATTTCTCGAAATAAACTTCAAAATTAAAATCTTTTAAAAGAAATTGATCAAGTCGTACTCATGTGAAGAAACATATTCACTTCAAAACATTTCCTCGTTGTGCTTCTACTGCGCTATGCCAGCATGCTAAATACCCAACGCTGAGGAGGCTGGTTCAAATCCAGCGTTTCTTAACTTTTTTTTTCAACTTTCGTAGATGTAATGGAGAAAAATGGTTATAATGGAGAAAAAAAATAAACGGTTGTGCATGAATTCACGTAAATGTACTGGCACCACTGCTGCCAGTCAAATTTAAGGAAGTTTTTTTGAGAGTGTGTATGTTCAATGTGAGTGTGCATTGTTTCTTTTATATTGCTATATTTACAAAGATGCTGACTCAGCAAGAATTAAGTTTAGTAACAGCCAAAGACAAAACAAAGTTTATGCGATAAATATTTCTCTGCTGTCAGTTAACCATTATATTTGTATAAAACCTGAATACAATCTTATACCGGGTGGTTATAAAATAAGTATCCCTATTCGGAGCAGTCTGTAGCTTAAAGGAATAACCCGAATGAAGCCAAAATTTGTACACATACTGTTTGAGAAGGGGGAAGAAGACTGAAATAATAAAAAAATAATTGCAATAATCGCCGACAGATGGCGCTTTTGCGTTTCAAATGTAATGTGCAATACATGAACAAAGAACTAAGGCACAAAGCCGGATGGCATACCTAATTTATTGGAAATTTTCACAGTGAATGCGGTTAAGATTTCGCATGGCTGTGCCGATCAAGTTCAAGTTCCACATGACCATTGTGCTGCAAGACACAATCCAGGCGGTGGACGACGTGCTCAACTCCGGAATGCAATGCATCAGGAGTGATGTTTCGCACGTGTTGTGATATGCAATCTTTTAAGTCATTGAGGTTTACGACACCTCCACGGTACACAATAGACTTTAAGTGCCCCCAAAATTGTACCGGCTTCCGGAGTCCCTGATGGCTCCACAATCGCAGTAGCAATTTCTTCTTGAGTGCGGAGAGGTAATGGTTTCCTCCCACATTTTACAGTAAACGATCCAGTCTCCCCGAATTTTTTTACTATTCTTCTCACTGCACACGGTGTCAAAGGACTTTTTCCTTTACGCATTCCTTTCACACGCCTAAATTCACGTAAAGCAGCTGCACTGTTTGAACTGTTAACGTAGAATATTTTTAAAATTAAACCGCGATCTGGTAAAGTGAGAGCCATATCGTACAACATTAATGACAGAAATGGCCACGTTTTGATTTTAGGAATGATTACAACGGAGTTTGCACCGACAGGACCCGTAGCGCCATCTATTGCCGATTATTGTAACTATCCTTTTTATTGTTCCATTCTTCTTCCCCTTTCTTCAATAGTATGTATACCAATTTTGGTTTCATTCGGGTTATTCCTTCAAGCTACAGACAGCTCCAAATAGGGATACTTATTTTATAACCACTCTGTACATTAAGGGTTGATAAATATCCCTTAATGTATAAGATTTTATATAAAAAAAATAAATAAAATACATATAAAAATTTTCTTTTCATCTTAATCGTTTTGTTAAATAAACAATGCTAGATAAAATCGAAAATAATGCAATATAAAAAAAATCAGATTAGTTCGTTCGTTTCATTTTTAAGAAAAAGATAAGAAAAGAAAAAGTTATAAATTTATCCTTTTCTTATTTCCATTAAGAAAGAGCAATTATGAACTTTATTTCAGCGATCATTACGGATAAAGATTTAAATAAATATTTTAGAAAATAAAAAATAGTAATTTATCGCAAAGGAATTTTTTGTAATAAGATTTTCTGCTTATAAAGAATTGTGAAATATTTCGTCAAATTAAGACGGGATTTTTTTAATGTAATGTTTTTTATGAAACCTTGTTAATTAGATATCCTACTATTTTTTATACTTTAATTAAAGAAAAATAAACATTACAAAATGTTTCTTAAACTTACACAAATCGAAATAGTTTGGTGGATAAATATATATTAATTAGACTCATGAGTTTTAATGTTTTCTTTTATCACATATCTAATGTAAATCTATCACGATTCCTTGAGATAGGCTAAAAATATTCATACCCTTAAGTACCATTTTATAGATATTATTAATGAAAAGGGAAATTATAAAATTATCCAATAATAAGTGTAGTACATTATGGAAGTCTGGTATTTTTTTAGGACAATTTAATTTAATTTCTGAAAAAAAAAAAAATCATTCTTGTTTGTCTCGCTATCAAAAATTTTGCAATATTATTACTTATGCAATAGCTTTGTACAAAATTACCGGGTGTCCAGTAAATGACTGACCCATTTTGGATGTAAATAACAAAAAAACTGTCTGAGATAAAAATGCGCGGTTTTCTGTACTGTTATTAGAATATAAATAAATTTTAAACTATGCACTTTGTTAATGTAATATAATAATATTTAAAATAATATCTCAGTCTCAAGTCTGAGGAGGGGAAATATAATACAGATGGTTCAATCACAAATATTATTTTAAATCACTTTCCAAGCAACGTACCCTATTTTTGAAGCTGATTCGAGAGTCGATTCAACATATAGATTCCGATTCCAAAACATATAAATTCAGGTTCAGCCGAAAATCTCATATTTATGAAAATTAGAGTCATGTCTGTATTCAAACAGCCTGTTACCACCAGCGCGATATTTTTTCAGAAATTTGAACTATATTAACAAAGTACATGTTTAAAAATTTATTTATTTTTTAATAACAATACCGCGAACCGCGCATTATTATCTCAAACCGTTTATTTGTTATTTAAGTTCAAAATGGGTCAGTTATTTACTGGACACCCGGTATTTACACACTGTTCCTAGAAATAAAGCGAGATGACATTTAAATGTTATTTTACATAAATTAAGTATTCTAATAACATTTTCATAGCATTCACGTTTATCATTAATAAGGACATTTATTATTTCTTAAATTAGAATGGACTACTTAAGACATTTATGGACATATGGACTTTTTAAACTATTAAATTATGATGTTTTAATCTATTGCATTAAAAAATATTATATTTCACAGATGTAGTTCAGGTTCAAGGACTTTCAAGCACCTTTTACCAGAATTTCGCAAAGAAAAATTCCTCTTATTTAATAATAATAAAAAAAATTCGTCTTTCAAATATAGCAAACAGTGCTTTACAAATTTTCTTGTAGTTAAACACCTGAAATTCTCTGAATTTTTTTATGTGTACAAACCCGATGTGTGTACAAACCCGATATGTGCACAAATACAATGTGTTTCTCTAAAATTAATCAATATTATTAAGCGTTTCCTTTATATGGTAATTTCTGTATTTCTGTGTTTATCCAAGTTAATTTTCCTGAATAAGAAACTAACATTTTACACAATAATTTACATAAATATTAGTATAAAGAAGGTATGAGATTAGATTTGGAAGGAATACAATTGATTGTTTCAGTAGCTTAATCTTCTCAAAACCGCCCTTCCCATTTTAATGTCTTTAATGTGTGTAATTTTCCTTTAAAATTTGTTTGGATTCATTTTTTGATTTTCTTTTTTCAATCTACTTAAATACTTAAAAAAATAGAGATTCTACGAAGAATTGGTATACCTAATTCCGCACAGAGAATTAATTTAGATAACAATACGTATTTTTTAAAACAGATTTTTTTTACGAATATCTACTTTATATATAAATATATACGTATCCATTAAGAGCTGAAGCAGAAAATTCTGAAAAACATTTAATGCAAAATTTGCACACAAAAGGAATTCTGAAAAAAAAAAGTTGTATGCAAAGTATTTACACATTTCATTAAAACAAATTTACAAATGTTTTTTATCAATTCCTTCCTTTTACGCACTGATTTAGGACATCCTATATCCTTAATTGGTAAAATTGTATTAAAAAATTAAAAATATATATCTGAATCATGATTTTTTCTGTAAGGGTTTTATAAATTAAATAAACAATGCTATATAAACGTCGTAAAGAATGTGAAAATAATATTCAGACTATCTCGTTTATTTCATTTTAAAACAGAGATAGGGAAAAAAAGAATTTATTAATTTATCATTTTCTCCTTTCCATTAAGGAGGTGCAATTAAAAGCTTTATTTCAGCGATAATTATCGATAAATATTTAAATAAATGTTTCAAAAAATAAATAAAAAAATGAATTTCTTGCAAAGGCCTTTTTTGTAATGAGATTTTTTTTTCTTATAAAAAGGTATGAAATATTTCGCCAAATTAAAACGGATTTTTTCAAATGCAATGTTTTTAAGCAAATCTTTTTAATGACACATCCCGTTTTGTTTATATTTAATTCATAAATTAAAAAAATAATAATCGCAAAATTTTTCTTAAACTTGTTCAAAGGAAAAAAGTTTGGAGGATAAAAATATATTAATTAGACTCATGAATTTAAATGTTTTCTTTTATCATCTATCTGATGAATCTCTTTTTTCGGTTTTAGTTCTTTCGTTGGGCAATAGTTCCTGCTAAAAATGCCAATACTGTCAAGTAATACTTCATAGGTATTATTAATGAAAATATATATATATATAAAAGAAATTATACAATTATCCAATAGTAAGTGTAATACATTACACAAATCTATTAATTAGGAAGACAATTTAGTTTAAATTATACAAAAAAAAATCATTTTCTTTTGCCTCGTTATTAAGAATTGGATATCATGAACACTTATCCAACAACGTTGTATAAAAGTATATATACACGCAAGACAGAGCTAAAGAAAGGTATCGTTTAAGTGTTTTATGAGTTAAATCAACTAATCTCATAAAATGTTTACTTTTGCTTTTACTATAAATGACAAGGACATTGATAAAGTGTTGGTAAAGTTAGAATAACTTATTTAAAAAAATTATGGATATATACACTTATTAAGTCGTTGTTTCGCAATGTTTTAAGCTTTTATATTCAACATTTATTGTATTTTACATGTGTGATTCAGGTTCAAGATCTTTCAAACCTCTCTTAATAGCAATTTTGCAAAGAAAATTTCCCCTTTTTCAATAATTAAAAAGATATATTTTCTAAATATGACAGACAGTGCTTTACGAGGTTTTTGGTACTTGATCGTCTAAAATCCTCTCAGTTTTTTAGGTGTACGAATCCTGTTTCACTAAAATTATTCCATTTTATCCGTGGGTTTTCCTTATCGACACTGTAAAAAATCTGTTAACCATTTATCTCCCTACGGTACTTATAAATACCATTAAAATAACTTATTTTAAAATTCTTTTAATACGTCAGTTAGTTGTAATATTGTTTAGAATGAGTTGCTGATACATTACGTTATCTTGTTCCAAAACCATTACTGGTTACACAAAAGAAATTTTTTTAAAAGAATAATTTCTTTTGCCTTTGCATATTTTCAACTTTCTTGGCGCTGAGGGAAGAAGATGGCGATTTTTCAATGCGGAAATATTCCTATATTTATGTTGTAAGAATATCATATTTGTAAATTTTATAATTCTGCAAAATACTAAGAGAATAATTAAAAATAAAAGTGTTTTAAATTACAAGTTTTAAGAAAATTAACAATATCTTTAAATAATGACATAAAAATAAAACCAATAGGGTAAAAGACATAAGATAAGGAGAATGTCTATAAAATGCTGAACAAGAAACTCAATGGAATACATTTAACCGAGAACTAAAATAAATTCACACATTATTTCATTTTCTTCTGTATTTTTACAGAAATTTACAACAGTGCACGTAAGTTTAAATAATTTTCTTATTAATTAAAACATGTCTTAGTCAGTAATGTGAATCTTGTTAAGTTTAGAGTTAACCAGTTTTATTTAAGGCAAACAACTTCAAAATGATTGCCGATAGAAAAAAAAATAATTTAATTTTGATGAGATGATTTCCATTTCTTAGTTAGATAATTAATTATGAGTTGGTGCGACGGGTAATAGGGAATATCAGCTTGATAGCTGTCCAAGAAGAGCCTAAAATTTAGGGTGATTTTTAAAAGAATCTTATAATTTTTATTTTATGTTGTATGATTCGCTTTTTATTCAATTTTTTTTTTTTTATCTTTTGCATGAAAGATTTTTTTACAATTTATTTTATTTTATGTTATATTGTTATTTATTTATTTACTTTTATTTATTTATTTTTATAGATCCGATTTCATATTGAATGATTGCCATTTCCCGAAAATGGTCCTGTTTTTAAAGCTAAATATTAATCTCTTCAATTTCCAGGATTTATTTATGTATTTGTTTTTAATTTCAGTTCTTATATTAATAAACTGATAGCTGAAGAAAAATTTAACGGCGAAAAAATTAATATATATATTTACATAAAATTTGATGATTACATGGAAACTCAAAAAGTACTTTTTTTTATTTCTGCGGATGTGTTTTGCTTTATTTTACTTTTTTGCATTGCAAAATTATTTAAAAACGTAAAATAAATGCATTGTTGGTTATTTTTCTTTTGTTAACTTGCTCTACACACCTTAACATTATTTATGTTTTCATTTTTGTACATTTCATACATTTCTAATGCAAGCCATTTTTATGTAACACGTAACTCGCTAAAAAAGCCTATTTTTATTTTGTTAAGATCTGCTATCCATTAAGTTTCATTCGCAACTATTTCTCTCTTTTTTAATTAATATTTGTATGCATGAACCAAAATAGTAAATATGCGTTTCCTATAAGATACATCAGGTCTGAAGAAGTTAGAATGAAATTTTTCCTTCTAATTTAAGCAAACTAATTTTTTTTTTAATTTTTTGACAAAGTTTTTTCTTTACTGAATTTTTATGTATGTCAATTTTTTGTGTTGCCTTATAAAAGAATATGAAATGATATACCGTTATAACCGACTTTCTCTTTATTAAAAAATAATGCAACTTTAACTCGGACATGTTAAGGGGTGAAGTACCCTTTAAACTAACAAAATACTTAAAAAAGTGAACTCTTTGAGAATTGCAGACACTCTATATCTAAATGTAGGATTGAAAGCATATGAAAAAAAATGATTTGTTTTATCAATTAAAGTGGTTAAAAAAGTATACATATATATAATTTTTTTTTTAATTTTTTTTTTAAAGATAGTACATTTTCTGCCTAAGAATTATGCTTGCATGCATTGCGAACAGGATTTTTCACATTTGAATGGCTAAAACAAACCAATATTTTCTTTTTAATGAGTACATATATGATGTGATTTCAAGATGATTTACAATAAAAAAGATAAAACTATTAGATCCAGAAAAAAAAATAAAATTTATTTAAACAAATTTGAAATACAATGAAAACTCCGAATAAGGAACACCTGTGGGACCTGAAATTTTGTCCCTTAAATAGAGGCGTCCCTTATTAGGAGTTTTTATTGCAATGAAACTTCCAAATAAGGGATAGCTATGGGACGGACTTTTTGTCCCTTAAATAGAGGTGTCCCTTATTTGGAGGTTTTACTGTATAGGGATTTTTTTAATAAAAAATAGTGGTGAATTCCAAGCTTTTAACTTGAGAAACATAATAGTAGATCATTTTGAGCTTCTATATGCTTAACACGTTCAGTGAAAATTTTGAAAAATTTTAGGCAACCGTTTTTCAAAAATCATGCGCGCAATGTTCAAAATCACTGTTTTGAGAAAATTGACTTTAAAGATTAAATCATCCATTGATCATGTAAAAAAGCTAAAAATGTTTCAGACATAATTTCTCTTATAATGCGAATTTTTGTATGCAGTTTGTTTTCAAATGTTTTTAAATAATCTAATTATAGGGAAATTTTTGAAAAATCAATTTTTGGATTCTTTAAAGGGTTCCTGACCGCTTATTAAATCTTATGAAAAATTGTTAATTTTAAAAAGTAAGTTTTATTCGTTTGTTTAAATTAAATTTCTTATATATTTCATGATTTTGTTTTCACTGGAATGTTGTATGTCAAATTCTTACCACATTTGTATTTTGAACTCGCATTCAGCTGAATTCAGAGTTAAATATCTTTACAAAATTTTCCATTTTAAAAGATACTTAAATACTTTCTATTACTCTATTTAATATTCTTCCTACCTTCACCAATAAAAAAAATTGCTTGGAAACTTATTTTTATCTATCCAATTTTAAATTTCTCTAGAGTAAAGAAGAAACCCACGTTATGGTAAAAGACTTTTTTATAGCATTTCTAAGTTTATGCCTTTTGCTAAACTAAGCCATTCTTTAAGATAATAAAAGAAAATTTATTAACTTTTAACATATCCTGATACGTACATCATAAAAAAGTCCTTATATTTTAAGGTATTTTTAATGCATTTTCCTTTAATACAGTGCTGAAGAAATTGTTTGTGTAATAAAGGTTTATACATTTACTTTTTTTTAATTTTACGTTTAAAAAAAATGAAGATAGTGACTATTTAAAATTTTATAGAAATGGAGTCTAATCCCGATAAATATCCCTTTAAAAATTTCTCTTCAATAACTTCTTTTATACGAATACTACGAACCAAAATTCTCTGCATTGAAAAAAATGTCCTTTTTCGTAGGATTTGAAATACAGAAAATTGTTTTTGAAAAAAAATTTCAGTTGCGTAGTTAACATATTTACCCCTGTCTTCGGAGCTTTGTGTTTATTTGTATTTTTTCTAATAAACTATTAAGCAATAGCAATCTGTCAGTGGTAAGTTTTACAGAAATAAGACTACTTCCTAAAGCAAGACCTCGTAAATGTAAGTGATATATTCGTAAATGTTTGAAAAAGCTGCTATTGTAACTGGTACATCTATAAAAGAGAAAGTTCGATCATAACAAAAAGCAAAAGAAGGCAGAAAACAAATTGAAGAAGAAAAAGCAAAAAAGAAACAGTATTGAAAGGCCAAGCAGTGCTTAAAAAATTACAAGTAGGTTAATAAAAAAGGGAGAAGCAAGTATTGAATGGCTTTGAAGATGACGAAAATTGCTTATGTCTAATTTGGTTGGGACAATACAAACTTTAGACTTGGAGAAGACTGGATGCAATGCATGATATGTAAATGTTGGGCTCATATGAAATGTACCAAAAATGAACCTTATAATATTTTTATTAACTGCAAATTAGACGCTGAAACAAGCGATGACAATGAGTGATTAAAAGTATAGGAGTAAGCCTACACGTTGTAGTAGGCTTCCGAATCAAAGATCAATAAGGTCAAAGATTAGTGTTGGCTTATTTTTTATTTCTTTCCTGATTAAAACAGTTTTTTCTTCTTTTTATTGCTAAGTGTCTTTAAAAGTATCTTTATAATGTATTAAGAGTTTACAAGTGTTAACAATTTATCTATTTTATTTTCATTAGATTTACAATATTATTAAAACATGAAAGTGTTTTATTGTGTTAAGAACTTTATAAATGAATAAATATCTCATTCTTGATTTAACATATCTCATTTAATCGTCTTTCTTACACAATTTGTATATTTACAATGTACTTGTATGTGTCATTTATCTGTTACAATGTGTCCCAAGCATGTTACAACTTGCCCCGTACCGGGGGTTAGTAGTGACAAATTTCGAGGTTACGCAGAATTCATTTTGTGTTATGAAAAATATGTTATGTCAATGTTAATAGTAGTTTTATAAATATGTTATGCAAGACTTACTCTAACGATATGATACACTAAATATTTCGCTTCAGTTCAAATCTTACGGCTAATATAAAAAATGTCGAAAATGGTCACTACTAGTCCCGGTCTCCCCTACTTCAACAAACTAAGGTCATATTAATGAAGATGATATGATAGTGATTACGATGTACTTAAGCCTTCATTTACTATTTCCTTATTATTATTTTTTACTTAGTTGTTATTTGTAATTTAATTTCATAGACCACTACAACAAATATATCAATGAAACTTTTATGTTCTTTGAACATAATTGTACAAATTACCATAAAAATTTTTAAAATGCATTTTTTATAATGTACTTTAACCGAACATGATCATATAGCTGCAGATAATGTAATAATTATTACGATGTACTTGATGCCTACATTTTCTTACTCTTAATTA
Source organism: Maratus speculifer (assembly GCA_964019185.1). NCBI lineage: Eukaryota > Metazoa > Arthropoda > Arachnida > Araneae > Salticidae > Maratus > Maratus speculifer. Next base: position 18,519,855 of record OZ025297.1, on the reverse strand, counting down.
CTAGTTTTTTTTTCTTTTTTGAAATACTTATTTGTTTGTTTGTACTTTCCTCTAAGAATTCACTTGTAACAAACAATTAATATGAATTTCTATGTTCATGGTTATGTTCAATGTACTCTGCATAGTGTCATAAAAAGTTAAAAGAATGCAATTTTTATAATATACTTCAACTAAAAATGACATACCAGTGCAGATGACATAATAGTGCTGAAGATTAACTTTTGCCTGATTTACTTATCATTAAAATTGATCAATATCGATGTCAAATTTTGTTTGGTGATTTATTATGAAACAGTGTTAATTTTTGGTGACAGGAGAACCCCCCCACTGTGAGAGTCGAAAAAGTTAAAATGTTTATAACTCGCGATCAATTTTCGTAGCGCGGCCAAATTTTGTTTGGTAATTTATTATGAGACAGTGTTAATTTTTCGTGACAGGAGACCCCCACGGTGAGAGTCGGAAAATTTAAAATGCTGATAACTCGCGATCCAATTTTTGTAGCGCGGCCAAATTTTGTTTGGTAATTTATTAAGGTATTGCATAGCTTTTATCGCGGGCTTTGAGCGCGGAGAAAGAATCTAGCAAATCCGTAATGAGAAAAAAACCTAACACTCCGGCTAACGTCGCTTCAGTTTGGCAGTCTTCGGCACGGTAACCCTCGGTACACTTCGGCAGACATTGACGCGGTATTTTTCAGATATTTTGAGAATATCAAGCCTCAAACTTATGTTTTTTATTTCAGCTACCATAAACGTATAGTTTCAATGATAAAAATTCCTGATTAACCTACATGTATTGTAAGATAATAAACATATTTTAAACGACATTAACTTCTCATTTATTCAATAAAAGAAAAAAATGTTTTCTTATCGGTCATCACGCTTAAAAAGTGTAACATGAATTAATATCAAAGGCAAAAAAAAATAATAATAAATAAATAAATAAAAAATAAAAAAATAAAAAAATAAAAAATAAATAAATAATTATAATTGCATAAGTTGATAAAAAATGCTATGAAATAGCTTTACCGCGACAGTCCCCGAGTGTCACACGTATTTTTTTTCTGTGCCTAGTGTGGAGCCTTAAGGCAGTGCGACAAACGTAATTGATTTATAAATAAGAGCATCATAACATATTCTATGAAAGCATTTAGTAAGGTCTATAAGTACGAGATCATCTTTTACCAATTAAGGAAATTCTTGTGAATGATTTTGGACACACTTCATAGCTGGTGTTGAGTCTACAGTTTGGGCAAAAATCCAAACTTATCTGGCATGAAATTGACACTGGCTAATTATTACAGACACTTTGTAAGTATTAATTCAAAGATTTCTAAGATACAGGAAAGTAGAAAGCTAGATATGGAGGAAGAAGATGTCTGTCTAATAATGCGTTTTTAACACTTTCCAATAAAGTTGAGAAAGTGTTTATGCTTTCAGTTTATCTATCCGTCTAACAGTCTGTTCGTCTGTCCGTCTATACCTCTGTCCGTGCTCTAACTCTTAATAGCATCTAAATAATAGCATGGGAATTAGGGATGAGAGTTTCTCAGAATTGAAATATTTTTTCCATATTTTTATACGCAATCTGCGCATTTTGAAATGAAAATCGTGGAATTCAGAGAGAATCAAAGGCAGAAAAAATAAGTTGCCCTATTCAGAGCTCATGAACGCGTTCGATTGCTCCAAATGAAATGCAATTTGAACTGATGATAATTCAAAAGATGCGCTTGAAATTTACTAAAAAGTTACAAAAATTAAAAACCGTCGCTATTACCACTAATATTTAATATGTTTAAATGTACCATAACGTCTCCAAGAAGCGAAATGTTGTATTTTGTTTTTTTAATGTCTACCATGTCACTTGATTCTGTAGTTCAGATTAGATCTCATTTGGAACAATTGAACGCATTTTAAAGCTCTCTAAATCGGTCAAATTACTTCTTTAAGTCTCTGCGTGATTGCGTGTTCCAGCTGTTTACCGAGTACTTGCACACTCAGAAATGAATACTCAGATTTCACGAAATTCTCCTCGTTTTTGACGAAACCGTTTCCTGGGAAATGCTCCGAACAAATATTTCGTCAAATTGATGAAATCGCTTCCCTCCCTCATTTGACGATAACAAATCGTCAAAAAATTTCGTCAAAAACGGACTAGTACTGCCATCTATCGAATTTTTAGAAGCTCCTGTATTCAATGATAGAAGCAAAAAAGATATGTCACACGTGGGATTCGAACTCATAACGTACAGTGTGGCAGTCCGACGCCCTATGTTCGGATGGATAGTGGATTACAGTGTGTGTTTAAATTTTTATAATTGTGATAGTACGTTTATCGACTCTGTTATAAATCTTGCAAGTTTTAAATAATAAGACGAATTTATTATTTTGATTTTCTAATGGTTAATGAATAATTATAAGGGGAAATTTATTTGCTTAAGGAATGATTAAAATTTGGGCTGGTTAGTTTGTTGCTCAGAAATAACGAATTATGAAGTGCTTATTGGGAGAGATTTTACTACTTTAAGCAAGACTTTAAGTAGGTGGATAAGATTTTAACAATTTACTGTTTATAGAGGGGAGAGAGAAAAAATATGTATATATTTTTAATTTGAGTGAAAAAAGTAGATATATTGCATGTAAAATACATCTTAGAATATTGAAATTTTATTGATTAAATTTACTTTTTGAACGGTTTTGTAGAACGAAGTAATTTTTTCATCGAATGAAATCAAAACGAAATACAACTTACAAATAAATAAAAAAATACTAATAAACATCTCCCCCCCCCAAAAAAAAAACTAATGTAGCAAGAGGAATTGCTTACATTTCATTGTTTTCTGAAAAACGCTAAAAAGTACTGTTTTAAACATGAAATATATCCTCGCTAAAATCGCAAGATTTGGGGAGGTGCAATATCGGGTCCTTCTATAAACAGCTACCGCGACAGTTTCCTTAAAATTCATCAAGTCCAGCCATGATTAAGGAAGCACTTTCGTCAAATATTTGAGAGTTCATGATTCGTTAAAAGTCACGTGATTTTGATACGAAATGATCGTCAAAAACGACGAAATAAGGCTCAAGGATTTCCGAATCGTCAAAAATGAGAGTTTTATTTCTGAGAGTGTGCCCTGCCGTGTTTCATTATACGGAAAATCAAAAGAGGATTTTGCATTTTTATTTACCAGTTTCACTTTTGTAAAAGCTATTTATTGTTTATAAAGCGAATTATACATTTTAGGAGCTTTGCAGCTCCAAAATTTATATTTTTAATTTAATTTAATTGTTCATATTTTATGTCAAGCGCATCACGTGGGTTATTTGTAGCTCAAATTTGACCTTCTTTTGCCAAATAAAATGCATTCTAAAGTACTCCTGAAGTGTGCAATTTCTTTGTTACTCATCCTGTACATTAGGTCCAATAAAATATAAAAATTTTTTTAAAAAATATAAAATTTACAGAATGTACCAGAACTGGTATTTAAATTCAGAACTGATTCTATTAATTGCAAATTGAGACACTTTTCTGTTGATGTATTTTTTTATTACTACCCATAATAATTTATAACACGTATTTTCTAATTAAGTTATACTTTCAAGAGAAAAAAAGCAAATAGTAGTGTAAAGATCTGATCCAAAAATTTCTGTTTCGTTATTATTACATTTGTAAAATCCATTGAAGAAAAAAAACATGTTTAAATATTTAAGAAAACACAAAAGAGTAACATTGAAAATTACTGAACCAGTGTACAAGAATAAATTTCGAAATATTTCATTTTTTTTCATGCAAAAATAATTTTATGACTATGAGTAAAAAAAAAAAAAAAAAAAAAAGACTTTTATATTTAAAAATGTTTTTTAAATGAAAAAATACAGACTTTTTTTTTCCAGTTTCAACTACCAAGTGAAAAAAAATTAAAACTAAAATTGAATTTATAGACATATATTGCAAAAGTTTTTCGATCTTAATATAGCAATCGTAATCGTAAAATAATCTTATTAATAATAAATTTATAATTTATCACTTATAATTAATCACAGAGCTATTTGTTTTATAACTTTTACAAAATTGCACGTGATTAAAAATTTAAATTATTTTGATTTCATTGATTGTTCCTTTAAAAAAAAGTTTATTATCATGTTTATTAAACAATAATAATGAAATCCTTCAATTACACAACAATATTTGTACAAAAATAACTGATACTTTTTTTGAAACATTCAAACAAATGTTGAAATGAAATCTTTTTAAACAAATCAATTTGAACTTGAAAATATAATTTTTCTACAAAGCAACTTTGTTTTCCAGATCAAAATATGTTTATGTTAGATCAAAATATCAGCCACAAAAAACAAAATATTATTCATAATAATCTGTCTACCAGCTAATTAAAATATTGCAGATATAAATAACTATAAATAATGTTACTGTATTGCATTTTTGTCATTCTATATTATAAAGCAGCATATTTGCAACATATAAAATATTATAAAAAATGAAATACACAATCTTAAGGATTTCATTAAAAGCCAAATAACATGACATCTTGTATTATTAAATAAATGAATAAATAATTCAAAAAGTAATTTATTCTTAAGAAATTAATAGATAAAATCAATTGTGGAAAAATATAATTACAAAAACTCTGATGCAATAGTATGTATTTTATTTCTTTAAACACCTCAAAAGGAACATGTTTAAAACTAGATTTTTGAGTTTTCTTATTTTTATCCTTCTTGCAAAATTGTCTGCTTTTATAAGATTGTTTGTTTTAAGGCTGTTAAATTAATTCATCATACAGCAAGATGTCTCGTTACAAAAGAAAATTCCTTTTTGTGGTTATATGTACATCACTATCAAACATGTTTCATTCTTAAATCATGTATATGTTGTTTTTAAAAAGTTGTATTTTGAAACATAATTTCCGTAACATTTTAGAAAACTGAAAATTCGAAAGAAAGAAAAGTTTGTAAGATTAAGAAACATATTTTTAAAGGTATATTCTTTTAAATAAATTGTATAATACTGTAATTAATAAAAATCTAAAATAAAACATCAGCGATTACCAACAAAGAAAAATTCTAGCGTGTGTTCTTGAAAAGCCCCATTTTAAAAACACATATAAGTTTTCTTTTAAGTAAAGAAAAGTTTAGTTTAGTGAAATTTAAGTTTTCATTAAAAATAGTAAAAAATAAATGGTGAAAAATAAATGCTATAAATGTAAGAATTTCTAACCAACTACACGTTCCTTTTATATTTGAATTTATTTATTTCATTATTTATTTTGATTTAATTATATTATTCTTAATCAGACTACTGCAGGTTTTATTTCTATTTAGAAACACATTTACATGTAAATTGCAATGTTGCAAAACTTGTTTCAGCAATGATTTATTTTTAATAAACACAGTTAAAGCTTTCAAACATGTTTTGATTATTAAACTTAATATGATTTCACAAAGAGTTATTTATAAAAACAAATCTTTTTCTATGAAATTATAATTAAGATTACACAATTACTTGTAAGAAAAATTGAAATGAGTACCAGATAACCATAAAAATACATACATATACATACACGAGTACACACACATATATGTATATAAGAAATTTTATAAAGTATTATGTTTCTTCATTTTTCAAATACTTCGCCTTAAATACGAAAATTAAGTATGCGCAGCATGCTAAGTGTATTCACTCAGTTTCAAGAAGGACATCGCATCTTCTTTTACAATCAGCCTCATTTTCAAAACTATCCAAATGACGTAATTTGGTACATCAAAGAGTCTCCAGACCATGTGCTTCTCATTTTTTAAAAAATACTGCTTATATATTTGCTTGAATTAATGATTAATTTATTTTCTAAAAATATTTAGCTCTCAATGACCGCAAGTACAGTATTGCTATTTTTCTATATGTACAGGTTGTTTCACAAAGGACCCCTAACCTTAAAAATATATAACTGGGAAACGGTGATAGATAGAAACATGAAACCAGTGGTGTGCTTATTAAAAAAATCGTAAGAATCTTATACATAAATCAGAAAATTTAGTTTAAAAATAGCGCTCATAGATGGCGCTGAGAGCGTTAAGACCTTCTAAAGAGACACTGTTAAAAATTTGAAACTTTTGCTGCATCGTCACTCCATCGTTTTTATAGAATATATCTATTTTGACGGATGAGAATCTTCCATAATACATTGAAGTAATCGTTTTCTATATAGGTGGTGGAGTGATGAAGCAGCAAAAGTTTCAGATTTTTAAAAGTGTTTCTTTTGAAGGTCTTAACGCTCTCAGCGCCATCTATGAGCGCTATTTTTAAATAAATTTTCTGATTTATGTATAAGATTCTTACGATTTTTTTTAATAAAAACACCACTGGTTTCGTGTTTCTATCTATCACCGTTTCTGAGTTATAGATTTTTAAAGTTTGGGGTCTTTTGTGAAACACCCTGTATTAGTAAAATTAGTTTTTATTTAAATATAGTAGTAGTCCAAGTATCGGCAACCTAGAGTGAACCAAATACCGGTTAGCCGGTACTTATACTGCTCTGGTTTTTCATTTGCTGAAAGGGAAGGAAAATCAAAGAATTTAAGGGATTATGTCCTCAAGAAATATCTCCAGTCCCGTTTCGCAATATAAAATAAGTGACCGTGGCCGTAAGTCTAAAAGAACGACACTGGTTCTTCTAAAATACAATTAAAGAGGAAAAAGATAAATGACGGTACGGAAATTTAAACAAGTTGGAAATTGCACGTGAAGCATAGCAAATGAGGTACGTTCGTACGATTACGAGGTTTTAAAAATATTCAGATCTTGCTGTTATCGTAGACAGTACTTCGGATACAGTATAGTGGCCGAAATCTTTTTTGTGTTCCTGTAAATATACAAAAAGTAACTTTTATTACACCTTAGCAACACATATCATTTTCATAAAATGCGAAATAGTTGAATATAATTAAAACACACCCCAAAAAATGTTTCCCCGTATAGCATTACGTAGTATAATTCTCTTTTGTGGCCCTGTAATTTATTAATAAATGTTCTTTGCATCACAGATTGTACAGAATGTATATTTCTGTATATATGTATACTTCATAGGTTCATGTTAATTCTATTATATTCGAATGAGTTTAATCATTAAAATATACTTGACACTATTTTTTTTCCCTGTGAACCGTAATGTAACGAAATACTTTTGATTGCCCCTGTAATTGATAAATGCATCCGATTTTCAAAAAAATTGAAATGACTCGATAAAATTATGTAATAATTATATATTTTAAATTTCAAACGATTAAAATGAATTTGATGCTTTTTTCCCTATTGACCCTAATGTAACGGAACACTTTTGATTGTCCCTGTAATTTATCTATGCATCCGATTTTCATAAAATTTGAAATGATTCACCAAAATTATCTAATAATTATATATTTAAATTTCCAACGATTAAATTTTTTTTTTGAAACATTTTTCCTCATTGACCATAATGTAACAGAATACTTTTGATTGTCCCTGTAATTGAACTATGCATTAGATTTTCATAAAATTTGAAATAACTCTACAAAATTATGTAATAAATATATATTTCAAATTTCGAATGATTCGGTTGGGTAATTTTTGCGTTGTTATATGCGGACAGACAGACAGATGGACAGACAGACTGAACGACAACTATAGGTGCTACGTATTTATACAATTACGAACGCACCTAAAAAGTAGGTGAAAGAGATCGACTTGTAAAAGTTGAAAAAGGATGAAATCCAACGGAGAAAGTTGATACAATTTGTGTCTTCTACGAGTGTATTTTTTCTACAGACAATAATGGAGGAAAAGAGTTAAGTAAGAATACGATATGTGGGTCTATAGTGACTGTACTGACGCATGCAGTCATTATTATGTTTGTGAGTTTTTCAGATAGTGTGGATCTCATTTCAAGGAATAAGTTTTTTTCTACACGTTAAAAAAAAAAAAAAAAAAAAAAAAAAAAAAAAAAAAAAAAACTATAAACATAATGGAGAGAAAACTGTCAGAGATAGTCGTTAATTTTTTATAAATTAGAAAAAAGGCTTGTCAGTTACAAAAGTTTGTAATCAATATATTTTTAAAAATCAATGTTCGAATGGCTTTAATTGTCACTACCATTATTTTTGCTATTCGTTTTGAAAAAGAAAAAAAAAACCTTAGGTAGCAAGCATATCGCCCCCATTTTCAAAACTCAAAACATTTAGACTTTCGGAATTTTACTTTTTAATAAAGAGAAAACGTCTTTTAAACTGATTTATGTTTCGTTAAACTAGACTATTTATGCCAAAGTATCCTGGTGTCACTTTCACCTTTGCTTTTTTTGAAAATTGTAAGATCTATGTTGAGAACAAAAGTGGTAGCCGGTATTTGGACATTTTGCTGTACTTGTTAATAATTTAACTATTTTTTAGTCTCATTCACGAAACTGTCAATTGAACAAAAGTTTGCGTTATTTAAAGATTAGATTAAAACGAGATATCGAAATTTACTGATATATATCTCTATCTATCTTTATCTTTATATATATATATATATTATAATACGTAGGGGAATATAATTTCAAAATAAGACATTGAAGAAAATTACTGATCATTCTATTTTAGCGTTGCTCTGAAACACAATTGTATCATAATTTTCTGATTAAAAATTGGGTACTACATATATTAGTAGATATTTCTTATGCAATGTGTGGGAAAATGTAAAATAAGTTACTTGAAATTCATACACCAAAACATCGCTAGTGAATATATAAGTAATGTAAGATTTCACAAAACCTAATAATCAAATATAGATTAATAATGTGGTAAAAATAATATAGTAATCAAATATATTAAAATAATGAAAGAAATAATTTTTTTCGAAATTCCTTTATTTTTTTATTATTTTACATTCATCGGTGAAATGGAAAGTTTTATCGGCTTTATTTAAATTTAACTAAATGTGAGATGAAACAAAGCATCAATAAAATAGATCAATTTAATAAATTTTATTCTTATGATACCACAAAACTGCACGTAAATTCAACGTCCCACACAGCACTCACGCAGATATTTCGTACATTTAAAGCGGTTTACATCTGGAATACATGCATGTACATCAAAATGATGCTCATTCAAACCCGTAAACTGGATGGTTAAACACATTACATCCATACAACATTTATATCCCAACAATCTATGGACCAGCATAATATGGAGGTAGACTCATCGTTCGTTTTAAAATACAAATTGAATGGTCAAATAAACAAAGTCAACATGACGTTCATATACCAACAGTTTATAGATTAACATAATATATAGATAAACTAAAGGTACATACAGCTCCCTCTATAGAGGGCGCTAGCACGCTAGCAAATACTCGATTTCCCGCGCCATTTATATTCGTTTATCGTGTGTCATTATCTCGTTGTTATTTGTGTTTTATTTTCTCCAAAGCCCAATGATTTTGTTTATTATTAACATTAGTGGAAACTGAACTTTGATACATTTAAGGTAAGAATTAAGTTTAGTTATGTATAAAATATTTGCAAATGCCAACAGTCGCGAAATATAAATAGAAATGTTGACCATCAAATGTCAATCATTAATGATTCTAGCGACTCGATTGTGTTTACTGATGACAACGGAATGCAGGATGCAAGTTACGTTGATAGCTTTAAGTATGACTTAAATGTACAGGATCAGCTAATCACTGATTCATCTAATTCAAATGAATCTACGAGTAGTATCCCCGACTGTACAAGTACATCGAACGAGTCTGATTTTGATCCTGTAAAAAATCCAATTTTCTCATTTTGTAATGAACTCGCTCCATCGGCATGCGAAGTGAATATTCCACACGAGCATTTAAGTAAATTGCTTTAAATTCTATGTAAGCATAGTTGTTTTAATATGCTGCCCAAAGATGATCGAACATTATGTAGAACTCCAAGGCATACTGCAACTTAATCTATTTCTCCAGGTCATTGTCATTTTGGTTTTGCCTCTGGTTTAGAAAATAATCTTAAAAATGTTAATATATTGTTTCCTCCCGAAATAGAGTTTTTGATAAATGTAGATCGTTTACCTAGGCTAAATGTTCAGGTAGCCAATTGTGGCTAATTTTGTGTTCAGTTTCTAATATTAAACATCGAATACTAACAATCTAATAATATACAGACAACACGTGTTGGATGTGTATCAAACTGAGAAAACGTTTGAAAAAATGTACGAATATCATTTTTAGCAATTTTCAATAACGATAAATATTGGAATAGAACAATGTCCTCCTCTTCTGCACATGCGTGTGGCGGTATGACACATCTATCTATCAGCCAGTATAAGACAAGCACAATATACTACTTATTTTGTTTATGTTGTAAATAACTATAAAAATAATTTAAAGGTCGTCAATGGGTTACACTTAAATATTAAATAAATATAAGTTTATATTTTTTAGTATTTTAAGTACTTAATTGTTTTACTCGTGTGTGAAAAAAGCTAGAAATATACAATTTCTATCAAAAATACGAAAATACATGATTGAAACTATATTAATAGACTTTTAATGCATTTTTTGAGCAAAAACTCATTACTTTTTATTCACTAACTATATTCACTTTTTTAAAAACCTAAAAAGATATTTGCCAATCTATTTTTTTTTCTAACATTTACAAAGGCTTATTATCCTCTTTTTCCGCTGGATTTATTCAATAACAATGTTTATTATTTGCAACACATTTCTTCTTCATTCACTAATTATATTGATTTTTAGAAAAATCTGAAAGATATTTTCTATTAATTTAATGCTTTAAGTGATAAATTAAAATAACATAAAAAGATTATAGCTTGACATGTTTCATTGCTCTTACGGAAACATTTTCAAAAGCAAATAAAATGATAAAAAGGAATTTCCCGAAATAAACAGAAAAAACACAAATCACGTGAACATGAGCATATAAAAATAAACTGGAAATAAAATGAATAAAAATAATTGTGAGCGTGACATATTACAAATTATTGTATTAAGACAATAATTGTGAGCGTGACATATTACAAATTATTGTATTGAGACAATAATTTGTAATATGTCACGCTCACAATTATTTTTATTCATTTTATTTCCAGTTTATTTTTATATGCTCATGTTCACGTGATTTGTGTTTTCTCTGTTTATTTCGGGAAATTCCTTTTTATCATTTTATTTGCTTTTGAAAATGTTGCCGTAAGAGCAATGAAACATGTCAAGCTATAATCTTTTTATGTTATTTTAATTTATCACTTAAAGCATTTAAATTAAATTGATATTTTAAAGTGATGTTTATATTATATAGATATTTTCTATTCTATTCTTCTTTTTAATTTTGTCGAACGTTTCCAAAGGCATTTTATCATTCTTTTTCGCTGAGTAGAGTTTATAATTTGCAAAATGTACAACAACAATTCTACGTTCATAAATGAAAAAATAGCTGTCAGTACTTTTTCAGTCCTATTCAAATTCTCATGATTAAGATTTGAAAAAGTAATCAGCTATTTAAAGTACGGATGTGAAATTGGTATTGTTATTTATTCAAGTAAAAATTATTACGCGTGAAATGCAAATTGAAAAGAATCGTTGAACACTAAATGAAATTGATCGCTACTTCTAATTTTTAGACTTTAAGAGATTGAAATTGTTGTGCATCATAATTTTTCGATTTCACATATAACTCATTCAGGAAATGTTTTTTAAATTTAATTACTTTCACACATATAAAGAAACATATATAGATTTAGAAAGAATAATTAAGAAAAATTACTTTTGATCGCTATAAATTTTTATGGTGTTTTGTTAGATATATTTTTGTAAATTATATTGAAAAAAAATGAATAGTTATCAGTATATGTTAGGTAGTTTATGTTTTACGAATTTTTTAATTTATCAATTTTTTATTTCTATGTCAGAAATTTAGCAACTTTATTCTTAATAAAATAAATTACATTTAAAAATAATAAGTACTTAATTGAAAAATACAATTTATCAAATATACTTTTTATTCTCTTAGAAAATAGCAGATAAAAATGTTGAAGTAATTTGGTTTTTACAACATGGAAAACCATATTTACATTCTGTATCTTGTTTATTTTTAATGTCACTTGACATCCTCGTATTTCATTATAATTACATCTATCATTAATTACAGAACACGTGTAATACTTCGAAGAGAACCGAATTCACTCTTTTAACTTTGATTAAATTAATCAAATATTTATCAAAAATTGCAATAAACGTGAGAATATATTTTATGAAATATATATTTCTCTCCCCAGACGCATTAAACGTCCTTATATTTATCAATTTGAAAATGCCAACTGCATGTCTTTGGGAGCTAAATTCAGGACAGTCAATTTCAATTAATGTAAACATTTTTTCGTAGTAAATTAAGTTATGGAATAAAATAAATACGAATGCAAATGATCAACTCACTCTATAATTTATTTCAAAAAAAAAAAAAAAAAACACACACACACATCCTGGCACACTAGTTAAAATGATTGCTTTATTTACTAAAAACCACAATGTACTGTTCACATGATAAAGCTCTTCTATTTTTACCACTTCTTGACACTGATAAATTTTCTGGAAACTTCGACCATATTATCATAATATAATGTGATTTACAAAAAGAAAATAACATATAGCAGCAGTTAAATTTAAAATAATTAATTTTTCTAACAAAATAACGTCAAAAGTATATATATTACCATGTAAGTTTTTTTGCTTTTAAATATATAAATTTCTTTATATTTACATTTTCAAAGGAAACAGCTGCTTTTACTTAAGAATTTGATTTAAAATTGTTTACTTTAAAATATATAAATGAGCCTTTTCTCATCACTGCATATTTATTATTAAAGCTTCTAAATAAAATAAAAATACGATTTCAAACAATATATATTAGTGTAATGTATTTTTTATCCCCATACATTATATGATACTTTATGCAAAGAATTTTAAATGCAAACGGGAACAGTAACAGTTTTACGTCGCACATATTATTATTTTTTATTCAGTAAAATATTTAGTAAATTAAAAAAATTTGGTGAAGAAAACCTTATTATAAATTTAATTTCCAAAGAGTATTTTTCAAACATTAGTGTACATTTTAGATGCTCAGATAAAAAATGATAATTTATTTGAGTATGTGACTAAATATTTTGCAATAATATAATAAAATTACTGTACTAACTATATTATCATTATATATCATTTTAAATATCCTATGTTTGTGAATAAACACGGTTGCTCAAATGAATAATTATGCTTGAATTTTCTACCGAGAATTTACTAGCAAAAGTGTTTCAGGATATATTCCAATTAGCAGAGGAGTTGCTTAAAAAAGAAGATCAAGATAGCCCAGGATTCTAACACTAGTTATAAACTCTTAAATAAAATATTGGACAGATTGGACATTCTGAGAACAACAAGCAAGTGATGAATCTAAAAATATGTTTCTATTATGAATGTGGTAAATGCACTTCCAGCACCGAAAAATGTTGTGTTATGTAACATTTGCAAAATGCAGTATAATATAGTTTAATAGTAATTTAGCAATAATTTGTTAAAAGTAAGCTGAAATTTCTTACAAAGTTCTCTGTTATTTTGTAAAATTAATCAGTTTATCTTTAAAGAAATCCTTAAAAGAAATATCAAATATTATAAATAGTATAATAAAGTAAAAAAGTTTACAAATTAAGGTATGTATTTAATACCAGAACAGTTTGGTTCGACGCATCAATGTAGAGAAAAAGCTTGATACTCCTATTTTTAATCGATGTCCTATTCATTTCCTTATTTAATTTTTTTAAATTTTTTATTTTAAATTGCGTAAGTTCATATTTGATTTCATTTCAAATAATGTTTAGAATCACTTCACGTGTAATTTATTCTTCAATAAACCATTCTCTTTATTTCTCAAATATTAAAATCGAATGCATTCCATAAAAACAATTTAACATATTTATACCATTTATTTTCATCTTGTTATACTACAACTCATTTCCTCGTATTATTTCATCTTGGACATCCACCCATCACAAAAAATTCAAAATTTTAATTCAATGAATAAAAATAATTTTAAAGTATGTCCCGAGCTTTTTAATAAACTGTCCGCCTGCGTGAGCTGAAAAAGAAATCATTGGTTTAAAATGTTCTGCACCCAAATTTTAACTGAATGCAATAAATATGAGAATTTGTAAATTTTTCTTAAATAATTCAAGCTGTAATATCATAACAGTTCACAGATTTTTTTCATGCGAAAAAAAATCCATTTAGTTTACATTTTGATTTAGTTTACACTAGCGGCCTTCGCCCGCTACGCTGGTCGGTTTATCTAAAGAAATCTTGAAGAAGTAGTTAGATAAGGTTCAGACATACATTAAAAAAAAAAAAAAAGCAAGTCGATCATTCAAAAAACGTTGGGAAATATCAAATATTTACTGTAATTTTTTAAGAAAAACAAAGTTTCGAAAAAAAAATTAAATCGAAAAAAAAATTACACTGACATATTAATGCAAGGAAATTTTCCCAGAGAGAAAATTCGCCTTGAATACAATATTTCAAATTCTTTTAATTGCTTATAGGCGTTAATGCCAACATAGTGAAAAAAAATTCCATGCTGGGAATCGAACCCGGGCCATCAGTATGGCGCACTGACGTTCTACCGACTAAACCACATGGAACGACAGCCAGCTTGAAACTTTCTCATACTTAAGTAGACTGGCGAAAACATAACGATAGCGCGTTTTAAAATCGCACAGTGACATCTATTGGATTTTATATGTACTAAAAAACGTTATGTACTAAAAAACGTGAGCAGCGCACCTAATAGTTTCTTTTGTTTCTTTTTGTTACTTTTTTGTCTGTCGTCCGATTTTGATGAAACAAAGCCTATACACTGCCCGGGAGTGTGCATTCTTCATTAGTGAAAACCGCATAAAAATCCATTCAGTAGTTACGAAGATAACCTCGAACAAACAGACAGACAGACAGACAGACAGACAGACAGACAAAAAATTCAAATTTTTTTTTTTTGTGTTTCATTGGTTTTCTTTTATCGCCCTGACTCCATTTTTGTCAATTATCTTCAATGTACAGACACACCGGGTCCTACTGTTTTATTATATGTATAGATTTTGCATATATTGCATTTAGTTTACATTTTCATTGTCATGAATTTGCGATTCTGTTTTCTTTTATTCTACATTTTATGATCTCACGTTTATGACGTATGTTTAAATAACTGAAATTAAAATAAGGTAGTCTACATAGTTTTGTAGTTATACAAGAAAAATAATATGAAACAAAATTATTTACCATATTTAGAAATTTTGAAGAACTTGGTCTATAAAAACAGCACGTTTATGTTGATTAATTTATATATCAATGATAGAAATAAACTGAATTGTAAAACTGCTTGAGTTTAATCTGTTGTTTTTTTGAAATCGAACTACGTATTTTTAGTTGCAAATATGTCCTTGGTATTACCTGACATGTGGCAGATAAAAAATAAATGGTTTATTTATGTTGCCGCTAAAAAAAATCCATTTGCTGCAAAATCAACTTATGTCAGAGATAATACCAAGAAATATTTTAATTGCTGACAACAGAAAAAGGACAAAATGGGAACGATGTCAATTATGGGTCTATAGTTTAATAAAGAAATTCCTATGTTTATAGATATAAATATACATAATAACGCAATATATATTTTCGAGTAGTAATTTTAATATTTTTTCATCGTAAAAAACAGATTTAAGATGATTTTGTAATTATTCTGATTTATTAATTTTCAAAGTATCTCATTTAGCTCATATGTCAAAGTTAACTAAACTTTTTATGTTCTTTTTTTAATTTTACGTCAGTTTTCACAAAATAAATAATCGTTAACAGCCAAGCATATTTTAAGTTTTAAGAACTGCAGTGACTACAGTTAAATTCTTAAGACATCTAGCCTTGTATGTCGCATATTTATACGTAAACGAATTATTTTCTTCACACAGTTATTTAACAGTTATCACAATAATTGTTTATTGCCTTTTGTTTTAAGAAATTTCAAGAAATGGTGAAAAAAATAATTACAAAATTCCATCAATAAATACATAAATCTTGATAAATTAAAACAGTGTAACAAATATTATAAACAAAAATCCAATATAATATATTCTTCGCGAAAATCTAAAAACATCAGTTTTTTTCTTTCATTGATTTAGCATTTTATTTTTATTTTTTAAATGCAACTTTTTACAGGATGTCCAGCAAATAAGACCCCAATTTCAAAATTAAATTTCTCAAAAACAAAGGTTTATAGAATTATGCTGTAAACGAATTATATATAAGGTCAGCCGTAAAAAAGTCATAGAGAAGTTTCGAAGGGTGAATATTTTGAAAATTTGTTCTGATTGCAAAGATTGCTTGATTTAACATTTTTCTTATCTTAGATTCCTTGCAGAGAAACATTTTTTGTTCTCTTACAGTGCCATTTTTAACAATTTTTGAGTTTTAAAAATCGTTAAAATATGGTGTTGTATGTCAAAAATCTCATTCTCTGTAAACAGTCTAAAACAAGAAATTTTTCAAGTCCAGCATTCTTTGCAATTGGAACACAATCATTTCAAAATATTCACCGTTTCAAACTTCTGTATAATATTTTTACACTTCACCTAATAAATAAATGATTTACTGCATCATTCTATCAATTGTTGTCGTTGAGAAATTTAATTTTGAAATTGGGGTCTTATTTTCTGGGCACCCTGCATGTATTTAGTTTTATTTTTATATTTCATTTAAAATATTTAACTAAATTCATTTAAAATATTTAACCAAATTCATTTAAAATATTTAACTTAATTTTTTTAACCAAAATGGTTAAATATTTAAAATATTTAACCTTTTAAAAAATTCAACCAAATTCATTTAAAATATTTAACCAAATTTTAACCAAAAATATTTAGACAAAATTCTTTTAAGTTATATATATATATATATTAAATTGAAAACTTTATTAGTTGCTTTACATGTACTTCCTGTTGTCGGCAGTCCGAAAGTATAGTTAATTGTTTATTGTGGTTGCTCACGAAAGTAAGTTATCTACAAAGGAGATTTTTCAGGTACATTTAGGATGAAATGCTAATTAAAAAGTTTCTAAATGTGTGTCTAATTCTAATTAAGTAAAACTCACATATTATTTTAAAAATCAGTCTTAAATAAATTATGTCCAGAAGTTAAAAATAAATATCTTGTTATATCTCATATGTTTTTATATATTACCATTCATAAATTTATTTCTTGTCTTTTTTTTGCATTATCTTTTAAATATATATATACTACAAAAGTAAACTTATTTAGAGCTTTAAGAAGATACAGAAAAGCGTATTTAAATGGAATAAATAAATAAATAAATAAATTAATTAATTAATTAATAAAATTTTGCGTTATGCATTTCTAAATAAATGCTCAATAATTATGAATTATGATCATAACAGTTAATAGATTTTACTAAACTTTTAATCTTTTACAAAATGCATAATAGTTGTAATACTGAGATAAAAACATACTTATCTTTTTCGAAAAAAAAAGTATAAAAAATCTTTTCAGAAGGAATTCAAAATAAAGAATTTTCAGGGTTTTTTCAGTCATACTTATTATTCTTGTTTTATCTGACTGCTGTTATTAACATTAATCTTTTAATACATTTTTTTTAATTAAGCTATTTCATCACTGAACAAAACTCTTAAATGACTTAATAAAGTAAATTCAAAATTTACAGTAGAAAATTAGAATACTTTTGACATTTTCTATTATTTATAATGCATATAATTAATGTAAAATACAGATTTTCCTTCTGGGGCTCTTGCAAGTGGGTATAACTGTAATACTGTTTTCTCAGCATTTTGTTTTAAATGCTGTGAAAAAAATATTTTTCAGCATTATAATAATAGAATCTAATTACAAATACAAATGTAATCCTTAAGGGGACAAGGGACCTTGAAATCCTTAAAAATATTTTTTTTTATTTTTTGTAAATTTTACCTAAATATTATTCAAGGGTACATTATATGCATTATAACATGCATTTATCACAAAAAAAATGCAAAAAAAAAATTATTTTTGACAAAAAAATGGCATTTTACGCAGCGTCTTCGAAATCTTCGAAATGCGCCTTGCGCATTCCATATCAATGAAAATCCCCAATATTTTTTATGAAAGTTTGTTTTATATATATAAACAAAATTGTGCATCGAATTTTTTATTTTTGAATTTAAAGGTTAAAAAAAAAAAAAAAATTGAAATTTTGAAATTTTTTCGAAAATTTTTTCAAAATTTTCAATTTTTTTTTTTTACATCTTAAAATTCAAATATGTAAAAATCGATGCTCTATTTTGTTTATATATATAAAACATACTTTCCAAAAAAATATTGGGGATTTTCATAGATATGGAAAGCGCCAGGGGGCATTTCGAAGATTTCGAAGACGCTGCGTAAAATTCCATTTTTTTCTCAAAAATAATATTTTTTTAAAAATATTTTTGTGATAAATGCATGCCATAATGCATATAATGCACCCTTGAATAATATTTAAGATGAAATTTACAAAAAATAAAAAAAAAATTGAAAAAATTTGAAAATTTTGAAAAAAAAATCGAAAAAATTTCCAAAATTTCAATTTTTTTTTTTTTAACCTTTTGAATTCAAATATTCAAAATTCGATGCACAATTTTGTTTATATATATAAAACAAACTTTCATAAAAAATATTGGGGATTTTCATTGATATGGAATGCGCAGGGCGCATTTCGAAGATTTCGAAGACGCTGCGTAAAATGCCATTTTTTTGTCAAAAATAATTTTTTTTTTTAATTTTTTTTGTGATAAATGCATGTTATAATGCATATAATGTACCCTTGAATAATATTTAGGTGAAATTTACAAAAAATAAAAAAAATTATTTTTAAGGATTTCAAGGTCCCTTGTCCCCTTAAGAGTATTAATCATACTAAAATGTATTAAAAATTCATTAAATATATGGAATTATATTATCTTAAATATTGCTTATATTGCAGTGAAACCTGGAGCTTAATAAACGGAATATTACGCTCCAAACATTTAGAGAGTTATATATCGTAAATAAATTTTAAAATTACTGATGAAGAAAATATAAATAATGAATATACAGTAGAACCCCGGTAATTCGGCCCCGCTAATCTGGATCTCCGGATAATCCGGATCAGTTTGTCCATTTTTTTTTTTTTACAGTTTGAGAAGCGATTGGCTAATTTCCACAACATTAACTTGTTTTATCGTCGTATTCTGAATAAAAAACTTAATTTTTAATGTTCAATTTTTTAATGTTCAATAAGTTTAACATAAATTTCATTTTCTGTAAGTGTGCTTTATTTTATTTAATTTTTTTCTAATTCTCCGGATAATCCGGATTTTCGATAATCCGGATTGGGTCTGGTCCCAATTAATCCGAATTATCGGGGTTTTACTGTACTTTGTAATTTTCTATTTAATTTAATTTTTTAATGTTTCTCTTAATGTTTTGCCAATGTATGTTAACGATATTTTTTGGTTACTGATTTTAATAAAATATTTTTTAACCTGAACTGCTGGATTTCACGTTAAAATTAAATATATTTAACTTAAAATAAATAATTATATGTATTACGCTGAATTTTAATATTTTAACCGTAAATAAGTAAAGAATAGAAACTTTATTAAACAAGTACATAAAAAAGTATGCAACAAGTTACAGTTTTTAAAATGTGGGTCGTTCCATGTCAATTCAACAAATTTTCCCCCCATTTGTAACCCGACCAACAGGGATTTGGATGAAACTTTGTGTGCACACTAATTCTATCATAAAATGATTCCACCAGAAATTTTTCCTTCCCAGGCCTCACATGAGGCGGTCCAATTCTTGAGTTTTCTCAAATCGCACATTTCCGAGTCTGTATTTTGAGATTGCAGTTCCATCTTCAAAAAATTGTTTCTCTGGATCTGAAATATGAATCATCCTAAAAATATCACTGTAAGAATATAAAAAGATGCAGACTTTAATAAATAATATTTAAAAAAATTTACTTGTAATATTTAGGATAAAAAAAGTCGGCCAAAGTTGAGAGTTATGGTTATTTTCCCAAATTTTTGTGACTTCACAAAAAAGGCTGTACACCACAAAAATGAAAATTAGATTTCCAATTTCTTTTTGTTTTAAATAAAAGTTTACACTTTGGGTTTTCTATCTATGAAATAAAAGGGATGTCTTTCGCATGGCTTATGCAAAAATTTCGGGTACTTTCCAATTATCCGGATAAGTGCTTTATTTTTACAAATTACATATGCACGCAAATAGGCAAATGAAATTTCCAATTTCTTTTTGTTTTAAATAAAAGTTTACACTTTGGGCTTACTGTCTGTGAAATAAAAATGATGTCTTTCGCATGGCTTATGCAAAATTTTTGAGTACTTTCCAATTAGCCGGATGCGTGTTTTATTTTTACATGTGTAGATATTGTATGGATCTATATAAATACAGATATATTATACATGTACATATGTATGTATATATTACGGTATATTAATATATATATGTATAACAATGGTGCCCGTCTAACCGAAAAGTTCCAAATTTTGCCTTGTTTTGAAAATCTGCACCAATAAGGGGAAAAAAATCTGAGTAAGTTTAGCTGTGGTACTTAAATAATTATAGGAGTTTCTATGAATTATTGAATTTAATGTTATTTGATACAAAATAATTGGAAATTATAATTATCCCAGGAAATTACAATTCCAATTATCCAGGAATAACTGGAAATTTCATTTGCCTTTTTGTGTAGAGACTTTTTCATAAAGTCACAAAATTTCGGAAAGATAATCATAACTTTCAACTTTGGTTTACTTTTTCGGCCGTATATAAATCTCTATTAACTGCCCTAATTGCTTTTTACACTTGCTTTTTATGCCGCTTAAATGAAGCTCCACATTTATATTGATAAAATTCATATTTCATTAAGAGCCAAATTCTGTGATGCTCACATATATTAATCAAACGGTTTTCACTTAATTTTTGTTTTATAAATACAATAGTCCTAAGTAATAAAAGTTCTTTTTATGAATCACAGAGATTATCAATGTAGTCTATTTCTCTGTTATTTGTATAGCTAGTTTTGTAACATTCTAAACCAGTTAATATTACAACACTGCAAGTCTGAAGACTAGTAGAAGGTTTAATAGCAGGCTCCATATTAAAACAATAAAGCAAAAAAATATTTATACATATCAGAAACTGTAAAATATGTAAAAATCGGAATATATTTTAGTAGCACAATAAAAGTTCGATCATTGTTCTATGATAAGAAACAATAGAATGACAATAATTTGATTAAATTGAATTCAAAACATCTGCTTTCACTAACGAACATTACCCTGCCTTTATCAGAAGGTGTTTATACAATGTTGGTGCAATTAAATCTTTAATACTAAGAAACAAATTTAAGTTCTGTTAAACATTTGTCTGTTCATTCTGTTAAAGTGTCTTTTAAACTTGCCAATATAAATATTTAAGCTGATTAAATTTACCCAAGGAAAGGAAATACAAGGTTTTGAATATTTTTAAACACAAATAATTAATATATAAGCATTGAAAAGAAAGAATGGAAATATGAGGACAAAATAATTATTTATTTTATACTGTACAAAAAAAAATCTGTTTTGAGTTTAATTATTGAAAATAAAAGTAAGAGATTCTTTAGATTATCAAAAAATGCCCATTATTCAATAACGAAATGAAATGTATGGACCATTCCCTAAATTTAATGGGGAAACATATTACAGTCAGATTTTTTTTTAATCAGAAAAAACAAAGCCTACACTTTACTTTGCAAATAAAACAACACTAGATGGAACCCGCCAAAACTTGACGGCACCGAAGAAAGAAAAAGGTATTTTCCAGCTACTACAGGATTTTTTAGCGACTAATCTCAGCAAAAATTTCAATAAATAAAAGAAAAACCTGCATTTTACATCCAGGCAAATGACCCGCAATTGGCCGAGTTACATTCAAACATGCTGTCATAGAATTAGAATCTCTCTCATTTGATAATTTTCCATTTTCAAATACAACAACAATATCTTGTACATGACATGTATAAATCATAAATTACTGTCATTACTCATTTCATACAAAATATACATACTTCACTTACTTCGCAGCAAAATAAGACTGAATTTATAGTTTGCCATTCAGCAACAACTATAACAATGATCCTCTCAGTGGTTAATTTGTTGTTACATTACCCACCCCATTCAACAAATAAACATTTGCATTTTCAACTACTTTTCTATTACCTTTTCATAAATCAAAAATACATGTAAATTTCACATATTAAAAAAAATAATGATAACATTTATTCTGGCTAGGTGAAACCCGTCAAAACTTGACGGCAACAATATGAAAGAATCAAAGAAAAAAAAGCATTTTGCCACTATAAAATTTTTTTTAAAGAAATTTTTTTTAAAGATTAATATTTATTAAAAATTTCAATATCATTTTCCATTTACCAACGTAATACCAACATGACATGATCCCGGGCGCAGAATCGGTGCAACGCTGCGACACACGTCACAGATTCTTGAAAATGTTTGAAGATTATTTTTCAACTGTTAAAGTTTTAAAAAAAATGCTAGAAATCATTTGCTATTTTGTACCAAAGTTTGTCTGGGTACCATAAAAACGCAAATTTTGGCAAATAATCACAAAAACTAGCAAATTTCGTCAAAATACCCTCCCCCCAAAAAACACTGTTAAAAAATGCTAGAAATCATTTACTATGTACCAAAGTTTGTCTAGGTACCATGAAAAACGCAAATTTTGGCAAATAATCACAAAAAATAGCAAATTTTGTCAAAATATTCCCCCCCCCACAAAAAAAACATCGCCCGGAAATTTTATAAGATGTGGGAAAAAAAACAGCAAATTTCTTCAACAGATTGCAAAAAGCCAACAAATTTCTTCAAAAGATCTCTAAAAAATTTGTCAAAAAACTGCAAAAAAAAAATTGTCTAGGTATCCGAAATAAAACAAATTTCGCAAAAGTATTGCACAAAAATCAAAATTTTGCCAAAACGTCTAAAAAATGGCAATTTTCAAGAAAACATTTCGAAAAAAGACAAATTTTGACAAAAAAAATCCTTAAAAAATGGCAACTTTGTAAACATATGAAAAAAAATTCAAAATATTGTGAGAAAACAACAGATTTCGACAAATGATTGTCAGTAAACAGCAATTTTATCAAATAATCACAAAAAGATAAATTTTGCAAAAGATCTTCAATAAACAGCAAATTACATCGAAAAATCATGACAACACAACAACTGTCATCGAAAATTCGAGAAAAACGATAAACTTTACCGAAAGACCTCAAGATGACGAATTTCGTCCAGTTATCATAAAAGACGTGAATTTCGCCCAAAGATCTCAAAAAGCACATAAAATTTATCCAGGTAAACGCAAAAAAGGTAAATTTAGCTGAAAATAGTGAAAAATAAACGACAAATTTCTAAAAAAAATAACAAAAAACGACAATTTCGCAAACAAAAATTACGTAAAAAGGATAAATTCGATAAAACAGCAAATTACATCTAAAGATCGCGAAAAAAATGACAAATTTCACCGAAAATCCCCGAGAAAACAAATAATTTTGTCCTGGTATCATAAAAGATATGAATTTCATAAACAGATCATGAAAATACATAAAATTTGTCTAGGTACTTCAAAAAACACAAATATTGGTAAACAGATTGTGAGACAACAACACATTTTGTCAAAAGATCGCAAAACAGGTAATTTTTGCAAAGAAAAAAAAGCGAAAATATGATAAATTTCTGAAAATAATGAAAAAAAACGTCAAATTTCACAGAAAAAATCACCAAAAAAGCATAAATTCGATAAAATGGCAAAGTACATCGAAAGATAGCGAGAAAAAAACGACAAATTTCACCGAAAATCCCTGAGAAAACAAATAATTTTGCCCTGGTACCATGAAAGATGTGAGTTTTGTCAAAAGATCGTGAAAATACTTTAAATTTGTCTAGGTACTTCAAAAAACGCAAATATTGGTAAACAGATTGTGAGAAAATAACACATTTTGTCAAAAGATGAAAAAAAGAGGCACATTTCATCAAAAGATCGCAAAACAGGTAATTTTTGCAAAGAAAAAAAAAGCGAAAATATGACAAATTTCTGAAAATAATAAAAAAAACGACAAATTTCACAAAAAAATCACGAAAAAAAGGATAAATTCGATAAAACGGCAAATTACATCGAAAGACAGCAGGAGAAAACGACAAATTTCACCAAAAATCAATGATAAAACAAATAATTTTTTCCTGGTACCATAAAAGATGTGAATTTCGTCAAAAGATCGAGAAAATACTTTAAATTTGTCTAGGTACTTCAAAAAACGTAAACATTGGTAAACAGATTGTAAGAAAACAACACATTTTGTCAAAAGATGAAAAAAGTGGCACATTTCATCAAAAAATCGCAAAACAGGTAATTTTTGCAAAGAAAAAAAAGCGAAAAATGACAAATTTCTGAAAATAACGAAAAAAACGACAAATTTCACGAAAAAATCACGAAAAAAGGATAAACTCGATAAAACGGCAAATTACATCGAAAGATAGCAGGAAAAAACGACAAATTTCACCGAAATGAGAAAACAAATAATTTTGTCCTGGTATCATAAAAGATGTGAATTTCGTCAAAAGATCTTGAAAATACTTTAAATTTGTCTAGGTACTTCAAAAAACGCAAATATTGGTAATCAGATTGTGAGAAAACAACACATTTTGTCAAAAGATGAAAAAAAGTGGCACATTTCATCAAAAGATCGCAAAACAGTTAATTTTTGCAAAGAAAAAAATGCAAAAATATGAGAAATTTCTGAAAATAACGAAAAAAACGACAAATTTCACAAAAAAATCACGAAAAAAGATAAATTCGATAAAACGGCAAATTACATCGATTACAATTATTTTTCTTTGTTGATTATAATGATCTTCATATTTTCGAAAAAACATTGTTGAGAGACTGCATTTTTACTATCACTGTTTAATGCAATGCTATGATAATTATATTTTTTTTCTTTACTTATCTTATAATGATCGAAATACATTGGTTTTTTCACTTTACGTAAGTTATTTTATTTCCAAGTGTTTATTTACGTTCTTGGCCGATAAAGCATTTTCTATATTGTAATTTTCAAATCGTCTAAGTACCACAAAAAATGCAAATTTTGCCAAATAATCATAAAAAAAACAGCAAGCGATGAATATGGTATATAAAGACTGCTTTATCATGATTGAAAGCTATGCAAAAAGAGGGATCTCTTCTGATAATTTTAGTTTTCTTTGTTGATTATAATGATCTTCATATTTCTGAAAAAACATTGTTGAGAGATCAAGATCAAGCGATTAAAAAAAAAAAAAAAATAGCAAATTTCATCAAAATATTCCCTCCTCCTTTTCCCCCAAAAAAACTCAGCAAATTTTGTCACGGGAACACTTTTTAAAAAAAGGGTACTTTTTTTAAAAAGGGAACTTCGAGTCAACAAAAAGAAAGTGAAACATTAAATAAATATTAATGATTTACAAAGCTGTTTATAACTGGAATTATTTTCATTTCATATGCAATTCTCTATTATTCGGCGAAAACAATGTAATGTAAATACTTCCTAAACGTTATGAATTTGCTCAAAAATGAAATTATAAGGGGGGAAAAATCACCGTTTTTTGACATGAGTATAATAAGAAACTGAAGCAAAAAATAAATAGTGATTTACGAACCTGTTTACATCCATGAAGTCAAAATATCCGTCGAAAATCGCATCATCAAAACATAAAACAAAAAACAATGTGATTTCCAGCCCCTTTTTTTTTTTATACGTGCTTAGTATAAATTTGAAAAATACAATATAGAAAATGATTTACCGGCCAAGAACGTAAATAAACACTTTAATCATTAACTATTGAATGTTTCAATTTCATATGAAACATCTCTACAATTAAGCCTAAGATTGCCGACTATAACATTGCAAAGTTTGAAGAAGGGAATAGCGTTTAACATGAAAAAAGAATACAGATGGAAATAAAATAACTTACGTAAGTGAAAAAACCAATGTATTTCGATCATTATAAGATGAGTAAAGAAAAAAAAATATAATTATTATAGCATTGCTTTAAACAGTGTCAGCGAAATGCAGTCTTATTCTTATCCCATATTTACAAACACGCTTTGCAAATGCTTTTGCAGACAGTAACTACACTCTCCTCCGATTAACCAATCGGAGGAGACTTTCAGATATCTGCGCAAAGCGCCTATGCGTAGAGACCAATTTAAACTATGCTGACTTTTTTTGGCTATTCTTTTAATATATAGATGTATCAAATAACATTAAATTTAATAACTCTTAGAAATCCCAGTAATTATTTAAGTACCACAGCTAAGCTTAGTCAGATTTTTTTCCTCTTAATTGGTGCAGATTCTCAAAACAAAGCAAAAATTGGTACTTTTCGGTTAGACGGGCACCAGTGTTATACATATATATATCAATATATTGTATATATACATACATATGTACATGTATAATACATCTTTATTTATATAGATTTATACATAGGTACATATGTAAAAATAAAAGACGCATCCGGCTAATTGGAAAGTACCCAAAATTTTTGCATAAGCCATGCGAAAGACATAATTTTTATTTCATAGATAGAAAGCCCAAAGTGTAAACTTTAATTTAAAACAAAATGAAATTGGAAATTTCATTTGCCTTTTTGTGTGCATATGTAATATGTAAAAATAAAACATTCATCCGGCTAATTGGAAAGTACCCAAATTTTTTGCATAAGCCATGCAAAAGACATCCTTTTTATTTCATAGGTAAAAAGCCCAAAGTGTAAGATTTTATTTAAAATAAAAAGAAATTGGAATTTAATTTGCCTTTTTGTGTACAGCCTTTTAGGTGAAGTCACAAAAATTTGGAAAAATAACCATAATGCTCAACTTTGGCTAATTTTTTTTATCCTAAATATTACAAGTAAATTTTTTAAATATTTTTTATTAAAATCTGCATCTTTTTATATTCTTACAGTGATATTTTTAAGATGATTCATGTTTTAGATCCTGAGAAATAATTTTTTGAAGATGTTCCATCTTCAAAAGTATGCAATCTCAAAATACATACTCAAAAATGTGCGATTTGAGAAAACCCCAAGAATTGGACCCCCCCCATATCTCACAAACTATGAGGTCTAGGAAGGAAAAATTTCTGATGGAATCATTTTATGATAGAATTAGTGTGTACACAAAGTTTCATCAAAATCCCTGGGGGTCGAGTTACAAGGCCTGGTTGAATTGACATGGACCCATGTATTATTATTAAGATGTGTGCCATTATAATAAATAATTCTAAATAATTAATTTGTTATTCCTGCTGTCATTAATTTCTTTAAACTTTTAATTTTATTAAATTTAATGGTACACAAAATATTTCGACTTCATAATAGGCTAATGAAAAACTTATCGCAGTGTACTCTAAGAAAGTTACACTACTTGAAAATTTATGAATTTGTAAACGTCCTTTAAAATCAGGACAAGAAACTTCTTGTGTAATACGAGCTTGATGTGCATAGAATTTTTTATTTATTTCTAATTAAAAAAATAGTGATCTTTGGGAAAATTTTTCTGCGGAATATTTTAATGATGTTGCTCTATTCAAAAGAATTGGTTACTGTTAGTTGCTGAATGTTCATTTTCAATAATAGTTTGTATTTATGAAGTTTAAGTACATTCTCTATATTACATAGAATGTATTGAGACCTTTAATTCGTATACACGTCTTAATAAGAGAAATGACAAGTATTAAAACTTAAGTTGTAGATTGCTTAAAAGTATGTGTTTAAATCCATTATGGATTTTCAAGACAAACTGTATTTAATATACTAAAAGATTTTTCTCATAAAAGTAAATTCTTGAAAAGGCTACTCAAAAAGCAGAATATTGCCGTCTATAAATAACAATACCTGGAAGTGTGTTTTAAATTGTGTTATGCATGTTTTACCTAAATAAAGGTTTAGATAATATAGTATTTGTATAATAGGGAGTATCACGAAAAAAAAAATTCAAGTTAATACAAAGTTGTCACTGTAATCACATATTTCCAAAAATGTTTATTATTATTATTATTATTATATAATAGACATTTAGGTTTACGAGATGAGGATGAATTTTAAACTTTTCGGCTTAAAATATGCATTTTTTTTTAGTTTTTTTGTATACGAAAATAAGTAAGTGTGTTTTTCCAAAGTACAAAAACTTTCAGATACGCATTTGACATTGAAAAAATCATTTCTGTCATTAATTTTATCAGTCTCCCAGAATCTAATTAAGAATCTTATTATTTTACCAAGTATCCATGAATTTCAAACTATATTGTTAATGTTTTAAAATCTGTTCCAGCTTACATCTGCAAACTTCCAACTATCATACAAATAAAATGCATATTAATTTGTAATTAGTTTATTATTCTAATATGTCTTGACTCATGACATTCCAAATAATATTTAAAATAACACAAACAGACACACAGAAATAAAAGTAAAACTTAGAAAGTATATTTTTAAAATGAAAAAAATTTACAGATAAACATAATAGTTCAGTAGTGAAATAGAAAAATGTTATTCAAAGAAATTATCGATTTTAGTGTATGTTTATCTTGATAAGCTTTCTTGATGTATATAGAAGAACCACGTTCAACATATGTTGGTTATGTAACTCCAAAACAGTGGTTCCGAGAATAATAGGTTATTTAACAAAGATAGCTTAATATGTTGTCGCAAAATGAAAAACAAATACCTAATGGTAATCTTTTAGTATACAATAAAAGAACTTTCTGCCATAACTATATAACTAATCCACGTACAATAATGCACTATTTACAAAAAAAGAAAAAATAATGAAATGGTATCTATCTAGCAGTATAAGTTCTATCAAAATCTCTTCAGTAGAATCGGATGACTAAGTGTAAAATCGAAAATTTCCGTCTATATATTATATATGAGGACCCCAAAAGCCAAGGGGTATAAGTGACAAAATTGAAAAAAATGAGTTAAGTGCACAGGGTATCTGGAAATATGCTTTTTGCATTTCAGGTAAAGAAATATAGGTCATTTTCTTATTATTTGCTGAGTTATAGAGATAAACCAGTTTTTTCGAAAAACAAACAATATTGATTAATTATATATTTAAAGAAAATTGTACTCTATTTTTTTAACAGTTATTGAAATGAGAGTTCAAAGATTAGAATGCAACAAGCAGATGTTTCCTATTTCAATTTAGTCAATTGTTATTGATATTCCAATTTAACATCAATTATCTTTAAACTCAATTTACTCCAAATCGACATTTTGTCACTTGTACCCCTTAGCTTCTGGGCTCCTCATATATACAGACATGTATATATATAATATACATATCATATCACTGTAGATGTGCAAATACAGGTAAGACATAATTTGGGAAAAAAGGAATTGTGAAAATATTATCTAAATAATTACGAACGATACATACTTTTAAAAATATTTTGAAAACGATACGAAAATATAAATCATTAAATTTAAAGCATAATTTCCCTACTGACAGAAATGTAAATAATTGCACACGAACTAAAACGAATTGGAATTAAATTGGAAGTGCATTGAATGTAGAAAACAAACGAAGTATAAAATTATTTCACTCTAAGTTTTTAATGCGTATTTTTGCGTTGTTAAGTCAAATTATATTAACCTATAAAAAGAATGTTATATTCTGTTTCTGAACGTTACTTTTAAATTATCTAGTTTTCGTTTAATATTTATACCTAAGAATATATTTTCCCTATAGATTGAATTCATTTTTACAATTTTCACAGAGAAAGAGTTATTTCATCTTACTAGATTATACAGAAGTTAGGCAAATAAACGTCTCCATTATTCGCTTAAAAATAATATATTTTATACACAAGGGAATAGAGATAACATAATTTTAATAATCAAAAGAACAAACGTTTCATGATATTTAAATTATAAAAAAATAGATTACAATTTTACCTATTATATTTAAAAAAGTACTTTTTATATCATTCAGAAAGTAAAATTTAAATAAAAATAATTATCATAATAGGTTTGTAAAACTTATCTTCAAATATGAAGATTTTCGAATAAAAAATTCATTGCTTTGCATATTTTAAATTGTCATAGTCAAAAAGTTAATTTGTTTTTATTAAATATCAGAATATATTTAATTAATTAACCTTTAAAAACAAAGTTTGTAATAAAAAATACAGTTTGTTAGGGCTACATTATCCATGGAAATTATTAATTTTTTACAATAATGTCTTTCTTATTAATATTTTGTAATTCTCGGACATTTAGAAATAAAAAAAAAATTTGTGCACAATATTTTAGAAATAAGAAAAAAACTTTGTGCACAATATTTTAGAAATAGATGTACTATGTTAAATATAAATGTTCAATTGAAAATACTCTCGAACAAATTCAATTTTGTCCTTAATAAAATTGTACAACATATTTTTGTTAAAATTATATAGTTTGCATAGTTTTATGAAAGGAGTTCGGTAATGTGTACCGAAAATGCACTTTTACCGGTATCTTACAGTGCAAAATTTAATTGGTTCCCATAAAAATGTATTAAAAAATGGCGTTATTTCCCCCTTAGTAATTTTTACTTTACATTTATTTAGTTATTTATGGAGTTCAAAAATTGTTGAGATCAACGGAAATGACAATCTATTATTCTGTTTTATCTGTTTTTTTAAATTATTTTTTATACTGTGGCACAAAAATTAGTAAATCCATGCTTATTCCTTTTCTCAATTGTCATTGATGTGTCATAGAAATAATCTGAAAATGAGAAAAAAGACAGGTTTCAAACCAAAAATACGGACAACTGATTCCATTTATGATACACAATTGGAACTAACTATTTTATTTTACTTGAAGAAAACTTTTCATCATGTGAATAATTTTAGACAAAACCGCAACACAAAACTTTATATTGAATTTTAAATGTGTCAAGAACTTTTGATACGCACTGTGTTTTTAGACACAATATCTTGCTTTTTTCGGAAACGTGATAGTTAACAGTATCATATAACCATTATTGTTGACTATAATACTATTGAAATAATATAATTATACAAAATATTGAATTTAAAAATTGGAATGTTTCTTATTTATCAGTTGGAAATAATATCATTAATAATATTGTGTATTAATAATATTGTGTATTTTTTCATTGAATTTGGCCCCACCAGTGGCCGCGAGGGTCTGACCTCGAAGCTGGTAGACGGTAGGTGCTGGGTTTGAACCCAATCGCGACCGTCGGCGTAACGTCGTTTTCCGTGGTTTTCTTCCAATCTTGGATTTCCTTGCTCAAATATGGGTTAGGTTCCCTTAGAAAAACCCACACCATCCCTACCATTAGAGCCTATATCCCAAGCGTAGATAATTGGCCGGCATAAACAAAACCAAAAACTAACCATTGAATTTGTATTTTTTTTCTTTCATTTTGAAGAATTAATTTAACAAAATATATTGTCATAGAGTTACAAATAATGTTTTTTTCAGATACATAAAATCCTAAATATCCCTTACCGGTTAGTATTTAATGTTTTTGAAACTGCTGTTCTTGAATATTTAATGTGTAAAATAAGAAGAATCCATGGAAATAAAAAATATTTAGTTTAAAAGTTATTTATCAGAGTTATACATCAGAGAAAAAACTTCATGGAAAAAAATCATGTATCTAATTTTCCTTCAATAAGACTTTTTACAATTTTTTTTGTGCTTTTTTATTTTTATTTTGTCTCAACACTTCTGATAAATGTGCAAACGTGACTTCTCTAATTGCCTATACGAGTCTTTGTTTAAATACCAGAAAAATAATTCAGATGTTTTAGAGAGTAGTGATATTTGTATTTCTGCAAAGCATAAATGGCTGCCAGATTCCGCTTCTTCAAGTCAGTGGGAAAGGAGGGGGAGCCAGAGTCTTCCCATTCCATATATTAACCATGTGTCAGGAAGCGAGGCATTACTGTAAAAATAATATTAAAAATAGATATTTTTAAATCATTTTTGCTTGTTTTATCTTGCAAGATTGGTATTTAATTTTACCATGTATTTTGAGGTATTGTGCTGTTATTTTATGAATTGATCTTGAACTGTCATCCATTTATATTCAAGTTTTTAAGAAAAATTCCCATAAACAAAATAAATTTTTAGTATTTTGGAATTAAATTTAATAAATTAGTAAAAAAATGATAGGACATAATAAAATTTAAATAAATTTAAATAAATTTAAATAAATTTCGCAAACATCAGGTAAATTTTAAATTGTAAATAATAATTTTTAGGAATCTATAACTTTAATTTTAAAATGGAGGAGGAATTTAAACTTATATTTACGAAATACTTTAATCACTGATTCTCTGAAAGAACAATATTTCTTCTGTATGAAATTCATTCAGATTTTTGCAGAAGTTTAATAAAAATCCACATACCAATGAGAAACACTTATAAAGAAACAATAAATTATTCAAATAAAAATGACTATATTTACATTGAAAATGCTTAAAATAAAGCACGATTTTCGATATGTTTCAAACAGAAATAATGATTATATATATATATATATATATATATAAAGAAAACAATAATGGTTATTTCCTAATGAAAAGAATTGATACTTTTATTTATTGTCTTTTAAAGAAAACAATAAGGGTATTTCCTAATGAAAACAATTGATATTGTTACAAAAAAATATGCCAATGATACTTTTCTTCTTCTTTTTACTTATTACTTAAATTAAGCGCATGTCTTATTCCATTTTGAGATTATAAGTCAAAATCCATTTGATATGAATCTTAAATAAATCTAAAAAACCTTACATTATTTTTTCTTGCAAAATATAACATTTGCACACACACACATATATTATTTATAAATACACATTAACTATTATATACAGTGTCTCACAAAAGTGATGGGACACTTGTGCTTTATAAAAAGAAACTGCAATAAAATAAATAAACAAACATGTGCAAAAATTTTTTGGGTGTGTTTCATAT
The DNA here is from genome assembly GCA_964019185.1 of Maratus speculifer. Taxonomy (NCBI): domain Eukaryota; kingdom Metazoa; phylum Arthropoda; class Arachnida; order Araneae; family Salticidae; genus Maratus; species Maratus speculifer. The sequence goes on along the minus strand of OZ025297.1, from coordinate 18,486,620 downwards.
TTAAAGTTAGTAACAATTATTACATAACATACATTTTCTCAAAATATTAAAATATTAATTTAGTAAAAATACAATTGTTCAGAACGGAGCAAAAAATGGCTCACATAAGTGATGGGACACTTACTTTTCCATCAAATATTTATCCAAAAATTTTACTTTTTAAAAGGTTTTGATATTTTGTTGGATTTCCTTTTACTTTTAAAACATGATTTAATCTTTTGGGATGGATTCGACTAATTTTTTGTGATTTCTGGAGTGATTTTACTCCATTCTTCTTGAAGCACCGATTTTAGTTGTTGTTTTGAAGAAATGGTGTGTTTGCGAATTCTTGATTCCAATTCTTGCCAAATATTCTCTATGGGATTTAAGTCTGGAGATTGTGGTAGTGTTTTTATTATTTCAGGACAGTTATATAGCAGCCAGAGTCTAACGTTCAGAGCAGTGTGCTTGGGGTCATTGTCCTGGTAGAATTTAAAATCGTTATGAAGGTTCAATTTTCGTGCTGAAGATTTCAAATTTTGCTTTAAAATATCAATATACTTGTACTGATCCATTATACTGTCAATAAAAACAAGATTACCAACTCCAGCGGACGACATACACCCCCATACCATAACTCCTCCTCCACCATGTTTTACTGTTGGTACCAAGTTCTGTTTGCGAAATTCTTCCCTGGGTTTTCTCCACACCAAGATTCTACCGTCAGAACCAAATATATTAAATTTACTCTCATCAGCAAATATAACTTTATTCCAGTAATCAGAATTCTTATTTATTTTGGATTTTGCGAAAGCTAGTCTGAGTTTTCTATTCTTTTCACTTACGAAGAATTTTTTCCTGGCTACTCTACAGTGACATCCAGCAGATCGAATTACCCATCTAACAGTGTCAGGATTAACAATTATTCCATATAATGCTTGTAAATCAGCAGCAACTTTTGAAGCACTATTTCTTGGATTTTTTTTTAATATTTCGAACGATAATTCGCTTTATTCCATTGGATAGCTTTGATGGTCGGCCAGGTTTTCTTTTATCCAGAATCATATGATTCTTTTTATATCGTTTAATGATATTGAAAACTGTTGAACGACTCAAGTTAACTGTTTCAGCAGTTTTTATAATAGATTTTCCACGTTCAATATGCAAATTAATAACTAATTTTCGAATTTCAGGCGAAGTTTCTTTTCGTTTAGCATTCATGGTTACACAGAGCTAAAAAACACAAAAATTCCAAAACAAACTGGAGAGAAATACTGCAGACGATTTTATAAATTATTGCCAATTGCTTTTAAGTAAAAATAAAACCCCAAAAAATATTTTTATTGCTTATTTCAGACGATTTTTGTTGCATATATAATGGTGTCCCATCACTTATGTGAGCTATTTTTTGCTCCGTTCTAAACATTTGTATTTTTATTAAATTAATATTTTAATATTTTGACAAAATGTATGTTATGTAATAATCTTTACTAAATTTAAGTATGAAACACACCCACAAAATAATGTGTACATGTTTTTTTAACTTATCTGATTAGTTTTTTTTTGTAAAGCACAAGTGTCCCATCACTTATGTGACACTGTATGATTCTTTATCCTGTAAATTTTGTTTACATTTTAATGCTTTGTAGCAGTTTTTTTAATGGATTCATAAAACGATATTGTTCATCAACATTCAATATATACATTTTATCATCCGGGATATATGCCACATGTTTAAGAAATTAAGAAACAAAAATATTATCGAGTGAAATTGATTTTAGTGAAGTATTTTTTTTTCTATCTGCGAATCATATTTTATAATTATCACAAAAATAGAACAAATTGTACTTATATTACTTTTCCATGGAAAGAGTTGATACAAATTCGTTGTCTTCAAAGACACTTATCTAAATTTATCCTTTATAGTCCTTCTATAGTAAAAAAAAACTAGCCTTAAAAGGAATGACTCCTGGAATGATGCTGATGTGGAAGATTTCCGGAACTAACGAATCCGGGTTGTCCACTCCTTCCATGAGTCGAATAGACCAATCAGGAAAGGGCTCCGTCTATGCATCGCCGTATGGGTTACCATAAAGAGAGGAAAGGTTACCATCGCCAACAATCGCCAAATTTGTCGCCAACTTGGTGATATATCGCCAAATTTGGCGACCAAAATTAGTTGTCAAAAGTGACGCCAACTTGGCGATAACTGTAATATTTCGCCAAATTTTTAATTTCTTTACAACACCAGTCGTTTGATACATCATTTGAGAGGTTTGCAACTGCTTATTCATATAATGGATGTCTTGTGTGTTATCCCCCATTCTGCTCCCCAGGGGAGGACACATTTTTAATTTCTTTACAACATCAGTCGTGTTACACAAGATTTGAAAGGTCTGCAACTGCTTATTCATATTATGGATGTCTTGTGTGTCACCCCCACACTCTACTCTCCCCAGGGGGGGTCACATTTTTAATTTCTTTACAACACCAGCTGTGTGACACATCATTTGAAAGGTCTGCAACTGCTTATTCATATTATGGATGTGTTGTGTGTCATCCCCCACTCTGCCCCCCAGGGGGGCACATTTTTAATTTCTTTACAACACCAATTGTGTGACACATAATTTGAGAGGTCTGCAACTGCTTATTCATATTATGGATATCTTCTGTGTAACCCCCCCCTCTGCCCTCAGAGGGGGCGCATTTTGCAATTTCTTTACAACACCAATTGTGTGACACATCATTTGAAAGGTCTGCAACTGTTTATTCATTTTATGGATGTCTTGTGTGTCACCCCCACTCTGCCCCCCAGGGGGGCACATTTTTAATTTCTTTACAACACCAGTCGTGTGACATATCATTTGAGAGCTCTGCAGCTGCTTATTCATATTATGGATGTCTTTTGTGTCGCCTCCCACTCTGCCCCCCAGGGGGGCACATTTTTAATTTCTTTACAACACCAGTCGTGTGACACATCATTTAAAAGGTCTGGAACTGCTTATTCATACCATGGGGTATTGGGGAGCGCAGCAAGCAGGGGTAGCCAATAATTTGGAATCGCGAAGCGATTATGCGGGGGGTTGGCGAGCATAGCGAGCAGGGGGTGGGGCCCCCTAGTATTTTAAATTAAAGAAAATAATTTCATATCTAGCAGGAGTTGTATGAGTACCGTTATTTTCCAGGTAAAATATTTGTGCTTTTTTTTAAACAAAAAATAAATCTTTTTGAAATGCTCGGAATTTGGTCTTATTTAAGTAAATATTTTCTAGAAGAAAATACGGGTATCGAAAAATCTCCTGTTTTGGATATTATAGGACCTGTATAAACACTCATGCAAGATAGGAATCAATTATTTTTTTCATAAAAAAATTATTCATAAACTAAAGTATATGATAATATTTTTATAAACGCCAGATATATTTATTTTGGCCACAAACCTTACTTATAATTATATTGTTAGTTTAAAAATAAAAATTTATGATATTTTTCTGACTTCAATATTAATTTTAATCTAAACATTTTTGGTAACAATGCCAAAATAAAAGTTAGGAAGTTGTAAATATTTGTTTAATAATGGACTTTTACCGAAAATAGTAATTATCTGGAGACTATTAAGTTATCGCATATTTACATTAGTAAATACATTTTTTCTCTTGAAATTTAATATTTTTAAGATTTTAAATTATTATTTTATATTGTTCATAAACTTTATATTACCTTTTTATCAATAATGAGTACTTAAAACTTCATGAATACTATAAAAATTTGCTATATAATACATAAAATATGGTTTGTGTTTTTTACACAATCTGTTAAACATCGATTACTATTTGTTGTCCATTTCTTTTTAGCTTAAAATTAACTTTCTGTAACAAGTAAATTAAGGTATACATATAACTCTCAAAAATCTTATACTTTCAAAAGAATTAGTATACGATATTTCTATTACATTTTAAAAATCATTTGATGGAAAGTATGTATTATTTTAATAAATTTAATTCTTTAAAAATATTTTTTGTTTTAAATAGACTAGTTAACAATAGAGTATGCAGATTATTTTATTTTAAATGCTAATCTAAGTATTAATAATAATTTTGCAATTCATTTTTAGGTTATAACTTATTTGATGAAATATTGTATTCTGAATTAAAAAGATTTCAAATTTTATATTAAATTTTACTTTGCGGTCAATTTTCTTCAATAATCATTAAATCATTTTTTATCAATAGTAAAATCATTTTTTAAATTTTTTTATAGTTAATATTTTTTACATAATAAATGTATTGATTTGCTTTAATCTATTTATACAGTTCAAAAAATAGTTCTTTAATATTTCGAAATTTTATTATATTATTGTATTTGGAATGTCATAATTACTGATGTATAAAGTTTTCTATTTACTTAATATAATGCATCTTCATTAAACACTAATATATTTTGGCAGATATTCAAAATATTATATACTTGAGTATTAACTAATGTTCAATCTCCGAATAGAAATTGTCTCATCTCATATGTTTCCATCGAAATTAGTTTTGACAGTAGGATAATGAGGTAATGGAACGTATTAATTGTAAATAACGATTGGGATGATTCATTGTCTGCTGCTCTAAATTGTCACTACTGGAATTCATTCTATTACATATCCATGCGAAATGAGTTGGTAATTCTCACACGTTTTATGAAGACTTGCATGTAAAGTAACTAAGGGAAATAATTATAGAGAAATAAAGATACGCATGTTCACAATACTCTATCTACCAATAAGTATTTGGACACTTTCAATTTTTGACATTTTTTAAAACAATTAACAATATACTTGTCGGATTCTTCTGGAACTTCAGGATTATAAAGATTATGTTTGAACTCATATTTATCAATATCCATTTGGTATGCAGGACAGTTTGGGCACCGACAAAAAATCAAAGAATAATATAAATATTTGGGATCACCCTGTACACGAAAACGCACGAAACAAATTATCGCTGCAGAATACAAATATGTACCAAATATTGTATTACATATTGTACTCATTAAATATTTTTTCCCCTAAATGTCAGTTAAAACAAAATGTCAATTTGTGGAGAATCCCTTATCATTCAGCTGTTTTTAGAAAGCAAAGAAAAAACAACTTATTATGATAATGATATCTTTTTGGATTTTTACGATATTTGATTGAATTTTTTTTAATTACTCTATAGAACGGACTGTTGAATGATGTAAAAAAATCGTTTTTATCGTTCGCGCATACGCAGATAAAGATTATTTCGTACAACCACTCATATTTCATAAAATATTTAATTTATTTATATTCCAATTACGCTATATATATTTTTACTACATTTTGCCAATTTTTCTGAAATTCGCGTTAAATTTGGACAAAAACTAAGTAAATAAATAAAGGTCAGTGAAACAATATATTCGCCGTAATTATTGGAGCAGTAAATTTGATCTGGGTGGAATTACTGCCCGTAAAACCTTAAAAAAATTAACTCTACCAAAAAAGAAAGAATTTTAGCAAAATCTTTTTCAAAAACAAACCTAGCCTATAAGGTCATAATTGCTATTAATGCTACCGAATCACTTATACATCATTCTTTTTCTATCATGAGGCATCAATTCAGAGGCATTTTTCATCTAAAACACGAGGCAACAACAAAAAAATAGAGTGTTTTGTGGATTTTTTTTTTCAATCTCGTTTTAAAAAAATTATATTCGATGTTTTTTTTTTTTTTTTTTTTTTTTGAAAAGATATAAAATTTATATTCGAATGGCAAGTATGAAACTCTCATGTCATACACACACACGCACGCACATACAAGAAAAAAGTACTTTAAAAATCCTTTTAAAGTTAACAAAAGACACTTTATGAACAGTACAATTAATTGAAGAGAAAAAAAAACCTCAGTATAATTGATAAAAAGAAATATTAGAAAAGATTTTTTTCCAGTAACTTAAAACATTCGCCAGATCTGTGAATAAACTCAAAAAATCGTTTGAAAAAATTGCAATTAAAATATCTAAAAATCTGAGAGGAAAGTGTGTTTGCATATTACCATGTAGTGACAGATTGTCCTTACCATGACCAACAAACAAATAGAAAAAACATTTTTTTACTAATATTTAATCAAGCACTGATGACAGTAATTCGAAATCATATACATTTTGGTTTTAATTAATATTCAGCTTCATAATTAAATCTGTTTCATCTCTAGTGCATTCATAATAATTTGTTATGAAAGTTAAATGGATAGATAATGCAATGCGTTAACGGAAAATAATTATCAGTTGTTTCACTTTATACGACGAAAACGTTTAACTGGATTATATACTTTAACCATGAAGTGATATTGATAATTAACTAAGAGTCTGAATGGATATGAAAGAGAAGTAATCTTGAAAGATACACCCTAAAATACAAAACACATAAAGGTGCATTATGTATTATGTATATACTAAGATGAAATATTATGGTACATTTAAAATTAAAATTATACAACTAAAAATTTTATATCACATATTTTTATCAATATAGTACTGAAAAATATTAAACTACTATATCTGATAAAATTGCTATCAAAAATAGCTTTATTTACTTCATAATAAATGAAGAATAAATTCTAATTAAATTATATAAGAAATGTTCTTTAAAAATAATAATTTTTTAATTAAAAGTGTTATTTTGTTTTCAAATAATCTTTTCAATCTTAACCTTACAAAAATATGTATTTATTAAAATTCAGTTAAAACTTACATAAACTTTCCTTAAATTTTGAATAAGTAATTTGATAATCAAATTTACGTTATTTAATATTTGGTAATCAATCAATATAAGTGTACTGTAAATTAGAAAATAATATGTCATGTGTCTCTCTATGCAAATGGACTTCTTGACTACAAAATGATTCACTCTAAAACTATAAAACTGAAAAAAAAAACATACATGTATATATATCATTCGTATCTCATAATTAGAATTATTTCAAAATCCTTTGATAAGTACAAATCAATCATTTTAATCAAATGTTTAAAAAATTAAATTTTGATTAAATTACTTATGATTAATTTTTTTTATTAAATTACTTATTAACTTTATAAATGTAAAAGAAATACGACATTTTATTTAATAAAATACTATACAATTTGTACACCATACCGTACATTACATACCATGCTTAAAATACTAAACATACGATACATTTTGATATTGTACTTCTCTTGCAGCGAAAATTAAATTGAAATGTAATCAAATAAATTATGCTTATGAATGAACTCATTCCCATACATAATAATATTATTTTTAACCTCTATTTACTGATACTTGACACAAAATAATGGAAATGTTCACAATTTTCCTTTGTTTTGTTTATTAGACAAAGGAAAATGTAACGTGAAATTTCTCTTCATGAAAATCTGAATATGTGTCGATTTCATTTGAATTGTTAGATTTAGACAGTATTAACGAAATAATGAGTGTTTACTAATTATGCATATTTTAATATATAGATGAAACAATGCAATTTTTATTGTAGATTTTTCTGCAAAAGAGTGTTTTTTTTTCAATATATGGTTCAATGAAAAGTCGCTTATCAATCTATGGATTATTACGAAAGAAAAAAATATTAATAGAGTACGCTACAGCAAGTTTTTCCACTTTATATCATTGTCAGTATACATTTAATCGAATGTACAAATTTTCTAAATAGAAATTTAAAAAAAAAACTATTTGCATCTATTCATTTCATAAAAGTAAATATAGTAACATAAATAATATTATACTGTGAGTAATAACATACATATTAATGTACATTGTATTCATTTATGTTTAAATACATACTTGATTCAAAAAGCGTCATTGTAGAATAGTGCTTTATATATCATCTTTTCTTCAATACCTATATACATGAGGCATAATATTTTCTTTGTATAAATAAGATATCAATCTAACATAATCCTAACAAAATACATTATTAACTATGTAGATCTTATTCTGTTTGTGATAAAAATAACCAAGATATACTCATAAAATTCAGAATACATTTATATTTATGAGGCTAAAATTGTTTGCTGAAAGCAATAAAATTTGTAAATTATTCAGTACACTGTGTATGTTTATGTTCTCATATATTTCACAGAAACCTGTAATTTAAACCACAAGGATTTTGAAAACAAAATACTATTTCACAGGAATATTTCCGAAATAAATAATTTCATATAGCGTTTTGAAAATATTCTTGGAGACCGTAATGTGTGGAAGATTTTAAGGATACGTTATGCCTTCATGTTTTGAAAAATGTAAATTGAATGAAGTAAGTATGTGTGCATGTGCATTATTTCCATTGTACAAGTTAAACTAAGACGACGTAATTTAAAGTTATTTCGAAAAGACTGAATATATATATGTAATAGTAAAACATTTTCCCTTAATTCTAAATTATTTCTAAATTCTTTAAATATTTAACTTTTTAATTTTCCTTTTATCATACCTTAACATATTTATTTTAATTCCATATCTTTAATCAACGCTTTCTTTATGTTATTTTACTCTAAAAAACATTGATCTGTCAAAACACTTCTTTTCTTAAAATGCCATTACTTAAACGCATTCTTTTATTTGATACATAATATATTTTGTTTTTACGTTCACGTTAGAAGCGGGTAGCATTTTAAGCTTCCTAATAATTACTAGAAATCTTTCCTTTTTCCACTTGGTAAGATTTCTCACTGGTTAATCTCATATTTCTAAATGATTAATTAGCAACTTAGAACTTAGCCATAAAATCCTGTATTCTAGTGTAATCCAGTATTCTAGTCTGATAAAACCTTGTTATATTGGCTTCGGAGGTTATATTCTAAGTTTTTCTTGAGCTAAAAAGCATGTCAGCTGGTGAGAAGAATTTATCTGGTGCAGTTCTATGATAATAATATCTTTTACTTATAATGGCTGTATTTTATGCTCATATTAAGTTTCAACCGACAGTATGCCAATATCTCTTCCTGAAAATTGAAAACGTTCTTTGCATTTTCTTTGTTCCATGTCAAAATTTTTTCTCTCGAAGTCGCAGACATACTATCATGGCTGTAGAATTTTGGGGCAGGTAGTTCTCCTATTTAATCTTGATTGTCTATTGTATTGAAGATGTGGGGAAAATATCCTTTTTTATGTTTTGTTAGTCCAAAACACTCGGGTAATTTAGCCAGTCCCATTGGCAAAAAGTTGAAGGAGTCGGTTGTTTAATAAATTAGATTACATGTTAAGTTACATTACAAATACGTTAGATTACTTGTTATTGAATACATGAATAATTGATTAGTTCTAAAAGAAATTTATTCTAGAAACGTTAAATTATATTATGGGATTTTTTTAAAATATTTAATTATAATTAAAATAACGCTTATATTTTTTACAGTATGCATAGCTGCCAATTGGTACTTAGTTTAGAATTGAGGAGGATTGTTCTTAGTGAGTCAAAGATATTTTTGATTTATTTAGGAGGATATTATAGCTTATAAAAAAGCGCTAAAGTTCTGTACCAGATGGAATCTACGAGTATGTATCAAAGCTATCCCATAATGAAAAAATCTAAAATTTCTGAAAATTTAAATATGTAGACTGAGGGATATCTAATTTGGGAACAATCTTTTCAATCTATATTATGACATATTATTTGAATATTTTTACTTTAACTAGAATTGTAAAAATGCAATTTATGTTTGCATATTACTTATGACATTATATCAATAGGTCACAGATTGTATTTTGAAAGGTTAGAAAATACTCAGCATTTAAAAAATATAGAGTGCAATTTTTTTTTAAATTTAAAACACATTCGAATTACATTACGATATACTAATTACCATGCCTTATTTTTATCATAAATATGAACATTAATTTCCGTCTATATAGCAATATATATATATATAATATATATATAGCAATATATAATATAGCAATAAAATGTTACTTTTTACAATCTTCACAATAAAGTTAAAGCAAAATGAAATCTCAAATTTTCTGTTAATAATTATACTATGCATTATAAGCTACAACTCCTTAATAATTATGCTGTACATTATTCTCATTAAGAACAATAGAATAACGACGTAACATAAAAGTAAGAGCTTTTGAAGAATGCACAGATATTATTATAAAAGTTTGAAAAAGTCGTTCATTAAAAACTACTATTTTTATCAATGTCCTCCTAAAAAACTATTTCTAATTATAAAGAGTTTATTTTTCTAATGATATTTTTCTCCGACACGTTCTTTTCTATTACTTCTTTTTAGGTATAAAATAATTACTAAGATGTCATTATATGAGATTATACATAATTTATTCACGTTTAAATATCACTATAAAATTAATTGCACAGCTATTAATAATAGAATTTAATGTATGCATAAACATTTCTCGCATAAAAGCTTTCAGAAGTTTCAACATTTGAAAATGGAGTTTTGTTATTTACATTTTTTATTCCTTCGAGAGTTTAGGCAGTGAATTACAGAAGACTGTGAGTCATTTCTCTAAATGAATTTCATGGTAGTCATGGTATCTATAAATGTCATCTAAAGTTAGGCAGACATTTTTTATACTACCTCTGACAATAAAGTTCGGTGAATAGTCCTGTAGCATTAATGTAGATGAAATATAAACGAATGTTACCATACCATCTTTCAAAATAGTCATATCCCATAACTATGCACGGGTGAGATCTGCTATACATGTCCTGGGAAATTCGCAAGAAGTCTTCTTTTGGGATGAAGTTGAAAAGCTTCGCCATGTTTCGTTGGATATCAGCAATATGATCAAATCTCTTTCAAAGAGAGTTTGAGTCGTGAAAATACGAACAAGTCTGGAGGATTGAGATCTGGCGAGTATGGTAGGTGTTCAGTTTGCACCATCCCCTCATGAATTTCTTTCTGTGTCTTGCAAAGCTTAAAACCAAACTTTAAACTGATCTTTTATTCGTTCATTTTACTGTTCTCAGTTAACCCTTTCCGGCACACTGTGCCTGGTCTGGGATACCTAATTTTAATTCCAAACTTGCAAACGGCACCAGTAATATTTTAGTAGAATTCTGCTTTTACAATAAAAGCTTAAATTAAGGAATTCAAAATATTTAAGAAATTCGTTTCTGAATCCTGGTGTCAGTCGATAATTTCTCATTTTAGTACAGATTTTGCCCGTGCCGGAAAGGGTTAAGAACCAATACACTGAGCAAACACTTAGCAAAGCACATCTTACACAGAACATAAACGACGCTCAACTAAACAACGCTGGGGAAAGATGGTCTACACTTGCCTCTATGCAGATGCAGTGTTTTGTTTCCCCAGTGTTGTCAGATCGTTCGTTCTGAATTCATTCACCGAACTTTATTGTCAGAGGTAGTATTTGGTATACTATGAGTTATGTTAACAAAGTATAAAGAATATCTTTTTATGAAATTGGAGTTAAAAATATTCTTCAATATTCTCTTTAATAAAAGTATTAAAAAAACAATCTATTTTTTGAGGTACGCCTTTAAATTTCATATCCAATGTTGCGGTGTAAAACACACTACATCGTTGTTATTTCAAGAAATTACTGTCCTGCAGGTTCAAACTCGAAATCCAGTCTTTGTATTCACATGTGATATACCAAAATATATTGATATATTTTTATATATTAAAACATATTTCTAAAATAGAAGCGTGATGTTTCAGAAAAACAATATAAAATTTTTGGCTAAACTTATATAAAGGAATAAAGACGCAATAACAAATTAGAAGACATAAAGTACAAGGTTATTGGATAAAATTAACAGTAAAAATAAACTACAACACAAAATTATGCTCCAAAAAGTAATTAAGAACACTTCCTAATACAAAAGATCAAAATATTTTTTTCTTAATGTAATTTACATAGAAATATGAATAAATCCAGTAAAAACCACATAATGGAGTTCAAAATCTATTTTCGGTAATTTTTCTACACTCTAAAAAATAAATGTGTAAATTAGCTAATTTTACCCGAATATGTGTGTAAATTTCTAAAATTACACACCTGTCGTAAAATTTACACATTTTTTTCTGAAATTTACCTGTTTATATGTGTATTTAGGATGTGAAAGTAAGTGTGTAATTTTTTATCAGTTGAAAAACTCAAACAAGTGTGTAAATGTCTAGAAATGCTTGGATTTACACTTATTTATGTGTTAGTCTAATTTAAACTTAATTATAAGTACACACATAAGTGAGTAATTTTTTACAAATGCATACTTGTCATAAAATTTACACATTTTGAACAAAAAATTACCTTTTTTTATGTGTACCTAGCATGTGAAATCAAATGTGCAATTTGTTATCGCTTGATTAACTCATACAGATGTGTAAATGTAGAAAAGTACTTGCATTTACACGAATGAAAGTGTTAATCAGAATTAAGGATCAACTGAATCAACGATTTTTAAGATCAAAACAGAAACTGAAACCGAATTTTGGTACTCATCCTATTTTCGGCCGAAAACGAAAACGATAAAAAAAATTTAAGTGATTAATACATACAAAATGATACAAAATTAGGTCCGTTCGTAATTATGTATGTATATAAGACCGATTGTCGTTGTTCAGTCCATTCATTCGTCTGTCTGTCCGTCTGTCCGCATATAATAGAGCAAAAACTATCCAACCGAATCGTTTGAAATTTAAAATATAAAATTGTTCCATAATTTTGTCGAGTTTTTCAAATTTTATAAAAATCGGATGTATAGTTTGATTACAGGGATAATCAAAAGTATTACGTTACATTACCGTCAATGAGAAAAAAATGTTTCAAGTTCATTTTAATGGTGTTACAGCATTCCAAACAGGAAAAAAAATTATATACATTTACCGAAGCGTATTAAAATATACATTCGGTGCAATATATGGTGAAAAAACGTTTATTATTCATTTACAGAGCTACACAAAAGAATTCCGTCACATAATGATATATGGGAAAACATTGTTTTCTGCGTATTTCAATCATGTTAAATTAGTTCGTATATAATTAAGTTGATATACGTTGCTCAGTTTTATTGCAAGTTACTTCTTTAATAATAGAAAGCGCTAACAGTATTTACAAGCACTCACAAAAGATTTCGGATACTATACTGCACCAGAACTACTACTCTACGTTACAGATTTTTGCTAGAAGGGAACTTTTAGTTGTGATATGAGTTTTTAAGTGTAACCATATTTTTGCATATTACTTTGTGTATATAAATGCTGTAAATCATATACAGGGTAACACAAAAGAATCTGTAAGAGTTACAGAGTAAAAATGAAAATAGCAGTGGTTTTCGAATCAGTTACGCATTTTCACGGTATCCCATGATAAGTAATGATTCTAGGTTAAGTTTAAAAATGTCTAAGTTTAAAAATTTAAGCAAAAAATATTACAAGAGTATCGCAAAATTCTGTGTTTCATACAAAATACGTCCAAGAAAGTTTACAAATGCTGTTGGTATGTGTAAAATAGATTCATGCCACTGCTTTTGTAATTAATATTGGACTATTTGTTTTCTACAAATGATTCTATGGATTACCATCAAAAAATGAAGAAATATGTCGATGGAAAATAGGTATGAAAAATATTTTTTCTGTTTGCTTTTCTTTAAATTACAATGATTTTGTTGAAATAAATAAAAATCTATGAATAATCCATATGTTTGAAGGAATGAGACTGAAATGTCATAATTATATTGTCTATTTATTTTTTTTTTAAATTCTAGAAGCTTTTATTATTTTATTTTGTGAATGATTTTAATGAAAGGAATTTCAAAATATCTATACGATACACAGTATCAGAAAATATATGATTAACCCACGAAAAAAAGAAATAAAAGATAAACAGTGCACAAAAATTACAATAATGCATACAACCACAGTTAAAATTCATTAGCTTTTATTCGATATATTTTTTAAATGTTTCGAGATTTTTACGAATTTAGATCTAATAAAACAAGTTTACAAACCAATTTCTAAATTTTATCGCATTCATTTGGATTTTAATTAGGGTGTTAACTATTTTAAAAAGTGGATTTAAGCTAGCGATTAAATCATTATTTTAATCAACAATTTGAAATAAAAATCAATTATTTAAATCAAAATTGATTTAAATCTAATTGTTCTAAATGACACAAACGTATTAAAATCTAAGATTAATGTAATTTGGAAAGTGTATTAAAATTAATGTAATTTGGAATACTGTATACAGTACACCAAAATCTGATAAAAAAGCTTTAAATAATTGTTTCTAATCTTAATTTCTGAGTCCTGTGAAACATTAAATACAATAACTTTGTTAAGGCATAAAAGATATTTCATTTAAATATTATATTTAAATCTAAATCTAATATAATTTGTGATGTCATAATTTCCTTTAAGTAATTAAATTGTTTATTCTTTTATATGAAATAAGCATTTAAAGTATGCTAAATTTCGGCTATATATATATATATATATATATATATATATATATATATATATATATATATATATATATATATATATATATATATATATATATATATATTAGTATGCACATACATTGTGTAAGGTATGATTTATGCTATTAACAGTAATTTTTGTTACTACAAATGCAAAATGAGCTACCAATAATATTTGTTAGTTATGTTGGTTATGCCATATTGAAATTACTTATTTGCTGTTTTTATTAATTCTGTTGATTACTGTTTCATTTTGGCTATTTGTTAAGGCTGCAACACTTTGCCCCTTTTGAAATTAACAAAATGCACCCTACCTTTTAAAAAATAGTGAAATATAGCCAGATCTTTTTTTAAATAAATCCCTCCATACCGCAGTACTTCTAAATATGTGCACCCAAGACTTAACAAAAATGATAGAACTTTATTTCTTGGAAAAAAGCAGGATATTATTAAAACATGTTATTTAATTGTATTTTTCAATTCGTGATTTATAGAAATATTGAAAATTAATGATTTTTATATTTATCATACTAAAAAATTATGTACTTATTTTTATTGCTACTAAGCACATTAGTAATATATTTTCTTATGTAGTTTTTTTTAGAACAAGCATTCTGCCCTTTTTCTTTTTAGAATAAATATTAAATACTGAATTATCGTTTATTAATTTAAGCATTACAATATGCATTATATACCTAATTAAAGATTGTAATCAATTTAAAATTAAATGCAGCAACTGATAATTTTAATAAATGTAAAATCATTATTTTTTAATATAGTTTTACATAATTATTGCAAAATATTAATGTATATAACTTTATAGTATTATATTAATTAATGAAATTACTAATTTACAGTTTTAATAATTTTTGTAGTTACTAAATAATAATTAAATTTTATTGATTAAAGTGCAAAAACATAGATTATGTTAGTAAATAAAAGTCTAATTTTTTAGAAACCTAGAATCTATTAATCTTAGAAACCTAGGCTAAACCTACATCTATTCAATATTTCAATGCTGGAAAAAAAAAATCCGATTCAAATAAAAAGAAATATGATTTAAATACAAAAATTCGATCTTTATTATTATTGCTTTTTAAATCATGATTTTTTTACACCCTATTTTTACGGAATTTTAAACTAATTTTTGTTGGCCGATCCGACGGGGGAACTGTCTGGTAGGCGGAGTGTTAAAATAAGTTTTGTTATTTATAACTATCCTCCATTCTTGTAAATAAAATATTAATGATAATATACCAAAGTGTGATTTTATTTTATGTATGGTCTGCAATTTTATACTTCATTCACATAAAAAAAAGTTATTAACTGTGTATTCCTACTTTGTTTTTAGCTGTATCTGGTAAAAATAAGTACTGTTATATGGATTTCTAACAGACAATTATATGGAAAAAAAATTATCACATTTCATTTAAAGCCACTATAGTAAATTCTTATAAATCCGCTTGTATTATTTTATGACGATATCAGAGTGATATTGGCCCTGGCAACATAGATTCTTGGAAAATTGTGCAAAAACTTTCATATAAGACCTGAAAAATGAGCTTTGTTTTCAAAAATGATAATCATAGATAGCAAGAGTTATTATTTTTAAATGCACAATTTTATAAATAAAAATGTAATTTTCGCAATGAATGATTAAAATTATTTTTTAATAACTAAATTTTTTAAAGTTTGAATTTTGCTTCAGTCAGATCATAATGTAAAGTGAATTACACCTTTGTATCTCCGTGTTACATAACTGCGATGTACACTAAAGTCAAAATGACCAGCGAGCATTAAGGGTGCATTCGAAAACATTTTTTTCACCTTCAACAGTTCGAAATTTTCTGATACAATTTCTGACTCACTTTTAGAAGTAAAAACACGAAACTTGCTGATGTGACTTTTAAAGAGATCTATAAGATGTCGTGTGATTTTATTTTTTGTTAAATTCATTAGAATTAGATTTATAAACTATTATTTCCCCAGTATGACTCTTTTTTTCGTTCCCAGATCTCCCGCTTCGGAAAATTCGGTTTAAAACGTTGACTTTAACAGCATTTTTTTGCAATATTTTCTGCATTTATCAAAAAATTGAAAAGCACGGGACCTAATATACTTTCTAAATAAGAGAATTTGGCAGTTTGATGCGCTTGAGAGAAAAAACGAATTTAAAAATAAATCAGAAAAAAGGCAATTTGTATTGAAATACACCCTTAATCGGGGGTCTTATTTATTACTGCTATCATCCATCATAGCATTTTTGCCACATATGTTCTTAAAATTCTCAACATACGACGATACTGAGTTTGATCACATGAGCAGTTTTAGATCAATATTGCTAAAATGAATTTTGAATTTTGATAGCCCAGAACAGATTTTTTTTCAAAGGTAAGTTCATTTATTTTATAATTTAACACTTGAAAATTATAATATGGATGAGAAGTGTGTTATTTTCTGCTTATTACAAATTTGGAAAAAATAATTTATTATTTTTGTGTTTTAAATCATTTCTTCATGTTTAAAATCACATATTGTAACATAAGAGTAAATATTTGCAGTTTTAACATTATATAGCATTTAAAATAATTATTCGGTTTAAATACTATCTATTTCAGCGTGTTTATAATATATTTTGCTATAAAACTTCGAGTTTTTATTATTTTACATGCTATACATTTCTTATTTCATTTTATACCGATGACAAAAGACAGCTTTTCATAGATTTCAATTCATGGTTTTTTGTTTGTGATTTTTAAACTGAAGACTTTTTGTAAGCGTATTGCATTCAAAAACTACAAGAAAAATAAATAAAAACTCTAAAAAAATGTCATTTGATGTCAGAAGAAATAGTTTTTTTAACCTAGTCCGAAAAATTCAAATGTTTACACCAAATCCAATTACAGACACAGAAGCAATTATAACTTTTTTTCAGATAAATTTTTATAAAATTAAAACACGTCCCAAACAATGTTTCCTTCTTTACCATAATGTAATGTAATATTTTAGTATGGCCCTGTAAATTAATAAAAACTATTCTCTGTACTACAGATTATACAGAATTTATATTGTAGTACATACTTCATAGATGCAAGTCAATTTTATTATGTTCGAAAACGTGTAACATTATTAAAAGGCACTTGAAACTATTTTTATACATGGGCCGTTATGCAAGGGAACGCTTTTGACTGTCTCTATAATTGAATTATGCATCTCATTTTCATAAAAATTGAAATGACTTGATAAAATTATGCAAGATTTATGTATTTTAAATTTCAAACAATTCGGATTAAGTAGTTTTTGCGTTGTTATATGCGAACGGACAGACAGACGGACGGATTGAATGACAACTATAGTTATTACGTATTTACATAATTACGATCGCGTACTTAGAAACAAGTCAAGCATACGAATTTGTTCTTCATGTAATTTTGTTTTGCTATTTTAAAAACTTTTTCGCAGTTTACACATCAAAGAATAAGGTAAATCTTTGTACACAAAAACCTATGTATTTTAAATATTACACAAAAATGTATTTTCCATGTTACATAGACATATGTGTAAAAACAGAATATTACACAAAAATCTGTGCATTCTGTACATAACACAAAAACATGTGTATTTTGCATATTACACAACATTGTAGGTATTTTCCTATTGCACAAAAATATGTGTAAAAAAAGAGTATTACACATATGTATATGTAAAAATAGTGCTCAGAAATATGTGTATTTCAGTGCAATTCACACATTAAAGTGTGTATTTCAAGAGTTATCAGATAACTTTTACACATTTGGACTTATCATCAAATTACACATTAAAATGTGTATTCTGAAATTTACACATTTGGCGCAATTTACACACAAATTTACACACATAGACATGTCGTTTTTGTATCATCGATTTACACATTTTTGTGTGTAAATTTACACATTTTTTTTTAGAGTGTACTTATCCATTATTGAAAGTGAATTTTATATGCAGTCCAGTGTATGATTTATAAAGTTTGTAAATAACAATAAATGCACATTCTGACAAGGGTATATAGTCATATTGTATTTTAAAAGATCTGTTTTCATCATTTCTGGTTAAAAATAACAATAAGAAGCTCTAAATTTTAACTTAAACATTAATTTACTTCACAACTGACAAAAAAAAAAAAAAAAAAAAAAAATATATATATATATATATATATATAAAAATAAATAAAAAACTGAATTTTTTTCCTATTTCCTAAAATTAATCTTTCACTTTTTTTCTACATGGATTACAGTTTTCCAACTTTCTATCTCTTTTTAGTAAAATAATAAAACTCTATAGCCATTTTACCTATAAACAGAGAGAAAATTTCTTTTTCAGATTACATCTTAATTGACGATCATGATATACATATACATCCTACATTGAAAAAAAACTGTTAAGTCATTAAACTTTTTCTAGGAAATTGGGATTCATGGAATATTTCATGTAATGGTAAGAGCAAAAATTCATGAAACAGGATCAGTTACATGAATTTTTGCTGTTACCGTTACATGAAAAGATTAAGGAATCCTACTTTTCTAAAAAAAAGTTTAATAACTTTGAAGATTTTTTTATAATGTATAGCCTAGTTTCTTGCAATGAGTTAAACCTCCTATGTTCATACACATTGATTTTTATTTATCTTTTTTATTTATTTGAATTTCTTCAACTTCCATGCGTTAACTAACTGCTCCTAATTTAAATGTGCAACCACTTATAAATTTCCAGAAAGTTTTTAGCAAGTTATATGCTTTATACATTTTTTTTTAAATATTTTTTCTAGAATTTTTTTTGTTGCAATTTTAAACTGGTCTCTTTCTTACTTAAAAAAATTAAATCCTGAATTATTGTGTGGTCTGATAACATTTTGTTTAGCATTACATATACATATACCCATGAGGATTTTCATTCCAATCTTTGATAGGCCATAAAAATAATAAAGTAAACAATATTATGTATAATAAAGTGTTTTACAGCCTACTGTGAATTAAAAAATAAAATAGAGTGGAGTCCACCTTGACATGTCTGTAAGTCTCGAAAAAGCTAGCAAATACTCAATGCTATTTGAACTTATTGCAAAAAAGCTGCTTTTAGAAATCGAACTCATCCCCTCGAATTTTAAGGGGTGGGGGAGATCGTGGGGCAGTTAAATTTTACTATAGCATATAATTTTTTTACAGATTCATGTATCATATACAGAGCTCTACAAAAGAAATGTAATATATTCCTGACCAGGGCACAATATTAAAATCTAATTTCAGAAATGCCAAACATTTTTTAAAAATGTTTATTTAGATTTCTTCTTCATCCTATTAAATGCAAAAAAATTGTTAAGAGAGTCTGAAAATGCTGGGAAGTGTTTTGTAAACTATGCTGGATGTATGACTTTTCTTTCTTGTTGATATTTGTATATCGTACCTAACACGAAATTATGACATATGAAATGGTAGTGATGTTTTTAAAATTTCCAAAGCTTAATGTTATTGAAATCCTGAATTCCTTTGGTGGTCAGATAACATTTTATTTGGCATTATATGTATGTACATGATTATGTTTCTTTTCAATCTTCGATGGACAGCAGAATAGACATTATTGTGAATAATAAATTATTTTTATAGCCTATAGTCAAATATAATCAAAGGTACATTTCGAGATGGTAGCAGTAAATATTGAGTCATTTGTCGTACTGATAAATATAAAGATAATTACTTCTTAGATGGAAGATGTTGCCAGTATATTGAGATCGGTCTTCAAAGTATCTTGAAGACTTTTATTGGAATAAAATATGAAATAGAGTGAATTCCACCAAGACCTGTCTTCAGATGTCGACAAAGCTAGCAAACACTTGGTGCCATTTGAACTGACTGCCAAAACACTACTTTTGCAAATCTAACACTTCCTTTCAAATTTGGGAAAGAGTTCGTGGTGCAACTAAATTTCAATATACGTAGTAACTAGACTATCAACAAAATAATGTATCATATACAGAGCTTCACAAAGGAATTATTGTACATTCTCGAATATGGGAGCAATTGGTGGAATCTGGTTATTAAATATTCTATACTTTTTCCAAAATAGTTCTTTTGGTTTATTCTTAAACTCATTGAACGGCGAAGTTTTGTTAAAATAGTCCGAAAGTATTGGAAAGTGTTTATTAATCTATGCTTGACGCATGATTTTACTTTCTTATTGATATTTCGTAAAATGAACTAAAACGTTATTATGGAATGTGAAACGATAGTAATATTTTTTTCAAAAGCATAATCTTATGGAAATTAATATGTTTGTTTACTCATCTAAACTTTGAAATAATCATTTTATTTCCAATTCAGAAAGTGTAAATCTAATTTAGAACTAAAAATTTCCTTGAGACACAGAATCGAGAATAATGTATCCATAATTCACTTTCGGAAATGTATTATTAATGAAATAAAGGCAATTGAAATTGTTATTTAATTTAAACTGAAATTAGTATGCATAGTATGCGTTTGTATCGCACTTACTATCTTCGGAACAATGTTATTTATCGAGTTATTTTGATATAGTATTCGAAATAGATTGAGAATTCCAGACAGAACATATTAGATCTCATGAGATGAGTTCTGGTTCTCGATTGATTTTCGATATCTCGCACACATTTGCATTAACTTGCATGAGGATACAAAACAGAGTTTATCTAATAAATCTTAGAAATTGTCGTAGATATTTATACATTAACAAAGTAATTTCTTTAACTATACCAGTGTTATTAATATTAACAAAAGTGGTTAAATTAGTTCTTGTCCTAAGTACTATGCATTCATTTTACTGTACTTAAAGCCTCATCGTTTTAGACAAGAATCACTCAATTAACTTTAGAAGTAAAACATTTAGAATGCTAATTTGTATGGATATATTTTGTGTTTTGGGAGGACAAGAATCATTTTTAGACAAGAATCACTTAATTAACTTTAGAAGTAAAATATTTAGAATGCTAATTTGTATGGATATATTTTGTGTTTTGGGAGGATTACTACAAACTTTTATTGATTACATTTAATAATAAAGATTTGATGCAATGGGCGTTCATTTTTTTTTAAATTAGAAAGATCACCCACAAAAAATAAACCAATTTAGTGTGATTGATTTCAAGATCTGATTTCAGATTTTAAGATTTGAAAAATGGCTGAAGGATATTTCTGCAGACAGAAGTCCGTGATATATTTAATTAGGTGCGTTCGTAATTATGTAAATACGTAGCACCTATTATTGTCGCTCAGTCCGTCCGTCCGTCCGTCCGTCCGTCCGTCTGTCTGTCCGTCTGTCTGTCCGCATATAACAACGCAAAAACTACCCAACCGAATCATTTGAAATTTAAAATACATAATTATAACACAATTTTGTCGGGTCATTTCAAATTTTATGAAATTCGGATGGATAGATCAATTACAGGGACAATCAAAAGGATTCCGTTACATTACGGTCAATGGGGAAAAAAGTTTCAAATGCATTTTAATCGTTTGAAATTTAAAACATATAATTATTGCGTAATTTTGTCGAGTGATTTCAAATTTTATGAAAATCGGATGCATAGATCAATTACAGGGACAATCAAAAGGATTCCGTTACATTACGATCAATGGGGAAAAAAATGTCAAATGCATTTTAATCGTTTGAAATTTAAAACATATAATCATTACGTAATTTTATCGAGTCATTTCAAATGTTATGAAAGTCGGATGCATAGATTATTAACAGGGATAATCAAAGGTATTCCATTACATTACGGTCAATGGGAAAAAAGTTTCAAATGCATTTTTATGATGTTACACTCATTCGAACACAATAGAATTGGCATGAATCTATGATATATATACTAAAATATGCATTCTGTACAATCTGTGATGCAAAGAATTTTTATTATTAAGTTACAGGGCCACACAAAAGTATTCCACTACACAATGCTATACGGGGAAACATTGTTTGGGGCGTGTTTTAATTATATTAAACTATTTCACATTTTATGAATAAGATATACGTTTCTGAGGTGTAATAAAAATTACTTCCTGCATATTTACAGAAGAACAAAGATTTCGACTACTATACTGTATCCGAAGTACGCTCTACTATATCAGCAATATCTGAATATTTTTAAAACTTCGATATCGTACGAACGCACCTCATTTGCTACGTTCACGTGCAATTTCCAACTTGTTTTTATTTAATTTGTAATGGCTTATGCATCTCGATATTAAATCATCAGGAACATTTTAAAGAAATCGAATCATTATGATACAAAAAATTTCATAACATAAAATTCAATACATTGCCTGAGTATATTGTTTCATCCTAAAATGTCCCCTTCAAACAGAATATACTATTTGAAAACTTCTGTGTCTCCCTGTAAATGCTATGTATTTCATATTATGACTCAGCGTATCGGCATATCAATTTTATTGTACACGAAGTCGTTTAACATTATTAAAATATCTCGCAAATAAACCCCCGCCCATTTGTTCTTGCATAATGGAATTCTTTCATGTGGCCCTGTAAATGAATAATAACTATCATTTATACTGCATTTTTTTAAATACATATTTTAACGTACTTTGCAAATGCATATAAATTTAAATATGTTTGGCAGGGTGTTACACCTTTAAAACTCATTCGAAAATATTTTTTCCCATAGGCCGTAATGTAATAGTAAACTTTTGACTATCCCTGTAAATAAATTAATCATGATAGAAACTTCATTTTCTGTAGGGTTTGTGCTAACGTTAACATCAATAACATCTAAAATTTTCATGGCAATTCAAGTATATTTACGAGAGTTAGAGAGCGGACAGATGGACAGACAAAACGAATGCAAAAACACTTTTCAATTTTCTCGGAAAGTCTTCTAATACATTTAAAAACTGTCTTTTAAAATTTACATATTTATAATTATCTAAAACACTCCAATTCGCGTAAATACACGTAATCTTTTACATTTACACACTTCTGTGTGTATATTAACTGATAAAAACTTACGTACTCATTCTAATAAACAAAATACACATAAAAACAGGCAATTTTTTGTACGAAATATGTAAATTTTAAAACAAGTGGGTGATTTCAGAAATTTACACACTTCTCTGAGTAAACATTATTATGCTAGAATGCAATTTGTCACTTTCTAAGTTTTTAGAGTTTGTATTTTTAGAATTGGGCAATCTGCATGCAATTATTCCATCTTATTTCATAGTTTTGTTTGCATGGCGTTATTACCCATTTAGGTGGGTAATAACGTCAAATAGCATTGGTCAAGAAATCACGCCATTACATTTTATGAATACATACCTGTTAAATTATTTTTTTATATAGATAGTCAAGAGGTGCTGTATCAAATTTTATATTTGTTTGGAAAATACAAACTAAAACTGAGCCGTGAAAATTGGCAGAACCTTAATGTGACGTTATTATCCCAGGGTACCTTATATTCTGCCTTTATTAAAAAAAATGACTAAACTTTTAAACTCTAAAAACTTTTAATATGCTGTCATACTATTCACATGAGTTTTTAATTTTATTTATTAATTTATAAATAAATTTGTTATATGCTTGTGGAAAAAAAAATATCTGAAAAAAAGAAAAAAATGGGTAAATGTGAAAAGTAAACAAAAACAGATAAAAATGGAGAGCCCCTTGTAATTAAACACATTTACAAAAATATTATTTTTTTATTTTTGTTATTCATTGTCCTACATAAGAAGATTTATCAAAAGTTTTTACCTTCTGTTTTAAAATTTTTCTACCACAAAGATTTTCAAAACAAGCTAATCCATTTATTCATTCGCCAATTTATACTTTAGAATTTTATTCCAATTACATTACTTTTTTTAATCTATCTACAAAATTAGTTGATCTATGAATTAATTAAGAGTTAAATATTTTTTTAAATAATATATATGTATAGTTACATAAAAGTTGTTTTAAAGAAATTCAGAATGTTTGAATGATAAGTAATTGAAGTGATGAGGATGTTTGGTTTGCATTTTACTATAACACGTTCAATTTGGTTGTTTTCCAATTATATCACTATTCTCACCAAGCTAAATAATTCGCACAAAATAGAATTAATTTAAAAAGAAAATTAAAGTATATATGTGGATATTTACTATTCTAATTAACAATATAAATAAATTATTTTTATAGCCTATAGTCAAATATAATCAAAGGTACATTTCGAGATGGTAGCAGTAAATATTGAGTCATTTGTCGTACTGATAAATATAAAGATAATTACTTCTTAGATGGAAGATGTTGCCAGTATATTGAGATCGGTCTTCAAAGTATCTTGAAGACTTTTATTGGAATAAAATATGAAATAGAGTGAATTCCACCAAGACCTGTCTTCAGATGTCGACAAAGCTAGCAAACACTTGGTGCCATTTGAACTGACTGCCAAAACACTACTTTTGCAAATCTAACACTTCCTTTCAAATTTGGGAAAGAGTTCGTGGTGCAACTAAATTTCAATATACGTAGTAACTAGACTATCAACAAAATAATGTATCATATACAGAGCTTCACAAAGGAATTATTGTACATTCTCGAATATGGGAGCAATTGGTGGAATCTGGTTATTAAATATTCTATACTTTTTCCAAAATAGTTCTTTTGGTTTATTCTTAAACTCATTGAACGGCGAAGTTTTGTTAAAATAGTCCGAAAGTATTGGAAAGTGTTTATTAATCTATGCTTGACGCATGATTTTACTTTCTTATTGATATTTCGTAAAATGAACTAAAACGTTATTATGGAATGTGAAACGATAGTAATATTTTTTTCAAAAGCATAATCTTATGGAAATTAATATGTTTGTTTACTCATCTAAACTTTGAAATAATCATTTTATTTCCAATTCAGAAAGTGTAAATCTAATTTAGAACTAAAAATTTCCTTGAGACACAGAATCGAGAATAATGTATCCATAATTCACTTTCGGAAATGTATTATTAATGAAATAAAGGCAATTGAAATTGTTATTTAATTTAAACTGAAATTAGTATGCATAGTATGCGTTTGTATCGCACTTACTATCTTCGGAACAATGTTATTTATCGAGTTATTTTGATATAGTATTCGAAATAGATTGAGAATTCCAGACAGAACATATTAGATCTCATGAGATGAGTTCTGGTTCTCGATTGATTTTCGATATCTCGCACACATTTGCATTAACTTGCATGAGGATACAAAACAGAGTTTATCTAATAAATCTTAGAAATTGTAGTAGATATTTATACATTAACAAAGTAATTTCTTTAACTATACCAGTGTTATTAATATTAACAAAAGTGGTTAAATTAGTTCTTGTCCTAAGTACTATGCATTCATTTTACTGTACTTAAAGCCTCATCGTTTTAGACAAGAATCACTCAATTAACTTTAGAAGTAAAACATTTAGAATGCTAATTTGTATGGATATATTTTGTGTTTTGGGAGGACAAGAATCATTTTTAGACAAGAATCACTTAATTAACTTTAGAAGTAAAATATTTAGAATGCTAATTTGTATGGATATATTTTGTGTTTTGGGAGGATTACTACAAACTTTTATTGATTACATTTAATAATAAAGATTTGATGCAATGGGCGTTCATTTTTTTTTAAATTAGAAAGATCACCCACAAAAAATAAACCAATTTAGTGTGATTGATTTCAAGATCTGATTTCAGATTTTAAGATTTGAAAAATGGCTGAAGGATATTTCTGCAGACAGAAGTCCGTGATATATTTAATTAGGTGCGTTCGTAATTATGTAAATACGTAGCACCTATTATTGTCGCTCAGTCCGTCCGTCCGTCCGTCCGTCCGTCCGTCTGTCTGTCCGTCTGTCTGTCCGCATATAACAACGCAAAAACTACCCAACCGAATCATTTGAAATTTAAAATACATAATTATAACACAATTTTGTCGGGTCATTTCAAATTTTATGAAATTCGGATGGATAGATCAATTACAGGGACAATCAAAAGGATTCCGTTACATTACGGTCAATGGGGAAAAAAGTTTCAAATGCATTTTAATCGTTTGAAATTTAAAACATATAATTATTGCGTAATTTTGTCGAGTGATTTCAAATTTTATGAAAATCGGATGCATAGATCAATTACAGGGACAATCAAAAGGATTCCGTTACATTACGATCAATGGGGAAAAAAATGTCAAATGCATTTTAATCGTTTGAAATTTAAAACATATAATCATTACGTAATTTTATCGAGTCATTTCAAATGTTATGAAAGTCGGATGCATAGATTATTAACAGGGATAATCAAAGGTATTCCATTACATTACGGTCAATGGGAAAAAAGTTTCAAATGCATTTTTATGATGTTACACTCATTCGAACACAATAGAATTGGCATGAATCTATGATATATATACTAAAATATGCATTCTGTACAATCTGTGATGCAAAGAATTTTTATTATTAAGTTACAGGGCCACACAAAAGGATTCCACTACACAATGCTATACGGGGAAACATTGTTTGGGGCGTGTTTTAATTATATTAAACTATTTCACATTTTATGAATAAGATATACGTTTCTGAGGTGTAATAAAAATTACTTCCTGCATATTTACAGAAGAACAAAGATTTCGACTACTATACTGTATCCGAAGTACGCTCTACTATATCAGCAATATCTGAATATTTTTAAAACTTCGATATCGTACGAACGCACCTCATTTGCTACGTTCACGTGCAATTTCCAACTTGTTTTTATTTAATTTGTAATGGCTTATGCATCTCGATATTAAATCATCAGGAACATTTTAAAGAAATCGAATCATTATGATACAAAAAATTTCATAACATAAAATTCAATACATTGCCTGAGTATATTGTTTCATCCTAAAATGTGAAAAGAAATTCTATGGAATCAAATAATTTTATAATTATTTAATTATCAAGAAAAATGATACAATAGGTTTGAGGGAATTGAAAACAAAAATAACTGCTGTGATAAATATCGAAAAGAAGAAATTAGAAAGAAAAATATCGGCAAAAATTAAGTAAAAAAGAAGTAATAAAATATTGTTCCAGTAGCAACTTATAATATATAAAATAAACATACAGAAAAATTGACCAGCGCAGTAAGCATAGCCTGCTGGTATACACAGGCTGAGTCATAAATATCGAAACAATAGGCTATCGCTTTAAATATTGCCCATAGACCCATACTTCCAATTGCGAAGTTTCATCATAAAATTTATTTTTGCACAAGATAAGTTGCAACTCCATGGGGGGTATTTTTTAAAAAATGCGAAAATTAAATTATTATACGGTCCATTATTATTATATTATACGGTCCATTATTATTATACGGTATCCCCAGAGGATAAAACTTCCGATTAGAAAATTTTTACTTATCCATTCCTGAATTGAACAAAAAAAAATTTCAACTTGAATCTTCAAAATTTAGGCGTTAATACCCCTGTTGATTCCCTAAAGTGGCCGAGCTACATCCTAAATACTGATTCAAATAAACACAGTTAAAACTGTGCAATGTTTCTAATAATTCTATTTAAGTGGTCCTTTTTAAGCAAAAAGAAGCTCACGGTCTGATATTCTTTTGCCTCATCTTCCCCCCTCCCCACACTCTAAAAAATAAATGTGTCAATTTACACATAAAAATGTGTAAATCGATGATACAAAAACGACATGTCTATGTGTGTAAATTGGTGTGTAAATTGCCAAAATACACGCCTAATGTGTAAATTTTAAAATACACATTTTAATGTGTAATTTGATGATAAGTCCAAATATGTAAAAGTTATCTGATAACTCTTGAAATACACACTTTAATGTGCAAGTTGCACTGAAATACACATATTTTTGTGCAATATTTTTACACATATATATGTGTAAAATTCTGTTTTTACATATATTTTTGTGTAATAGGAAAATACCCCCAATATTGTGCAATATGCAAAATACACATGTTTTTGTGTTATATATGGAATGCACAGATTTGTGTGCAATTTTCTGTTTTTACACATATGTCTACGTAACATGGAAAATACACATTTTGTGTAGTATTTAAAATACACAGGTTTTTGTGTACATAGATATTTACCTTATTCTCTGATGTGTAAACTGCGAAAAAGGGTTTTCAAAATCGCAAAATAAAATTACATGAAGAACAAATTCGTATTTGCTTCACGTGTTTCTAAGTACGCGTTCGTAATTATGTACATTGGTAGCACCTATAGTTGTTATTCAATCCGTCCGTCTGTCTACCTGTCCGTTCACACATAAGAACGCAAAAACTACACAACCGAATCGTTTGAAATTTAAAATACATAACTGTTGAATAATTTTATCGAGTCATTTAAATTTTTATGAAAATGAGATGCATAATTCAATTATATAGACAGTGAAAAGTGTTCCCTTGCATTATGACCGATGGGAAAAATAGTTTCAAGTGCATCTTAATAATGTTACACACTTTTGAACATAATAAAATTGATATGCATCTAGGAAGTACATACCACAATATAAATTCTGAATAATCTGTAGTGCAAAGAATAGTTTTTATTGATTTACAGGGCCATTACTAAAAAATCCCATTACATTATGGTAAAGAAGGAAAGATTGTTTGGGACGCGTTTTAATTATATTAAAATATTTCCCATTTTATGAAATTTATGCTTATATTGCTGAGATTCGTTAACGATTATTTATTTTATAATAGAAAGCAGATATATAGTGTTTACAAAGACAAAGAAAAAATTGATACTTAAACAGTATCCGAAGTACGGTCTACTATTACACCAAGGTCTGAATATTTTTTTAACTTCTTTATAGTACGAAATGCACCTGATTTGCTTTGTTTAACGTGCATTGTCCAACTTGTTTCTTTCTAACAAATTTGCAATCTTAAAACAAGAATTATTTAAGCTCAATCAAGAAACAGGGTCGTCTAAAATTCTAATCTATTATTTTCTGTTATTATAATTTATTTTCTTTAATTATTTTTCTTAATGTATTTTCTTTCTGAAATTATAATATATTATCTCCTTCTGTTTGCATATATACAACGTGATGACAGAAATAATTAATTCATTTTACATAAGGGTTTGCAGGCAGTAAAAAAAAACTTAAAAACAATTTTATGATTATTTAAAAAATAACTTTAATAATAGATTGTAGATATTACATTCTTATTTATGAAATTATACATTTAAATCAATAGTAACTCTTGATACATGATTTAAAAAAAAACGGTCATTAATTGTTTATATCTTACAGCAATTGAATGTTGTACTCTATTTTGCCTATAATGTGAATTTTTTATGTTCGTTTTTTTCAAAAATATAATTTCTGGCTGGATTTTGTTGCCAAGGCCACTATAACACTGATACTATCATAAATAGTACAAGGGATTAGAATTATTACTATGCAATTTTTAGAATAAAATGTGGTGAAAAATTTATTTTTATCGGTGTATTAAAAATACAGGTTATTTTTTATAAGACACAATAAAAAAAGAATAAGGAATGTGAATCCAGTAATGGAACTTCCCAAAAGTAATAGATTTTATAACAATAATTAGAGCCAGAATTTAATGAAGGCATACTAATAAAACAAAAATATTTACTTCAAATAAATTTAACAAATTAGCATAGCAATAATTAATGAAATATTTTGAGAATTGTTCACTGTTTAAATAAATCATTGTAACTATCACAATATCAAAATTTTAATTATTTTAGATACATATTTTAAAGTTCTAAATGTCAGGTAATTACAGTTATCAAATTATTTATACATTGGAAGGTTTAGATGGGTAAAAGAAAATATGAAAAAAAGTTATTTTAGCACAAATTCGTTTATTTCCCTCTATTTTTAACAATTAACACGTTGTGCAATAGATGCAGTTATTTTTCAGAATACAATTGATTTTTAACAATTTCTGTAACTTAATTGTTTTTATTTAAATGGGAATTATTAGATTTAATTGAGCGCCCCCCGCCATCATTAACGCACGCTTCTTAAATTCTTAAAAATAAATGAAATTTTGCAAATAGTCATAAGTACATAAAATTCAAAATTTTCTTTCTAACGAAACATAAACACATACAAATTTTGCAAGAAAAAAAAATGACAGTATTACTTTTTTAAATGAAGACATCTCTTAGCAAATTCATTCTAATTTTCCTGAAAATCGATGGAACTTTGAAATATTATTTTCTGTGTCTTGATTAAAAGCATAAAAAATAATTTACATTTTAAATCATGTAGAGAGGAATTAATGAAATATACATATATAAATTAAATTGTTAATAAGTATTTTTTATTAACCAAAAATTACCTTCCCATCTAGCCTATATATACCTCATATGCATGTTGTACATATCATATATTTCATATTTATACATTTTATACAGGGGGTTTCGCTACCAGACCGACAAACTTTGAGGGGTAATAGTAGACATAAAGACAAACATTATTGAAAAGGAAACCATGGAGCGCAAACGTCTTCTGTAGGAGCTAGGGGCCATTAAAGTTTAAGGTCCAAAAATTCAAACGCTGATAAAAATTAGAAAAAGAATCGAGTTGGTTGAGGTTTTCTCTAAAATCATTCTTTATATCACGATTTTTTATTTTTTTTAAATTTAAAAGTTTAAGTTCGAAAATTGTCGATAGAGCGCGCTTTAGACTTTAGAGTAACGAAAAAATACTTTTTGCCGTTCTTTTGTGCATGGAGTTGCAATTATTCTAAAGTTTCTAAAGTTTAGATTTTAACTTAAATTTTAAGCCCAAAATCGGAAACAAGGGAATCGGTTAACAAGCGAAAATTTAACTGTGAACCGAGGGGAAGATTTTAAACGCTCATAAACATTGGACAAACTAATCAATTTTGTTGCGGATTGCGTATAAATCATTCCCTTGGTAATTATTTTATTAAAAATGACGTACAGCTTACTTGATCTCATTTTTTGATAGAGGGCGCTTCCGACATATGTCCGACATTTCAATGGTATTACTCCTGGGTGTTTTACTACCAGACCACCATACTTTCTGAAAGTGTAAGGGATGCAAAGATGACTCGGAATCACACAGGAATGTAACGTTGAAAATTGCTTTTTTGCATGTTACGTTTAAAAAAAAACAGAGAAAAAAACAACAGAAACAAGCAGAAAAACAGCAACATGTTAAAGTGACAGAACAGGGTTTATTTAAAAGTTTTACTGCAAAAAGTGTTTGAAATTACGACCAGAAAAAATCCGGCAAACTTGACAGCGACAGTGGATGGCGCTGAACGGTAATGCGCATGAAAGTTTCTCTTTCGTTGCGCAGCTCCATGTGGTTCCAGCACGATCGGCCTCTTCCACATTTTACCAATGGTTGTTCACCGATACCTCAACGTAACATATGGACAGTGGTGGATAGGTCGGGTGGCCCAGTTTATTGGCCTGCCAGATCACCGGACCTATCAAGTATGAGCTTTCTCTGCTGGAGTCACATGAAAAGTTTAAGGTATGAGAATACCGTACCATCAATTAAAGACTTCGCAGCTCGTATTTCTGTAGCTTCCAGAAATCTATCAAAGATTCCAGGAATCTTTCAAAGCGTGGAATTACATGCGACGCCACTGTCAAGCATGTCGTATTAAATCAGGTCGTAATCTCGAACGTCTTTTCTAGTAAAAGCTTTAAATAAACTGTTTTATGTCATATTAACGTGTTGCTGTTTCCCTGCTTGTTTCTGTTGTTTTTTTCTCTGCTTCCTTTAACCATAACTCGCAAAAAAGACATTTTCGACGTTACATTCCTATGTAATTCCGAGTCGTTTTTGCATCCCTAACACTTCCTGGAAGTATGGTAGTCTGGTAGTAAAACACCCAGAAGTAATGTCATTGAAATGTCGGAGATGTGTCGGAAGCGCCATCTATGAAAAAATGAAGACACCACAGCTGTTCGTTATTTTGAATAAAATAATTACCAAGGGATTGACCTACACGCAAACCGCAACAAAATCGATTAGTTTGTCCAATGTTTATGAGCGTTTAAAATCTCCCCCTCGGTTCACAGTTAAATTTTCGATAGTTAACCGAGCCCCATGCTTCCGATTTTGGTTTTAAAATTTAAGTTAAAGCCTAAATTTTGAATAATTTCAACCCCATGCACAAAGGAGCGGCAAAAAGCATTTGTTCGTTACTCTAAAGTCTAAAGCGCCCTCTACCAAAAATTTTCGAACTTAAACTTTAAAATAAAAAAAATAATAATAAAAAATCGTGATATAAAGAATGATTTTAGAGAAAACCGCAAACAAATCGACCCTTTTTTCTAATTTTTATCAGCGTTTAAATTTTTGGACCTTAAACTTTAATGGCCCCTAGCTCCTACAGAAAACGTTTCCTATTTAATAATGATTGTTTTTATGTCTACTATCACCCCTCAACGTTTGTTGGTCATGTAGCGAAACACCCTGTAATGTGATATGATTCATATATGAGTTAAATCTCTGTTTAAAGTAGAAACTATTGGGATGTGATAATACATGTTTAATAATTATGTTAACTATTGGTTAAATTACTTTTAAAACCCAAAACTTTTAAAATTTAAAGAAACGTAATTTTAACCGCATAGTTTTAAAAAGGAAACTAGTCGTTGGGGGCCACCGTAATACTTACCCATCATGGATATGTATATGAAAATAAAACATGTGAAAACTATTTATACAATGCATTGCAATTCATAAACAAAATTTAAATATTGTTAATATACATAGTAATGCTCTATTAAAGAACTGTTAATTACCGATTTCGACAAATTATATAAAACACTAAACTACACAAGTAGTACCGAACTGCGTAAAAGAAACATCCTTATAACTCCAAAAATAATAACTCTATTAACTAACAATTAACTGCATCGGATTAAGCGTCTCATTTCCAAATAAAATATACTTCTGAATTGAAGTTTGAATTAAATACAGGGTCATGAAAAATCCGAGAATGTGGAAAACAGTATTACAAATATCTCGGCAACTAATAATCCGATCTACTTCGTTCTACGTGCAAAATGTGTGTTATTTTATTGCCTTTTACGCCCATTCCTTAGAACAAGAAAATTCGAAAATTTTTATGTACCTTTCATCAGAACGAATTTTTCGAGAGTCCGAAAAAAATAGTTCCGGATAATCGAGGTTGCTGATATTAAATAGGGTTCGTTCCATTCTTAAATACTAACTACATACAAAATTTCAAGTCTCTATCTCAATTCGTTCGGGAGATAGAGCGTTTACAGACAGACAGACAGACAGACGGACGGCAAAATTTGTTTTCTAAAAATATGTTTTTCGGAATCTCCACTATCTAAAACGTGTAAATCCGTCAAAAAAAATTTTCGATTTTCAAAACGATTGTAAGACCCTATACTACGTATGATGGGTAAGTAAAAAATCTGATTTAAATGTCACTTAAATGAAAAATTCGTTGGCATGCAGCCTTTTATTTTAACAAAATAAAAATTACATTTACTAAAGTTCATTGAAATGATAAAAGTTAAATTAATGTTAGTCATTGCTTTTATAAAATGTTTATGTGAAATTAACTAAAACTAAAACTATTAACTAAATGAGAAAGCGGAGAAAATATTTTTTTCTTACCTATTTCTTATCAATGACCTTCCTCTGTGTTAAATTGGGGTAATCCAAATAGAAATACGTAGATTCTTTCGTAGAATTATGTCCGAATCCAGTACAATGACATTAATGAGCTCTTTTTAACTACATTACTCACACTGTACCCATTTCGGGCTCTTATGTAAAATATCCTTTGGCCACATTCTTGTAACATTTTCGTAAAAGTTTTAAAATCCATGTATGCAAATAATCCATGTATAAATCCAAACGGTATACGTTTATAAAAGAACAATATATCAGATCACGCTGAACGTTCTTTATTCCAAAGACCAACTCTTGTAATCGTCTGCAGGTGAATTTTTTGCACGCAGATGTTGTTTTCCGTTTATTTATACAATACTAGATTTGGAAGTTAAATGCACGTTATTTTTATAAAAGTGGCTCTAATTAAAATTTTCTGTTTAAATTTTTTTTTATGTATTTCACTTTTGTTTTTATTCAATTTCAAAAAGTTTTCTGTTAAAATTAATTGTTAAGTTTCTTTTTTATAAATTATTATATTGTATTAGTCATAATTTGGGTTATGAATTAAAATATTGCCTTAATAAATGTATCAATTACAGAGCAATCCAACTATTAACGCAAGTTAGAATACGGACAAACAAACCGTATTCTTAAGTATTTTCAACAATGTTGTAAAGTATTAATACGACTAATAGATTGAAATTTGACTTTTAGAATTTTATACCCAAAAGACGATAGCAAATTTTAATTCTTTTGTACAGCCCTGTATTTTGTCTACTATTTTTGCATAAGGTTATGCCACTATTTAGCTATGATTTAATTAAAACAAAAACACGTTTAAATCTAGCGAACTTACATTTCCAGAGGCTATCTTACATAGGCAGCCATGTATCAAATTCTTTCGGTGGTCCTGTATATCATTTTTCTCCATATATATCTTAGTTTATAAATGCAATTCTGTGTAAAAATGTACAATTTACTAAAGCTACTATTACGCCTTTAAGCTACTTCCATTCACTATGCAGAATAGCAGCAGAAAGTGCATCTGTGCACTTTTTGCTGTGTTACCCTGTACATGATCTACAGCATTTATACACAGCATGCAATATGCAAAAATCAATTTAAAAACTCATATCTCAATTAACAAGAAAGAAAAATTATGCGTTAAGGATAGATTACGAAACACTTTCCAAGACTTCCTGAAATCTTTAACAAAACTTCATTATTTAGGAAAATTAGGTGTTAATGTCTATAGCCAAATATGTATTTCAATACTTTTGAAGAGCCCTATATTTAATCTGTCTGTTCATATATATACTATATAATAAGAAAATTTAGTTAAGCAAGAAAACGCTAAACTTTCGTTAAATTTATTTTTTAGCAATTCATATTAATGGATGAAAACGTACTTTAATACTTTTGTTCAGCTCTGTAATTTACCTAGTACCTGTATTATAGTCCAATGTTCACCTAAAATTTATTTTAAACTAAAACACACTTAAAACTTCTTAAATAACATTTCCAGGAGTTATCATCGAATTGTGACCATATATCCAGTACTTTACATGACCCTGTATATCATTTTATCTATATTCTACAAACATTTCTGAGTAAGCGGTTCAACATAAAAATGTATAACTTATTTAAAAACCACCTTTTAGTAAATTATGCTCGTATTCAGTAACCTTCACGAGTTCTTTTGTGTAACCTTGTATATAAACTATAGAATTTATACACACCATGTTATATGCATATATTTAGTGAAACTTAAAAACACATATCATAATTAAAAATGTATTTCATCCATCCATCAACCATCTCGATAATACACAGTACTTCAAACAGAATATACTATTTGAAAACTTCTGTGTCTCCCTGTAAATGCTATGTATTTCATATTATGACTCAGCGTATCGGCATATCAATTTTATTGTACACGAAGTCGTTTAACATTATTAAAATATCTCGCAAATAAACCCCCGCCCATTTGTTCTTGCATAATGGAATTCTTTCATGTGGCCCTGTAAATGAATAATAACTATCATTTATACTGCATTTTTTTAAATACATATTTTAACGTACTTTGCAAATGCATATAAATTTAAATATGTTTGGCAGGGTGTTACACCTTTAAAACTCATTCGAAAATATTTTTTCCCATAGGCCGTAATGTAATAGTAAACTTTTGACTATCCCTGTAAATAAATTAATCATGATAGAAACTTCATTTTCTGTAGGGTTTGTGCTAACGTTAACATCAATAACATCTAAAATTTTCATGGCAATTCAAGTATATTTACGAGAGTTAGAGAGCGGACAGATGGACAGACAAAACGAATGCAAAAACACTTTTCAATTTTCTCGGAAAGTCTTCTAATACATTTAAAAACTGTCTTTTAAAATTTACATATTTATAATTATGTAAAACACTCCAATTCGCGTAAATACACGTAATCTTTTACATTTACACACTTCTGTGTGTATATTAACTGATAAAAACTTACGTACTCATTCTAATAAACAAAATACACATAAAAACAGGCAATTTTTTGCACGAAATATGTAAATTTTAAAACAAGTGGGTGATTTCAGAAATTTACACACTTCTCTGAGTAAACATTATTATGCTAGAATGCAATTTGTCACTTTCTAAGTTTTTAGAGTTTGTATTTTTAGAATTGGGCAATCTGCATGCAATTATTCCATCTTATTTCATAGTTTTGTTTGCATGGCGTTATTACCCATTTAGGTGGGTAATAACGTCAAATAGCATTGGTCAAGAAATCACGCCATTACATTTTATGAATACATACCTGTTAAATTATTTTTTTATATAGATAGTCAAGAGGTGCTGTATCAAATTTTATATTTGTTTGGAAAATACAAACTAAAACTGAGCCGTGAAAATTGGCAGAACCTTAATGTGACGTTATTATCCCAGGGTACCTTATATTCTGCCTTTATTAAAAAAAATGACTAAACTTTTAAACTCTAAAAACTTTTAATATGCTGTCATACTATTCACATGAGTTTTTAATTTTATTTATTAATTTATAAATAAATTTGTTATATGCTTGTGGAAAAAAAAAATATCTGAAAAAAAGAAAAAAATGGGTAAATGTGAAAAGTAAACAAAAACAGATAAAAATGGAGAGCCCCTTGTAATTAAACACATTTACAAAAATATTTTTTTTTTTATTTTTGTTATTCATTGTCCTACATAAGAAGATTTATCAAAAGTTTTTACCTTCTGTTTTAAAATTTTTCTACCACAAAGATTTTCAAAACAAGCTAATCCATTTATTCATTCGCCAATTTATACTTTAGAATTTTATTCCAATTACATTACTTTTTTTAATCTATCTACAAAATTAGTTGATCTATGAATTAATTAAGAGATAAATATTTTTTTAAATAATATATATGTATAGTTACATAAAAGTTGTTTTAAAGAAATTCAGAATGTTTGAATGATAAGTAATTGAAGTGATGAGGATGTTTGGTTTGCATTTTACTATAACATGTTCAATTTGGTTGTTTTCCAATTATATCACTATTCTCACCAAGCTAAATAATTCGCACAAAATAGAATTAATTTAAAAAGAAAATTAAAGTATATATGTGGTTATTTACTATTCTAATTAACAATATAAATAAATTACTAACCCGAGTAAATATGTGTCATTATGTGCAAAAAAATCATACAGTAGCAATTTCAATGCAGTTGTAAATTATGGAAATTAGATTTCTTGACTATAAGTCATTAACCTTCCGTCTACCAGACGGATCCATTGGACCCGACAGCAATATTTCTGGTGTCAATGGTAAAATGAGAAATTGTCGATTGACACCGGAATTTATAAAGGACTTGTCTAGATATTACGAATTCCTTAATTTAAGCTTTCAATGTAAAAGCAAAATTATATTAAAATATTACTGGTGGCGTTTGCAAGTTTGGAATTAAAATTAGGGGTTGCCGTAGATAAATGGGTGTTTTGTCTGGTAGACGGAAGGTTAATTTCTCTTTCTTTTTCAGAGTCGACATTGGATTGGTACAGCATACGTTCTCTGTATTTCTTATGAAAAGTCAAAGTAATTCTAAGTAAAAGAATCCTAAGTAAATGTCGAGCTTCTTAAAATAATATTTGATAGCTACAAAGAACATTCTGATTTGTAAATGAATAGAATATCATACCTTATTTTAAATATCGGAGTAGAAATTTCTACTTATTGACATGTGTCAAATATGATTTTTTGCATTTTCCCTCATAGCATGCATGTTCACAGTAACGTCACAATGACGTCACTTTGGTCACATCACATCTGTGACGAAAATGCCACCACTCAGTGACGTCACAATGTGACTAAGATGTACCTTTCTAAAAAAAATTTCACAGTTCGTCACAATGTTAATGTCAAAGTAGTCACAAATGACACACTTTTCACAAATTGGCCACATTGTGACGTCACAAAGTAGTCACAATGTGACGTCACAAAAAAGCTCTAAAACGGCCATAACGACTTCACATTTTAGTCACTGTGACTTCACATCGACGTCACGTGACGTCACATCGACAATCGATGGTCACAAAGTCACAATGTGACTTCACAACGACGTTGCAGTGACGTCACCATGTCTTACGGGTTAATAGCAATGAATTTGGAAGGGATTTAATACTTTGAATTTTTATCAAAATGAAATGATGATTGTTAAAAAAGATAAAGTTCAATTAAATTTCCTGAATAGAACAAGTTTACCTATCAGGATAAATGAGAGCATAATGAATTAGACCGTAAAAAAAGTTTCACTGAAAAACAGACATGCATATTTTCTTGCGAATGAAACAAAAGCTAGAGGTTAATGTAATTTACAAAAACAACGTGGTTCATAGTAGCATTTT
Source organism: Maratus speculifer (assembly GCA_964019185.1). Taxonomy (NCBI): domain Eukaryota; kingdom Metazoa; phylum Arthropoda; class Arachnida; order Araneae; family Salticidae; genus Maratus; species Maratus speculifer. Next base: position 18,447,600 of record OZ025297.1, on the reverse strand, counting down.
ATAATTGTGTTATACTTTAAAATGCGTTGTATTTTATTTAATTTTATTTAATTTTTAATCAAACGGACTATGTTGTTATTCAGCTGAGGTAAACTACTTTTATTTCATACTAAAAAAATCTCCAAATACAACTTAACTGACGAACTTCTAAAAGAAATGTCATTTATATACAACGAAGTGCATACTAATAAAGTTAGTTTAAACATATATGGCACTATATTGTAATTTAAAAATTTGGCGAAAACTGTCCAGGATAGGATTCGAACCAGGGATCTGTTAATTGAATATGCTAATGTTGTTTCAACTGAGCTATTTTGGTCGAAACTTCTGGACATAAATGGCTCAAATAACATTATTGATCCTAACATCAAAATCAACTCTCTTAGATGGGTTCAGATTAACTCATTTCTCATAACATATACAGCTACAGGCAAGAGATTCGTGGTTTGAATTCTGGGCTAAAAATTTTGAGCTCACTTGGAAGATTAAAACTAGTATGATTTGTTTAAAAATTATAATAATTGTGTTAAAACTAATATAGACTAACATATGCCAATCACATGGATAATAATGACAGAGCAGTAATTCTCAGAATACACGAAAATTATTTTACAAATTGTATTAATAATACATAACTATTGTTGCCAAATAATTTTCTAATATTTCATAAGATTTATTTGTATCTTAAAATAAAATTGTAATTCTCTAACAAATAATAACTTGTTTCTTGAAAAAGTTCGTAACAATGCAATTTTATTTTTATGTTTGATTTTATTTTTTTACCATTTCATTATCACTTTCATTTTTCCTCTTAGGGTATAAACACTCACTTACTAGAAACTTTTGTTTACATGTATTAAAATATTTTAAAGAATTAACTAATGTATTTATATTCAACCATTTACAACTATATTAAAAATACCAAAATTATATAGCTAAAATGATAAAAAACTCAGCTGATTAATAATCGAAAATATATATAAACATAAACTAAATGACTATTACGTCTTGAAATTACTACGTACATATTAAAAATTTTACTAAATGACGCATTTATATACAAATACTGAAAACGTTAGAAAAAAAAACTAAAACCAACAAGTTTCGATCACTCCGTGGCCTATCATCAAGTTCATATAAGATTGTCAGCGAGACAAAAGCAATTTTTGTCTTGAGTCTTTAAACGTTTGCGCGAAATACGTCTTTTAGAAAATTTTTAATATATGTGTAATATATATAAAATTGGTTGCTGTTGGTTAATGATTGATGCTTTCACTTTCAACAATGGTACATTATTTTTTATGTTTGGTGAAAATATAAATCCCGAAGCATTTTATTTCATTGCAGTTGACTACCTAGGGATAACTCATTATTGGAACAATAAATAAATAAATGCCTATATAATTTTTATGAAATATTTTACATTTAATGCCTATTAATTCTATCTTCAATTTTATAACATATGTAAAAATTAAGTAAACTAATAGAAGTTGTAATAGAATACATTTTCAGAAAAGTATGTTCTTTTAACTTTACCAGTTACATTGAATATGCCATTAAATAAATTATTTTAAGCTTAAAAATCATTCTGTGAGTTTCTGAGTATTTTGTCATTCCGCAAGTGAGTATGAAACTTTAACATTTTACAAGTAGTTGATAATTTTTCTTAGAAATGTGAAAGGCCATTTATGAACATCTCAAAACCGTAAGAAAATGTATGAATAAAATATAAGGAAGCTACATTAGAAAGGAATGTCCAATTTTTGTGATGATATATCTTCCTCTCTCTGTTTGTCTCATCACGTTTTTACCGTATCTAGAAAAACATTTTATATTCTTTAGGAGAGACTCCAAATTCTTAAAAGCTCTTTAAAAGGTGACGGTTTTTTAAAGCTTTAATTTTTTTCGCTTAAGTGATAAATTTTGCTTTTGCTGTTATGGTAATAAAAATTGAACAAAGAATAACTTTGTGTTTCAAATATACATGTATATACTTTCACAAATATAACCAAAGTAACTCAGATATTACCATAGCAACAATTCATCGAAGCCAGTATTTATACTGTCTTTATGTATAATTAACATGAAAAATGAAATCCTATTAAAAACACTTAAAGTTTGAAGCGTTATAGAAAGTAGACTACCAAAATTATGAAAGGTAAATAGATAAATAGACAGCAGAAGGCTTTTTTATTAAACTACTCATCAGGGGTGCATAAATTAATACAAAAGCAAAACATACAACAAGTTTCTGTTATAGCTCGTGCAATAAACTAAAAAATTCAATCCATAATGTTCCCGACTGGCTGGATTTTATTTACCATTTCAAAATAGGAAAAAGATGAATTTAACTGAAATAACAATATTTAATAACTATTTAATAACTATAATAAAATATACATCAAATGTATAATATGTATTAAAATAAATACCAAATATATCCCCTGCACAAAGCAATCAAATACATGCTATGTCACGTTTAAAACATGTGACGCAGTATAAGGTTAAATCTAGCACAACAAAGATTGATGATAAAATTAAAATAATAACAATAATTATTATAGTAAAAATATATATATATATGTATAAAGTGTATATTGGGTAAAGATACCGTAGTTTTGGATGTAAATAATTCAAAAATCGCTTGATGATATAAATTTTTATTTCTTGTTAAAGTTTGCATTCTTATGCATGGTTTAAAAAATATTTCACTTTACTCATTCAATCAAAAATTTTCTTCGGCATCTTACTCCGAGGTATGGGCAAGATAGTCAACAAGAAGACCCTGGTTCCCCAATGGCGTGAAGATGTTGCATCCGGCGGCCATTTATGCTTCGCAAAAAGGACAGGCTCAAGTACTGCCTGAAAACATCAGAATTACTTCTCTGGTATTTAAACTAAAACTTATGTAGGAAAAAAAAATTCACGTAGAAGATTTTAGAAAATAACCAGAGATATTATGATAAAGTATCAATAATAAAGAACAAGCAAAATAAAATAAAATAACACAGACAAAGTGAAACTATCAGTGGGGACACTCTGGCTTAATATTAAGCAGCGAGATGTTTCACTAAAGCACCGATGCTTACGAAAACTACTTGATACTGCATATTGTAGGACACGGCATCTCACCTTAAGTTATCCTATATACGCAACATACATATACACATACCGGGTGCCCCAAAAATGACTCATGGATTTTAAAATTCAATAACTTGCAAACGGTGACAGCTATTTAAAAATTTTTTGCAGGAGGCTTATGTATAATGTCGGGAGATTTTTTTTTTTTTTTACCGTAATTTTTTATTTTTTTTGTTCGAATTTCAAACAATAGGTGTCGCTGACGGCGATTGAAGGCCAAATGATCAGTGCTGAGTGAGACGTCGACCTGGCCTTCAATCGCCGTCAGCGCCACCTATTCTTTGAAATTCGAATTAAAATAAAAAATTACGGTAAAATACTCCTGACATTATACATAACCCTCCTGCAAAAAAATTTTAAATAGCTGTCACCATTTGCAAGTTATTGAATTTTAAAATCCATCAGTCATTTTTGGGACATCCGGTACATATATATATATATATATATATATATATATATATATACATATTTATGTAAGTATGTATAACAAATTGTATATAATACAATGTATATAAAAAACAAAATGTATATGTTATATATACAAGGTGTCCCAAAAGGTCGTTTACAAACTTAACATGCTGGTCTGTCATATCATGATGAACAATATTAAATAGGAAACTAAGGGTCCCAAACGTCTTCCAAAGGAGATATGCGCCTTTAAAGTTTAGGGTCCAAAAATTCAAATGATTATAAAAAACAGAAAAATTGGTCGATTCGTTTGCGGTTTTCACTAAAACTATTTTTTATGTGAGTATATTTTTGAAAATAAATTATAAAGATAAATTTCAAAAAATGTCGATAGAGGGCGCTTTAGACTTTGGAGTAACGATAAACTAGTCTTTACCATTATTTTTTGCATCTCATTAAATTCTTTTAGAAGCTAAGACATAAACTTAAAATTTGAGTTAAAAATCTAAATGGTTGGAAGTGGTTAAGTAGCTCAAACTGAATTGCGGGGGGGAGGTTCAAATTTCAAATGATTATAAAAAACGGAAAAATTTGTCAATTGATTTGCGATTTTCACTAAAATTATCCTTTATGTCAGTATTATCTTGAAAATAATTTATAAAGATAAAATTCAAAAAATGCCTATAGAAGGCGCTTTAAACTTTGGAGTAACGTACAACTATTTTTTTCCGTTATTTCTTGAATCTCATAAAATGTTTTTAGAAGCTTAGACATAAACTTAAATTTTGAGATAAAAATCTAAATCGTTGGGAGTGGTTAAGTAGTGCAAACTGAACTGTGTTCAATAGGGGTGGGAAGGTTCAAATTTCAAATGATTATAAAGAACGGAAAAATTGGTCGGTTTTTGCTAAAACTATTCTTTATATCAATATTTTCTTGAAAATAAATTTTACAGATATCTTTCAAAAAATTCCGTCAGAGGGCGCCTTAAACTTTATAGTAACCAACAACTATTTTTAACCGTTATTTTTTGTATCTAATAAAATGCTTGTAAAAGTTCAAACTTAAATTTTGTGCTCAAAATCTGCATCGTTGTGAGTAATTAAGCGGCCAAAAATTGAACTGCGTTCGAGGTATGGGGAACGTAACTTTTCAACTCCTGAACACAGTTCAGTTTGCGCTTCTTAACCCCTGCTATCCATTTAGATTTTGAGCACAAAATTTAAGGTCTAAACTTTTGCAAACATTTAATTAGGAAAAAAAAAAAAAGGTTAAAAATAATTGTTGGTTATTGTAAAGTTTAAGGCGCCTTCTAAAGGATTTTTTAAAATTTATCTTTAAAATTTATTTTTAAGGAAATATTGACATAAAGAATAATTTTAGCGAAAACTGACCAATTTTTCCGTTTTTTATAATCATTTGAAATTTGAACCTCCCCACCCCCATTGAACACAGTTCAGTTTGCGCTACTTTACTACTCCCAACAATTCAGATTTTCATCTCAAAATTTAAATTTATGTCTAACCTTCTAAAAAAAATTATGAGATGCAAAAAATAACGGAAAAAAATAGTTGTACGTTACTCCAAAGTCTAAAGCGCCCTCTATCGACATTTTTTGAATTTTATCTTTATAAATTATTTTCAAGATAATACTGACATAAACAATAATTTTAGTGAAAATCGCAAATCAATTGACCAATTTTTCCGTTTTTTATAATCATTTGAAATTTGAATCTCCCTCCGCAATTCAGTTTGACCTACTTAACCACTTCCAACGATTTAGATTTTGAGCTCAAAATTTAAGTTTATGTTTAAGCTTCGAAAAAAGTTTAATGAGATGCAAAAAATAAGGGTAAAAACTAGTTTATCGTTACTCCAAAGTCTAAAGCGCCCTCTATCGACATTTTTTGAAATTTATCTTTATGATTTATTTTCAAGAAAATACTAACATAAAGAATAGTTTTATTGAAAACCGTAAATGAATCCACCAATTTTTCTGTTTTTTATAATCATTTGAATTTTTGGACCCTAAACTTTAATGGCGCATATCTCGTTTGGAAGACGTTTGGGACCCTTAGTTACCTATTTAATATTGTTCATCATGATATGACAGACCAGCATGTTAAGTTTGTAAACGACCTTTTGGGATACCCTGTATATAACAAAAATGAAATCACAAATGTTTGTACAAGCTGGCAGAATGCAAAAAATAAACAAATATCATAGTAGAAACCAGAAATGTATAATAATAATCTATGAATAACTTGCAATATCTTCAGAGGGGCTTGCAAGACAACTCATACTGAAAATATGAAAATGAAACAACAACAAAAAAAGATTATAAACATAAAAAAAACCTTACAATTTTCTTTAAATATATAAACTCCATTCTTTTTCATTGAAAAAATTTACCGATACTCATTCATTATCTCGAGTTATTATCAGAATTTTCAAATTACTCCTTAAAAATCGCTTTGTGTCATTGGTACACCAGTGTCTAATTCATGATCACCACAATTGCCGTCTTCATCAGAAATGGCAGTAATTCAGTTCAGTTCAGTCCATCGCATCCAGATAAAACGATTATTTCTTGTAATAACTGAAATCAAATAAAGTGTTTTTAGATTTTATGTACGTGCAAGCCATATCACCATAAGCGGACAGATATGGCAGTATACCCGTAATGAAATAGCATAAATCACTTATTTCAGAAAGCGCAGTTTCTTCAATTATATATGTACAATCGTGTTTAAAAAAAAAAAAAAAAAAAAAAAAAAAAAAAAAAAAAACTAAGTTTTTAACAAACTATCGGAACTTGACCAGAAGGTCGTCTACAAATTAAAACGAACCGATACTTCGTTTTTTAAATTGTAAATCCTTAGTTTAATAAAATATTTCAAAATTTCAGTTCAAACTGTGCTTAGACATAAATTTTAAATCATTTGAAACCTAAGTTTTTGAGTTATAAACATTTAAAATTTAGTGTTTCTAAGGTTAAATTATTTTTTCATGTTTTTATTAATATCTTCTGAAATTATACTTCTAATGTGCTATTTTTTTATGTAATAATTTCACTAAAATACCCAAACATAAATACATTAAATTTGCAATTTTTATAATTTTATTATACGAATTGGTAATAATGAAATTAATATTCGAAATAATTATAAAACATAAATGCATAGAATTTGCAATTTTCATAATTTTATTATAGGAATTGGTAATAATGAAATTAATGTTCGAAATAATTATAGATTTCATCCTACTTTTTTTTTTTTTTTTTTTTTTTTTTTTTTTTTTTTTTTTATGGATTTAGATTTACTAAGTTCTCATTCATAGGAATCTAAAATTTTACATTTTTATACGCAGTGTTTTTAAAGTTATGGTTTAAAAACGGCAAAAAGGGGGGGTTAAGGGGCCGCCGTCTGCAAAGAAGTGACTAGATATTTGAAGTTTCTTAAGCTATCCAGTAATCAAGCATTTTTCAATGAATGATTGAGTGGCACCTAAAATCCCTTGATCAAGAAAGATGCGCCCTCGGTCAACAGTTGAGTACCGAACTTCAGTATGGATATAGCCCCTAAAACATGCTCGTTTTAAGATAATTCCTTGAAAAATATCATACAAATACCATGTATGCTAGTTTCTAAGTAAGTTGTAGGGTGTAATGTTCATTTATGTTATTAAAATTGGATCTTGCGATTAAAAAAAAGTTTCGTTTTAATATGTAGATAGCCTCCTTAGCTAATTTTGTATGCAATGCTTAAAAGTAGATTTTATTTCCATTCGTTTGGCAACACTTAATTTATTGTACGATAGTTTGTTGCAGAGTTAGTAGGGGTTGTTTTTTTCCATGACTGTGAGTACTTCGCTGAATTTTTTATCGGTGTTTTTCAACATTCGCTTATATACCGGTTTCCATTATTGGGCCATTTTTCACTGAAAATTCGTACATTTGGCTTATATACGGATCCGCTTATGCAAGAAAATACATGTTACATATAAAAAATTGCTTTTTAAATAATTTGAGAATGGAATAATAATATTAATAAACAAAAGTCTATTGGTTTCTGGATGTTGTTGGATTTGAAAATGATTTAGAAACTATATCCTTTCCAAACGTAAATACATTATTGTTTGTTTTTAAACTCTAAAAATCATGAACCAGAGATGTATGATATCTTCCAAGAATCTAAAAGTATATGAATGGATTTATCCTTCATATAATCACCTTCATGCAATTTATTTAGGTCATGTAAAATAGAACCTGGATCACAAACATATAAAACATGTTAATTATGTTATTTTTATGAAATAAGTTTGTGTGAATCTCTATATATATATATTATGATGATATATTTTGACTGTGGTATTATTAAAATTGAAATTAGAAATACAACCGAAAAATCCCAAATAAGCATTAAATATTAAATAGTTTAAAACGTTATCAAAATAGTTTTAGTGTAATTCAATTCTTAATACAATAGAGTGTAATATCTAAATAAACAACAATAAAAAACGATAAAGCATGAAGAATCCATTTTCCGTAAATGCTATTCATAGTCGCTAATAAAATTGTGTGCAAAGGTTCAAATGCAGCAGCAGGATTTTGACATTTTAACATATTGCGCCGTTAAAGCCGACTAGTATGCCATTTAATACGTCAATTGCATCAGAACAGTTTTCCTGGTATGAATAGCTGTTTTGAGGATTTAACAGAGACGATGCTGTTTCCTAATATTTGTAATGGGTAATAGCCGATGCTTTTATTAACAAAAAGGGTAGAAATATTTGCCCTGTATAAAATTGATTTTTCTGACCATGAAATAACTATGCTTGTACACGCAAGACTGTTGTTTGTCAAAATGACACGCCTAATCTTTAAACTTATATTTGAGTTGCTTTGAGCTGTTGCTTAAAAGAAATGCCAGTTTTCATTCTTTCGAAAACTATTTTGAGATACTGTATTTCAAAAATATGAAAATTCGTACACTCGACTATATTTATGCTCTAGAAATAACGTATATGGGTGATTCTCCCATAAGTGGGTCTCTTTGGGTTACATGTTGTTTTTTGGCTTTCATATCGATGTTTTTTAGCATAAAATGTATTTTGTAATATATTTTTACAATTTCAAAAAGTATTTTCGAGAAAATAACTGTACATTTTACTGCAATATTATTTTAAACATTCAATTTGTCACTTCTGTCCCTTGTCCCTCCCCTCATGTACTGATCTTCTGGAACAATTTTAGGTGTAATGACAGACTATTTTTAACAATTTTACCACCAAAAATAAAAATCTATTCTCCAAAGTACATAATAAAGTATTTTTATTGTAAATTAAAAATAGTTTTACATTTTTTCTGAGTCACAGAAACGCTGTCCCCTAGTTTTAATGTCACTACTATCCCTTTATATAAAACATCGAAAATGACCACCAGGTCGCCAGATAAAATTTGGTGAACAGGAGCATTTAGTAGAAGGAGCCATCTTAATTGCCCAGAAAAACACATGGCATCATTCTAAGGAATTCGACAATAGTTACAGGCTACAAAATGGATAGAAAGATAAGAATATGCTTATTACTTGTCCCTACTGTCCCCTACTTAAACTGCCCTTGTTATTGTTTTTATTTATTTATTATTTTGTCATGATATAACATACTTTTGCATACTACAAAATATCATATTGCAGTCTTACTAACCCTAACTTACTATGTACACAGAAGCAATTTTCTTAATTTTGTCACTACTGCCCGTCTGTCCCCTTTCAAATTATTTATTTGAGGATTCAATCTCCGAAGCAGATATTAATGTCATATATGACTTGAAGACAAAGGATACAGCGATGCCATCTATTCCAAATCTATTAATATAAATTTTACTAAAATCCTGGGTTATAAAGTAAACAACTATCTTGGAGACAGTAGTGACATTGATTACAAAATTATTGGTTCGTTCGGAAAGTCCCTCTCGTTTGGAAAAATTAATTCGCACCGGAAAATTTTGTTCATTAATATCTAAGTATTATATATTGGAAATAATACCTAATAAAATTCTGTTATTTAATTATTAGATATTGTTTTCAATATATAATACTTAGATATTAATGAAGAACATTTTCCGGTGCGAATCGAATTTCCCAAACAGAAAGGACTTTCCGAACAATCCAATAATTTATAAAATAATTTTTACAAAAATATATAATGCTTAAAGTTTATGCCGGAGTGTTTTTTATTACTCAGTAGCATATGCTGCATCTAATTATTAAAAAATATTGCTTAAAATTTGATTTTTATTTTTCACCAAATCAATGAGTGAAATTACCCACTTATTGGAGAATCACCCATATTCAAAAAACTCTTATAAACTAAAAATAGGTGAAGTTTTGTCATTATATTCAGCTTTTTTATGTTATATATTTTGATTTATTGCATCATAAACTTCCTGATGGATGACTTTTTAATGTACATTTATGTATAACCCGAACCCAAATAAATTATTTAAAAACTATTTATTTATGTATAATAAAGCATACGTATTGTTTTATCACTTCTTATCAAGAGGATAGATTTGCTAATTTTTATGATGCTTTGACTCGTAAAAACTAAGAAACGTATCTTAAAGTGTTATGGGAAATTTTCACATCTGCTGTAGTGGCAACAAACTCTTATAACAGTTTTACTTAATTTCGAAAGAATCAAAAAACTTACATGATTATATTTTACTGGAATACAGGTGAAAAATTCAGAAAGACAACGCCTATCTCAACAACATTTTACTAAGTCACATTCTTACAAGAGCTTATTTTATTCTTATTGATCTTTCAGTTTTGATGATACCGGGTGTCCAGTAAATAACTGACCCATTTTGAACTTAAATAACAAATAAACGGTTTGAGATAATAATGCGCAGTTTGCGGTATTGTTATTAGAAAATCAATATATTTTTATACATGTAGTTTGTTAATATAGTTCAAATTTCGGAAAAAAATATCGCATTGGCGGTAACAGGCTGTTTGAATAGAGACATGACTCTAATTTTCATAAATATGAGGTTTTCGGCTGAATCTAAATCTATATGTTATCGAATCTGAATCTATATGTTGAATCGACTCTCGAATCAGCTTCAGAAATAGGGTACGTTATTTCGAAAGTGATTTAAAATAATATTTATGATTGAACCATCTGTATTATACTTCACATCCTCAGTATTGGGACAGAGATATTATTTTAAATATTATTATATTACATTAACAAAGTGTATATGTTAAAATTTATTTATATTCTAATAACAATACAGAAAGCCGCGCATTTTGATCTCAAACAGTTTTTTTGTTATTTACATTCAAAATGGGTCAGTCATTTACTGGACACCCGGTAGGTGGTCATGAATTAATAATTTTTCAATAATGAATCAACAGGTTTTTTAATTGAATCGACGAACAACTTACATTTAAAATGATTATTAGATTTAATGTGAGTTAAAAGTTGATTTTTAAAATCATTATGTTGTTCAATTACTATTATCATCTTAAGATAATATGTTTATATTAACGTATTTAAATGTAGCTTAGTTATTATTTGAACAGCTGAAAATATTTTGAAATATGAGTAAGTTTAAATCGACTGTTGAACAATCTAGTGTTGGTAAAGAAACTGTGATTACAGTCATAAATAGCAAAGTATCTGTCAGACAGTAATAATTTTATTTGACATGTTTAGAAAGCGATCTTTTGTACGTTTGTTATTTTTACTGTGAAAGAGTAAGGGTTTTGAATAGTATTTAACTATACTTTAATCATTTCAGTATATCTTAGCATGAAAAGTTTTGATATTTATGATTAAAAACTGTATTTTATCCAATTTTTATTACAGTAACTCAAATTTCACACAAATTTTATTTTATAGCAATTTAAAAAAAAAGTAATAGAACCCTGCTTTTGGTTAATTACAACTTCTTTTATTAACATGGTATTTTTCACAAAATTCTTGATTAAAAAAAATAACAAAATTATAGACACACTTAGTTCTTTAAACATAACAAAAAATCCTAATAATAAGCATTTATTATTTGTCACGCATAAACTATTTGAAATTTAATCAGGGATTTCCTATCGAAATGAGTTCTTTTAATGCACTCTCTCTGAATTTAGAACATTCATCAAAAATAATTATAAGACAGTTAAAAAAATTATATTTTTTTTAATCTAAAAAATATTGCTACTACTCTGTTATCCCGTCGACCAATTTCGCCAAAATATACAAATCGCCAAACTAATAGCCAGATTATACATATTGACACAATTTTTATTTTAAATAACGAAAAAACAAATAATTAGTAGAATATTAATAAAAATACAAATAAAAAGTCGAAATAAAAATTACTTAATGACACTTTAAACATGTGAATCGTATTGAAATTGACATTCACGATCATCCATTATTGGCATTTAATCTTATAGTTTGGGGATAACTTTCTGGTCGACGGGATAACCTAGTAGTACCAAAATATTTTATTCAGGATCAAGATAATTAATGGTGATTATGTCTTAAAATCTTCTAAAAAAATACTCAGCTTCATTGAAATCTTAGTCTTAGGCGGGAGGACATGCAATGACTCTGCTTGATTTATTTGGAATGTCCCTCAAAATAGTTTTAATAGGAAATACTGTTAAAAACAACCCAAATCCCACTATTTTAATTTCATAATCAGGTAAAGGACTTTTATATATTATTCATCGCAAAAATATATATAAAAGAAATTGTACCTTTTGTGATAATGCCTATTTTTGTTAATTCATTTTTCTAAAAAAAAAAAAAATCACGATTTGAAAGATTCAAAATTTTTTTTAGTCAAAGTTAAAACGTTATAAGCACAACGTTATTTTTTTTAAGCTGCGTACCCTATTTGTTAAGCATAAATTATTTGAAGGTGATTTGTCGAATAGATATTGCAATATAATTATAATTATGACATGCTACATTTGAAAACTGAGCAGTCAAGAATGCCAACTGACGACTGTTTTTCAAAATGTTCATGTATTTTTCTCATAAACAATTTTAGAAATGAGTTAAAAAAATTGCTGGTGATCATATCTTAATAGTAATGACAAATACACACAATTTCATTAAAATCTGTGATTGTCGGTTACAGGCCTGCCTGAACTGCTATAAAATGACACTTTACTCATTTAGAGATAGCTTCAAATTAAAAACAAAATAACACAATTTGTCACATTATCAGCACATATGACATATATTCAGTCAATTTAGCAAGGAATTTGTTTTTGAATGTTTTTTGCATAAAAACTTCCAGTAGAACGCTTCCAGTAGAAAATTTGGCTTGCTAAAGCAGAAAAGAGTGAAATAAAAATTTCACAGAGCGCATTTTTTTATTCTATTTAACGTTGCAATTAGTTTTTGGTCACTCAATTTTGCATCATCCTTTTTTAATATTTGCTTATATGAGGACCCCCAGAAGGTAATAGTATAAGTGAAAAAATTGAAAATATTGAATTATGTGCCCAGACAACCTGGAAATATGCTTTTTTTCTTTTCAGGTAAACAAATATATATGATTTTCTAATTATGTGCTGTTTTCTAAAGATAAATCTTTTTTTTTCGAATAAAAATCAATATTGAGTAAATATAAATGTAATGGAAATTGCGTTCTACTTTTTCTACAGTTATTTAAACAAGAATTCAAAGACTTCAATGAAACTAGCGGCAGTTTCATATTTCAATTCAGTCAAATATTATTAATTTTGCAAATTTATGGTAAATTATCTTAAAACTCAATTCATTCGAACACGAATTTTTGTCACTTGAAGCTCATGGCTTCTGAGGTCGTCATATATGAGTTTTCCATTTTAAACAAGTTTTCCCTGAAACATTGCATGCTCGGCTTGTACACGGATCGCGTAAATTTACGGTAATAACAGTTTAGAGTAAACAATTCTCTAAAGAGTGCCAAATATCGCCCAAAGGTACTGAAATTTCTGCAAATAACTGATGGGTTCAGATATAGTGTTAACATCATAGATACGAATAGATATCATGCTAACTAATTTTTAAATCCAGTATTAATAATAGAATTAATATGCGAATTCATCATATCACTTAAAGTTACATTGGTAATAAAAATATTTGCAAAGGTTCATAAAGATACAACTAAACCTGTGATGAATTCAATTTGTTCGAAAGTTTATTAATATTTTACTCAACTCAAAATTAATTACTCATATCTGGTTTTAAACAGTTTATTCTCATGAGTAAACTCAACTCAGGTTCTTTCGAACATTAATAATTTCACAAAACACAAATCCAATAAAAACCGTAACATTTTTTCACATATTCTCATAAAAACATTCTTATCAAACTCAAAAACAAAAAGAATATTGTTTCACACAGCTTAGGAAAAAGCTGAAGAAATAAAACAGATAATGTATTTATCACAAAAAATCGTTTGCACAGAAAACTTTTTACATTTTGAAATAATTAGGTATATCTTGGTTGCTAGGTGACAAAGTCAGTAGAAAATTAAATAGCCTTTTATCAAACATACCGCCCCTCTTGAAACCTCTGAGGGGGGTTTCAAACTAAAACACTGCAATTACAACCATTGTAAAAAATATAAAGAACAATACAATTAAATACAATATAAATGAGTCACAGTTAAGTTAAATTTAAGCAAATATTTAAACAATTTTACATAATACATAATAAATAAAGAAATTTTACAATAATGTACACTTTCTTATAAAAACTGAATTACTTTTCAAGAGGTAATACAGCAATTTTGGATACTGCTCTTATATATATTCCATTTGGGGTTTTTATATTTACAACTCTTATTCTATTATCATTACCAAAAAATACTTCTACAATTCTCCCTAATAACCATTTAGACACTGGAAGATCATCTTCCTTTATTACAACCATATCTCCTATTTTGAGGTTGTTTTTTGATATCATCCACTTATGCCTTTGCTGCAATGTACTTAAATAACTATTTTTCCACTTTTTCCAGATGGTCTGAACCATTTTAGTGGTCTTTTGCCATAAGTTTAGTCTATTATCTTCAATATTACTCAGGTCAGATTCAGCAATGGCATTAAGTGGGCGACCAATAAGAAAATGTCCCGGGGTCAAGACCTCCAAGTCATCAATATCTGTACTCAAGGGAGTAAGCGGGCGCGAATTTAAGATACCTTCAATTTGGACAATTATAGTTAACATTTCTTCATAAGTTAATTTAGAGTTACCCACAACACGTTTAAAGTGATACTTGAAGGACTTGACTCTCAATTCCCATAAACCTCCAAAATTTGGAGCTTTAGGGGGAATAAATTCCCAAGCAATACCTTCAGATATCAAGTAATTAGTAAGATTCTGGTCTGGTTTGTTTACCAATTCATGCAACCTTTTAAGCTCTACATTAGTCTTCACAAAATTGCCTGCATTATCACTGAAAATTTTTCGAGGTTTGCCTCGTCTGGCAAAAAACCTCTTTAATGTTGCAATAAAAGCCTCAGATGTTAAATCATTTACTAATTCCAAATGCACTGCCTTTGTTACCATACAAATAAAAATACAAACATAAACTTTATAATAAATGCCTTTACGTTGACCTCTATATCTAATCAAAAATGGACCACAGAAATCAGTTCCTGTGCAATTAAAAACAAAGTCTACATTTATTCTTTCTTTCGGGAGCTCGCCCATAATTTGCTCTAACAATTTAGGGTTGGCCCTAAAGCATGTAATACATTTATGTACAATTTTTCTACAAATAGCCCTACCGTTTAAAGGCCAAAATTCTCTTCGAACACAATAAAGTAAATTTTGTGGTCCTATATGTAGATATTTTTTGTGATAAAACTCGATAATTAATTCTGTTAATTTGTGTTTAGAGGGCAGTACAATTGGGTGTTTTTGGGCATAATTTACCGTGCTATTTTGGAGACGACCTCCAACTCTGATTAAATTATTTTTATCCAAGAAAGGATTTAATGAAAGTAATCTACTATTTTTTGGTAACTCCTTACCCTTAGATAACAATGTGAATTCAGAACTGAACTCTTTTTCTTGAACAGATTTTATGATAAACTGCTCAGCCTTCTTCAATTCAGCAGATGTTAGCTTACCTGAATACCTTTCTTTTGGCTTCTTGACATTCTGAATGAACCTGAAAACATAGCTAAGAATTCTTATTAATTTATCATAATTATTACTCAATTGCAAAAAATAGTCAATAAAAAATGAACAGTCTGATATTAAAAGTGAAGTCTCTGAAAAAGTCTTTTTAAGTTCACTTCTGTATAGATCCTTATCATTTTGCTCAAGTTCGACAGTATTTAAAGAAGGTTCAGTTTGTTGTGTTAGGAATAGTGGACCCTTCCACCATAAGTTACTCTGGAGAAGTTTGTCTGGATCTACACCTCGTGACACAAGATCAGCAGGATTATCAGAAGAAGCCACATGTCCCCAATGACTGATATCAGAAAGATTCTGAATCGTAGCCACACGTGATGACACAAAGGTTTTTAAGTCACACGGCTGTTTTCGAATCCAACATAATACAATAGTACTATCTGAATAATAGTAAACAGATTCTTTAGGAACTTTTAAGGTTTTGGCAACCTTATTCATCAATTTGGCTAATAAAACTGCACCACAGAGCTCCAAGCGAGGAATAGTGATTGTTTTGATTGGTGCAACTCGACTTTTACTGCAAAGCAACTGAGAAATTTGCTCTCCTGAAGAATTTGAAGACACAGCATACAATGCCACACTGTAGGCTTTCTCCGAAGCATCTGAAAAGCCACAAATTTTAATTTGCACTGGATTATTTGTAAAAATGTATCTAACAGCACTTATATTATTGATGGCTCTTAATGATTCTAAAAACTGCAACCAATCATCAAGCTCAGCTGTAGGGAGATTTTCATCCCAATCAATTTGCAGTCTCCACAGTCTTTGTAGGAAAATTTTTGCTTTCGTCACAACTGGTCCAAGTAGACCCAAAGGGTCGAAAATGCGAGCAATATTTGACAGCACTCTTATTTTAGTTACCTTGGTTTGCTCACTGAATGATACACTAAAAGTAAAAGTATCATCATTGGCATTCCAGCAAAGTCCTAGTGCCTTAGTTTCACTCATATTTTCAAAAGTGTAATTCTCATTTTTAAAGGCTGGCTCCATTAATTCTGGATGGTTACTAAACCATTTATGTAAGTTCATGCCACACGTATTTAATAGTTGAATAAGCTCAATTTGCAGTCTCTTAGCCGATTTTAGGTCAGCTGCTCCAGTCAGGACATCGTCCATGTAAAAGTCTGATTGTACCACACCAGAAGCATACGGAAATTGAGATTCACTATCTATACCAAGCTGTTTAAGGCAGAGCATGGCAAAATAAGGGGCACTAGTTGTGCCATATGTGACTGTACATAGTCTGTAATATTTCATCTCACCATTTACAGAATCTTTCCAAACTATGCGCTGTAAATCACGTTGACTTTTATCGATAAGTATCATGCGATACATCATTTTTACATCTGCTGTAAATGCATAGCGGTGTGTACGAAATCTAAGTACTATGCTAAACAAATCTTCTTGAATGACACCTCCATTCAGCTGTATGGAATTTAGGGATTCTCCTGATGAAGTTGCATGTGAACCATTAAAGACAACTCTCAATTTTGTAGAACTTTTATCTGGGCGATAAACAGCATGATGAGGTAGATAATTCGCATGTATTGGCTCATCTGTTTTCTCTACTTCCTCCATATGGCCTAACTCTCTATACTCTGCCATAAATGCGCAATATAACTCTAAAAGATTTGGATTTTTGACTAGCCTATTCCAAAGTGAATTTAATCTATTTTCCGCAAATTGCTTTGATTCTCCCAAAGAACTAGGATCTTTTTTCAACGGCATTTGTACTATGAATTTGCCCGTTATATCTCTCTGATGTGTGTTTATAATGTGGGTGTCGCATGCTAATTCTTCTGTATTTCTCAATGGTGTACTTTCTTCTACTCTTTCAATTTCCCAAAATTTTTTCATTTCGAAATTTAAATCTGTTTCAGTAATTAACCCACAATGTATTTGTTCTTGATCGATACAATCGTAAACACTCCCACTTACTATGCAACCGAACACCGTATTTTGAAGTATTAATTTAGAATTTGGTAGCTTCATACGACCCACCTTTATCAATTCTAGAAATACTTCAGCTCCTAACAAAAGATCTATTTTCCCTGGTCTATTAAATTCAGGATCAGCAAGAATAATAGACTCTGGAATTCCTAGCTCTGAAATATTAATATATTTCGAGGGCATAATTTGCGAAATCTTTGGTATGATAAGGAAATCTAACTCCCGACTATAATCTCCCGAATTATTACTGATCAAGGCAGTAGTTTTATTTTTTACCGCTACAGAGGATCCACTTAAACACGATACCGAAATATTACTTTTTTCTTTTCGAATTCCTAATCTTTCAACTAACTGCAATGTTAAAAAATTGCTCATTGAACCATTGTCCAATAAAGCACGTACCGGAACTTTATTTCCGAATTTATCTCTCATATAAACAATAGCAGTGGAAAGAAGAACTGTTTTAACATTATTCGATCTCACATTTGAAGTACCAGTGAAATTTTGAATTTGGTTATTTAACTCAAATGGTATGGCGTCAACATTTAATGTTGGTTTACTTTCATTCGTCGACAATGCATTTGGCACTTCCTTATCACTATAATTTTTTGTGTTTCCCACCGCATTGGAATTTCTCTCACGCCTATCAAAACAAAGAAGTATATTGTGGCGTTTATGGCATTTTGAACATGAGAATGTTGAGTTACATTTTTTTGACGCAGTGGAATTCTGAAAGACAGTTAAAGCACATATTGTTTTTTTTCACAAAATCTACTCTTTCCTGTACATTAAATTTTTGAAATTTGGGACATTTAAAAACACTGTGATTTTCCTGGTTACATACAACACATTTGCGCAAATTTTTCTCATTTAAACTCGCAACCATGGATGTTACCTTTGAAAAGCTATGCTTTGTTTGGCTTTCGTTTTGAAAATTTCGCTTTGTATTTACTTGTTTGGACGCACTTAGTATACGCGCGTGGTCTCTCAAGAATTCTAGCAATTCAGTTAAACTCGGTAAATTATCCCGCTTAAGATGTCTTTCCCACCACATTTTTGTATTTACATCTAATTTTTGAGCCAAAATATAAGCAAACATAGTAGTAGAAAACCCCTCAACTTTTTGTTCTAAAATCTCTAACGACCTAATACATTCATTTGTTATATCTATTAGGTTTAATAATGCTGCTGGGGACTCATTCTGAATAACAGGAATATTTAAAAAACGTTTTAAATGCGCGTAAACTTGTTCTCTCGAATTTGAAAACCGTTCTTCCAAAAGCGACCATGTAACTTCATAATTAGAATCCACGATTGAAATAGATTGAATTATACGAAAGGCATCTCCTCTCAATGAAGACTTCAAATACTGTAATTTCATTGCCCTTGACAAATTAGAATTTTCATGTACAGTAGTCTTAAATATATCTTTGAAAGAAAGCCACTCATGTAAATTACCCGTAAATACAGGAAGAGTTAACTTTGGCAATTTAATGTTATTATCAGCCTTTGTGGCGTTTTCTAAATTAACAGTTTGCACTTTCATTTTTGATAACTTTTTTGTAAGTTCAAATTCCATTATTTCTAAAATTTCATTAATTTCTTCGTTTTCCTTAATAAAATCCTCAATTTCATCTTCTTTACTTATCTTATAAATAGACTCAAATAACTCAGCAAAGTTTTGCTCTAATTTATTCCGTTTCTCCTTTATGAGAATTAATTCATTTAATTCTTGCTCAGAATTCGATAATTTTTCTTTTAATTTTGTCAAGTTTGTTTTGAAAATTTTCTTTTTTGCTTTCAATTCTTTCATACTCATTTTTAATGAATAAAAATTAAATGGGTGCACTTACCCCTCTTGGCTCTTTAAAAGATGATTTCTAACATCGAAGAAATAGCAAAACAGCACAAAATATTCACCAGTTATCCTTCAATCATTGACGTAGAACAACTCGCTGATTTTTCTCCGTAGAGACGGACCATATGAAGAAGATTTCAATTTGTTCGAAAGTTTATTAATATTTTACTCAACTCAAAATTAATTACACATATCTGGTTTTAAACAGTTTATTCTCATGAGTAAACTCAACTCAGGTTCTTTCGAACATTAATAATTTCACAAAACACAACTCCAATAAAAACCGTAACATTTTTTCACATATTCTCATAAAAACATTCTTATCAAACTCAAAAACAAAAGGAATATTGTTTCACACAGCTTAGGAAAAAGCTGAAGAAATAAAACAGATAATGTATTTATCACAAAAAATCGTTTGCACAGAAAACTTTTTACATTTTGAAATAATTAGGTATATCTTGGTTGCTAGGTGACAAAGTCAGTAGAAAATTAAATAGCCTTTTATCAAACAACCTGTAAGTACCAGAAAAATTTCGATTTATACAATTTAATAGAAATTTAAAAATTAAAGAGAGATATATATTTTATTAAACGTTTTCTATTTTAATTATTCATTTTAACATAATTGCTTGTTTGAACTTTATTTTTCTTAACTTTCATTTTTCTAATAATTTCTCCTACTTTATTTATATCTAAATTAAAATAAATCGTTTGTTATCGTTCACAGGATAAAAGTCCACTAAGATAAATAGTACTTATATCCTACCCGAGATTTAAAACCATTTTATCAAAAATATCAGTGAAGAGCTTTAAATCGCGATAGATTTTACCTTAGAAAATATTGCATTTTTGTGATTTTTTAAGCCAAAGAAAAATTGTAGTAGGAGTTTAAAACTAATGTTGTTTTCTGTTTTAAAATTAATTATAATTTTATATTTTGATAGTTACGAAGGCAAATCTTATTTGATATGTTCATTAAACAAATATTTATTAAATATTTCCTTTATTGAATTGCAGTTGTGTAGAATTTTCATAAGTTAAATACATTTTTTCCATACATGGTATTTCAAGCATGAACAAAAACTTTTTTTTAAGTTTAGTTTAGCATATTTTACTCATTGTAATACTTGAAAGAATGAAAAAATAAAAGCTGTGAAATACACTGTTTAATTATGTTATAAATAAATTTGTTATTGAAGGTAAAACATAAAATTATATATATATATTTTATTTCTTATATTTACTATGTATTAATCTTAATCATATTTCTTACTACCTTCTATGAATACTTACTATGTGCGTATGTACATACCTTAATTCATCTGATAAAAAATTATACATTATGTTTGATGTATTTTATTGATTTCGTTTTAAAATTATCGAACTACGTTTTCAGAATTTGAAAAGTTTTTATTTTGAATAATTATTTTATCATTTGGTGCGTTTTAATAGAATCCTTTAATAAAATTA
The DNA here is from genome assembly GCA_964019185.1 of Maratus speculifer. Taxonomy (NCBI): domain Eukaryota; kingdom Metazoa; phylum Arthropoda; class Arachnida; order Araneae; family Salticidae; genus Maratus; species Maratus speculifer. Next base: position 18,426,557 of record OZ025297.1, on the reverse strand, counting down.
TTCTGAAATAGAATTTAATACGATTTATTTTTGTTATATAGGTACAGGTTTTTGAGTTTAGAGTACTTGTTTTATGTTTTTTTAGCCCAAATTTATCATTTATTAAGAGGTAAAATATGGTTTTATTTTTTTCTTTCGTGCTATTAACACAATAAGCTAATATAGCATATTGGACTTAAGGACCAATGATCATTCAAGAAGAGGTGAGCACTGGCCTCTCTTCCTACCTTAAATCTTGCACCGTATATGACATCTTTAGTATTTTGAATTAAAAAAAATAACTACATTTTACTTTTATCGATATATTATTATGAGAAAGTGTATGATGGTATAAAATCGAAAATCAAAACTCTTTCATTTTTTAACAACATAAAATGCGTATGTATTATAACCTAAGTATCACGTTGTAAAAAATGCTAATACATATTACGAAAATGCTTTATAAAATAAAAATAGTAAAAATTGTCTTTGTCAAAGCTGTAAAAAAATGAAACTATCTCATATATTTTTTAAAGCATCTAGTTTTAAATAGTCTTAATATAAATCAATGTAATTCACTAATGACCTACATTATTATTCGGAAAATAAAAAAGAGTCTTTATACAAACTGTGCATTAAAATCTCATTAAATATCTCAACATACGTTATAAAAAAACTAAACAAGGCTGTACAACTTTCGTCGTAAAATATTTCTAGCATAAACAACATAGGGGATTTGTATTACATATGTAGCATAGAAAAAGTACCCCAGCTTTTGAAATTGTTTATGGCCCACTTTGATAAATAACGTCACTGCGTTTGACATGAAAAGATTTGTATAGGTAATTCCGTTTAGACAGAAATATGAATATAAACGAACTATACAGCTTGTAATGATTGTAGTCTTTTTAAAGGCTTTTAAAATTGTAACTCAAAATTCTCTAGAAATAGTTTTTTTTTTTCATGAAAAGAATAAGATAATAATTGTATTCTGTTCCTTAAAGAGATATTTAATTTTTATTGATTATTACTTTTGAGTAATAATCAAGCTTTAAGCTATTATTTTTAGAGAATTGTCTTAACATTTCATAGATTTACTTTTTAAAAAAATGCATTAATAATTATTTACTTTTATGAGTAATACATCCAAAACATCAGGTATACTGATAAAACGATTTTCATACAACTTCCTTTAATTAAAACTCATAAAATATATTAGTATTTAGATCTATTTCTGATAAATTTTTACAAAAATAATTAGAATAATCAACAAAAAATACTGTTAGGACAATCTCACAGTTCTTAAATGAAAAGTGTGAGATAATATATTGGGATATCTGTGAGAGAAAAAAATTGCACGTGCATTTTTTTTAACAGGATAAAAGCTAAAACTAGGTAAAAGGTTGAAAAATTATTATATTTTATATATACAGTGTGTCCACACTCACCGGTGACCAATAGCTAATTTCTAAGCCGTTAGTCATACGAGTGATTATTTCTCCCACTGGCTGGATAATCTCATTGGTCCTCTGGTTATCACATTTTAAGTGTGCCAGAAATGACGTTTATTGCTTAAAGCTTGGCGATAAGAACATATTATATGAAGATATTTTTTTATGAATATCCTTCACTCCTGATTTATTCAATTTATTAAAACATTGAAAAACTAAATTATTTGTGAACTTCCTAATATTTATTATTTTAAACACATTATATTTGAAAAAGTTATTGCACAGCACTTGTAAATGAATGCGTATTTTCTGCATGCTGACGTGACGATTGAATAAAACGGGCCGTGGCTTTTTTTCTAAGCTAGCTGGTGAAAAAATTCTTTTCCTCAGTAAATCGTCGCCAAGTTTCAATGAAGGGGATTTCAGCCAATGAGCTTATCCAGCCAGTGGGAGAAATAATTGCTCGTGTTAGTCATATACATACAGTTACAGTTGCAAAAATTCTTTTAAAAAGATGAAGAAGTAATTTTTAAGCGATTTAGACTTAAAAAATTTAAAAAAAAATGAGAAAATTAAATTTTTATACTATCCCCCGTTCCTATAAGTGATGCTTAGTATATTTTTACCACTACTCTAACTAGTATGACAAAAAAAGTCCCATTCCTCTGCGATTAAAACTGACTGAGTAATACATGTTTAAAATTGAAGCATCTTTTTTGCTGCAAAATAGGGGTCAGTCACAAATTTACTGGAAATAAAAATAAACATCAGATATAAAATGTAACATTAAACATTGGGAGTAAAATATTTTTTGCAATATTATTTAGAATTTAATATTATTGTTAATATAATGATTAATTAATAAAATTATTAATAATAGAATTGTAATATTATTTTGCAAAAAATATGTTGAAGTTTACATATTAAATGAAAATATACAACTTGTACTAAAAATATAAATTTAAAAAAATAACAGAAATTTTGTGAAATTATGAAAAGCAACAGTCACAATTCGTTACAAAATGAGTTGTGTCTGTTGTTCATTAAAATTCTATTAGATTACTTAACCTAATGGAATTTGGTGTAATCCTATGAAATAAATAAATGGTACGCACCTAAAATCGTATTAATATTACATTGTCATTTGGATATGTATAAGTATGCGAACTGAACCTCAATCGGATATTTGGAAGTAAATTAAAAATTTAATAAAAATTTTGAACTAGAAAAACATATATACGAATGTTATAAGTAAAATAAAAGCTCTTAAAAATAACACACCTTTTTAAAATAAAATCATGAAAAGTAACAGCTTCATTTCCGTACAAAATAAAACATTTGTAAAAATACAATTGAGGATGTGAATTTCAAAACTCACCTTATCGCTTTTGTTTTCTCTATCAGTGTACACCAACATTCATGTAATACTAAAATTTTCAAATTTATGGATGCATTTAAAGTGTTTTCGCGATTTCCCAAAATTTGGTTTTCTCGATAAAGAGAATTTTGAAACTGACGTCTTCAATTATTTTTAACCAATCTAGAAGTTAATTAATTAAAATTAACACTACCTTAAAGCTTATACGGTGGCAGCACATTCAGTTAAGTAACTTTATAGATATTTCTTTACCTCATTTAAAACATTTCCCTACTTGGAACTACAGTGCTGTCCAAAAGTTAAGCATAATTGGTAATTAAGTAAGTAATGAAAGAAATATAAATCGAAATGTGATGAAACTCCAGGCGCTTAAACAAAATAGTACGCGTCATATATTTTCGCGAAGAGTTTTCCCCGAAATCGAACAGGGGACCGTCAACAAATTGAAAAAGAACGAAGATCTTTTGGATAACCCTGTCAAAACTAATGTAGCAAAAGCGTTCAAACTGCACATTATAATTAAGTGGCTTATTGTAGTGTACTGTGTTTATTTTTATAAGGATAGCATGTATACTCGTAGAGAAATTAAGGTTTTTATAAAAACAGTCCTAAGTTTTTTGCTTATAATTTGCAGAGTTCTTAATATAAAATAATGTTCTTTTCTGAAAATATGACAAACATCATGGTACACAATACCCTGTCATCAGAATTTAAAAATAATAAAAAATGTCTGACAAATAAGCAGGTTTACTAATTAATTTTTTACTGCGCATGCGTGAACGCTATTAAAATTTCATTTGCATATTATGTTAGTTAAATGTGTAGAGCAACTTTTGTGAAAGTCTCAAAAACGTAGATTAAAAATTCAGAAAATTATCGTTGACAGAATGAAACCAAAATCCGCTATTCCCTAATAAAGCAAAAAGATGAGGGGCTGTATCCATATTCCATTGTTTCGTGCCTAGACAATATTGCACGTACAACTGTATTTGGATAAAACCCCTGATATTTTGCTTCCTTTTAGGAATAACAGATTTTGAGTTGATTATATAGACGATAATTTTCAGAATTTTCAAGCTATGTTTTTGAAATTTTTACAGAAGTTGCTCTATACATTTAGCTAACACAATATGCAAATGAAATTTTGATATCGTTTATGCATGCGAAATGAAAAATTATTTACTAAACCTACTCATTTTTCATACAATTTTTACTATTTTTAAATTCTGATGATAGGGTATTGTGTACAATGATGTTAGTCATATTTTCAGAAAAGAACATTATTTTATATTAAGAACTCTGCAAATTATAAGCAAAAAACTTAGGACTGTTTTTATAAAAACCTTAATTTCTCTACGAGTATGAATGCTATCCTTATAAAAATAAACACAGTACATTACAATAAGCCACTTAATCATAATGTGCAGTTTGAACGCTTTTGCTACAATAGTTTTGACAGGGTTATCCAAAAGATCTCGTTCTTTTTCAATTTGTTGACGGTCCCCTGCTCGATTTCGGGGAAAACTCCTCGCGAAAATATATGACGCGTACTATTTTGTTTACACACCTGGAATTTCACCACATTTCAATTTATATTTCTTGCATTACTTACTTAATTACCAATTATGCTTAATTTTTGGACAGCACTGTATATGTCTGTGACAAATGTTTTACTAATTAGCCATTGGAAAGCGTTGGAAATGGATGTCCTTTATAATACTATAGTAGGATCTTAGAGTACGTTCCCTTAAAACTTAGTCTAACTCATCCGTTTTCACTTTCAGAAAAGGGGCTTAAATCATGAAGTTTAAAGTTTATAACTCAGTTAATTTTAATGTTAGATGAATGGGAGTTTTTTTGTATTGCTTGTGTGAGTGATGGAAAAATTTTTACTTAATATCACTTATAGGACCGGGGGACCATATAAAAATTTAATTTTTGTAACTTTTTAATAAAAATCTTTTTTTATTTAAATCGCCTAAAAAACTATTCTTTAGCACTTTTAAAGCATTTTTGCAAGTGGAAATATATTTCTATGACTAACGGTTTAGAAATTATCCATCGTCAACCGTTGAGAGTGGACATATTTTATATATCTTCGACTGTCTCATTGCAGTTTTTCTAATGAAATCTAATTATATTAGAAGACGAGTTGAATAAATTTTATGTTGAAATTTCTTCAATGGTACTTAAATGTACAGTCATGCTATGAAGTGTTAATTCATATGAGATGTACATTTAAATCAAATAATTTATTATAGTAACAATATTTATGTTTAATATGTTGCTTTATATTTAAAACTATTCATAAGATGTTAATACAGAGTGTTCTAGAAAGGACTCTTGAACTTTGAAATAACATAACTTCACTTAAACAGTGAGAGATAGAAATGTGAAACAAATTGAATGCTATACATCAATTTAAAATAATAGTTCCAATATTGGACACGAGACGGCGCTGCAATCACAAAGCTGTGCCTTTGAAATAGTTACTGAAAGTGAGCTGTTTAAATCAGATAAACCAGGTCGAAATTCATGCTGGTATTTTTTTGCTAGATAAGCACCAAGTGCTATAACCCAACAATTAAAATAGCATAAACTAGCATAAACTAGCATAACATATTTGCTGGTTCCAGCAGACTTTCCAGCAATTCATGGTGTGTATTGGCCCACTCTGCTGGAAATAAGCATGAAATGCTTGCATATAGGTTGCCATGCTTTTGTTGTGCAAGCTAGCGATATAGCATGTGATGCTAGCTAGCATATAATAGCATGAAAATCTAGCAGACATAGCATTACCTAGAAATAACTAGCATATTTTTGTTGCTGGTACAAGCATGAATTTTGACCTGGATACTGCATAAAACTGCAGAACGGTTAAATAAATCAACAAGAGTTGAAGTTAATTTAAAAATAAAGAAATTAAATTATTGTTCCTAATTATACCGGCCCTTTATAGATTAAAAATAGGATTTTTTTCTAAGGATTATTATTTATTGCTTTAACAAATTGTATACCAAGTTGTTAAAACATCGAAGACTAGAAGCAGGAAAAGAGAATGGAAAACATGCGAGTCAACCGTAAAAATCGGGTAATTTCCACCAAGATATGACTTAGCAGACAAATTAGACAAATTGCGTTTTGACATGTAAATCCAAATTTAGTAATTTCAAAAATTTTAGCCGCAAACTCGATGAGGTGATTGTGTGTGCTATACAGCATTCCGGTGTAATAGGCGAAACTTTTTTCCAAGCACCTTCGTCGTTGCAAGCCCAAGCTCGCACTCTGATTGGTTGTTGCTCTCGGTACTGTTTTCACGTAACTTGGCGATAACCATACTTGGCGAAAAATACTTAGCTCGTAAGTGAACGAGTAAAACCTAACCTACTCTTTCTTATTCTTCCTTTATTCTTATCCTCGTGGTCTTGTGCTCTTGTGTGTAAAAACTTTTAAAGAGTACAGCTTCAGAGTAAGGCACGTTCCATCGAATCTAATGCTGCAAGAGAGTTACTTTGTACTCGGTTCGGAAGGAAATCAAACTCCGACAGAAGCATTTATCGCTACGACAAGTATGATTATCGCCAAATTACATGAAAACAGTGTCGAGAGCAACAACTAATCAGAGTACGAGCTTGGGCTTGGAAAAAAAATTACGCATGCAATAGTAAGGCAAAGTTTCAAGCAGATATATTTATAATTATCTATGATTTAAACTTAAAATTTGTTTATTTTTCGCCATTCATAAGGAAAGATTAATTAAATGAATCTCTTAAATATATCGACTTTCAAACCGTAATTATTTTACTTGAATATTTAGGTAAATCAAAGTTCAATACATGTTATTAAAAACTTCTTCTACTATGAATGAAAAGCTTCATGAATCATCCATTCATATGAATTAATGTTTTACAGAATCGTTCACATTTGTATGTTGAAAGTTTTATAAAACCATCGAATTTCTGAATCAAATCATATAAAATATGGAATCAATTTTCATTGAATCACATACATACATTCACCAAATTTGAATGAAATCTACGCTTATTAAAAATGTTCCCTCATATGACTAAAACTGAATAAGTTTATGTTGGGGGTATTATGCATTAACCCCCCAAACCCCCAGTTATATAAATTAGTTATTAATATAGTAAATAAATAATTGACTAAACTTTTATTAAATAATTAAACTTTTTGGTATAATAATACGGGTATTTTAGTAGGATTTAATATTTTAAGTGCATAATTTGGACGTTATACAAAAATTTAGTTTTTTCAATAAAAAAAGTAGAACCCATCGAATTCCGACGGTAGAAAACATTTAAGAAGGAACTGTTTTATTCATTTATAAACCCAACAACAACAACAAAAAATGTCGTCTTTCAAGAAGCAAATTGGGTATATAAGAATTCATATGGCTTTATTATTACGAGGTGGAACCCGTCGAAATTAGACGAAAGAAAATGTTCAAGATGGAATTGCTTCATTGATTTATAATAAATCTATAAAATTACTTACAGTAAAAAATTCATGTTATCTTGATCAGTCTACACTGTAAAAAAATTCTGCGAAAGTACTAAACATTTTCTAGGAAACTGGGATTCCTAGAATTTTTCCTGTAACGGTAACAGCAAAAATCCAAGTTTCAGAATCGGTTACATGGATTTTTCCTGTTATTGTTACATGAAAAGTTCTTGGAATCTCAGTTTCCTAGAAAATGTTCAGTACCTTTGCAGAATTATTTTTACAGTGTACCTCTTGAACAAATATCATAAAAAATACATGTTATATTGATCAGTTTAACACTAAAACAAATATTTTTTTAAAGCTAAGATTAACAAAATACTATAACACTCAGTTGTCCAAGTTCTTAAAATTAAACTTTAATCTCATATAAAGTTAGTAAAACATAATAAAGATCAGCTATTATGATGAATTTATCAATTGAGGCTCTTATGTTTGGTTTAAATGCGAATGAAAAAACTAAATTTATTCCAGATTGACACGATTATAGAATTTCACACGAAACTAAAACCCTTTATAATTTTCATATTCTCAAAATTTAAACACGTAATTCTCATATTCGTATTCACCATATTTAAAGAATGGTATTTTAAATTGATCATTTTAAAATCATTTTAACTCAAAATTTGAAGTTATTTAACCATAGAAGGAAATAAAACCGAAATCACGGAAATTTATAACAGACGATATTTTTTGAAAAATATACGCATTATAATTTTTTTTTTCAATTTTAAGAGAAAATAAAGTGATTCTGTTGCCACAATTGAAAATTGATACTAAAAACAAAAAAATTAATATCTCAAAAACAAATTGAGATACAGCTTTCAAATAAATTGCATTTAAAAGCAAATTTTTTTTCTCTATACAACGGTGTAAAAAATGGAAATTTGCGATGTTTAGAAGTATAACATTTGCAGTAGCAAAAAATGCAAAACTGAAATTGCATGGGACAGTGTTGCCATTCGCAAAATGACGTATGCGTTACGCACAGATATGTTTGGCCTTTATAATATAGATTTTTTTTTTAATAATAGCTCCGTGCTTCATCAGAACTCATCATTGATATTTCCTCAAAACATGGATTAATAATTTTGCATTCTTTTAGCTATTTGATACGAATTAAGTATAAGCGGAAAAAATTGAGTGATATAACTATTCTTTAAAATACATTACAAATGATTAAATTGTTTAAAATACATTAAAAAGGGGGTGTAGTATTTGTAAAGTAAAATCGCAATAAACTAAAAATAATTTAATCGATAAATAGAAACGAAATAATACCATATCTGACCGGGTTTTATAACAGACGACATTCTTGACATAATAGGTATTTTAATTTAATTGTTTTCGCTTTTAATGAGAAAATAGTAATAACTAGTTGGATGTGCCAATCCCAAAACTTTTTTCTATCTCATACGTATACATTTTAATGTTTTAAAAAAATAGTTACTCATTTTAATGTTTTAATAATTTTAATTCAATACCATACGAACTTTGGTTTTCATCTTAAATTTGTGCTTCAAACAATTATCGTGAAAATCATGAAAAACGTAGCAAAGCAGCGACAACTGTTGTGAGGTTTATACTAAAATGTAATCAGCGTCTAATTATGTTATATATTCTAGTGTAACAGAATATGAAATTTGATGAAGTTCTTTGCATTAGTTCTTCAGATATAGCTATCGCAAAAATCGTGCAAAATGTAGCATAGCAGCGCCACCTATTGGGAAGTTCTCACCAAAACCTTATCAGTGGCAATGTATCTCAAGGTATTGCGGAATCTGAAGTTTGGTGAAATTCTGTGCATTAGTTCTTGAGATATAGCAATCATTAAAATCATGAAAAACGTAGTATAGCAGCGTCACCTGCAGGCCAATTTACACCAAAAACAAATAGGCACTAATTCATATCAAGATCTAATTGAATATAAAACTTTATGAAATTTCGAGCATTAGTTCCTGAGATAGAGCGCTCACAAATTTACTGACCGACTGGCAGACTCACAGACAGACATTTTCTAAAAATAGTCAAAACGTGTTCAGGACATTCTAAAACGTATAAATCCGTCGAAAATTTTCATGAATCCAATACTTTCTTCTTGTAAAGATAGAAGAAAGTAAAAGATACAGTAATCTGTTTTTTTTTTTTTTTTTTTTTTTTACATTTTCCATAGAGTAATAGAAATGGAAAATAGAAAAGTCTTACCGTGGTTGGGAGTGATGCCAAAAATGTAATCCTAAAATCCGCCACATTTCGACAGAATGCTAAATTGTAAGCAGATCATTTTAATTTACAGAAAAAATGCTACAGATGTCTGAGAATACGGCCCCTGATCTATGTGATTATTTTGTTTCAATCCAATGTGGGCATTTAAATTAGAGCGATAACGCACATCATATTGCAAACCAATTTTACGTAATACTGCACCTCTATCTATATATCTCCTGAAAGCCTTTCCCCCTTGCTTTTGATAAAATTGGAGTCCATATGTTGCCACAATTACTAAAATATTATTAAAAATTACAAAAATAAATAATATCTCAAAAATAAACTATGATACAGTTTTCAAACAAATTGCATCTAAAATAATTTTATCCTCTATATTAAGTTATAAAAGTGGAAAATGTGCTATATTTGGAAGTTTAAAAATTTGCAGTAACAAAAATTTCAAAACCCAAATTTTATTTCAAATTTCAAAGTGTCGCCATTAGCAAAATTGCGTATACATTACGCGCAAATAAATTCGGCCTCGATATTTGCACTAAAGGGGACTATGTGTAAAGCTTGAAAAGCTTACTCAATTGTACACTTTATAAAGATTTTAAACAAATATATAAACATTAAAATTAGAAAAAAAAAATCGCTAATTCGGATGTTATATTATGGAAGCTAAATTCAAACTGGAAACTCACCCGGAATTATATACAAAAATAAATAAATAAAAATAATTTCATATGCTACCTCTTGAAAAATATATTTAAATAACGTTATGGAAATATTTTTCAAGAATTACAAAGCTTTCAAAATGCTGATCCAAAAATCACAAATAGAAACAATACTACGATGGACAAATTGTGCAAATATTTTAGTTGGGGTAAAATGTCTGATTATAAATATAATTTTGATTTGAACATTCGTACTTAAACTAGTCCTAATACGCTATATTTAATGCAGCCATTTGTGCAAACGTTAAAATGTAAAAAAAAAAGAAAAAAAAACTTTAAAAAGATAAAATAAAAGCCCCCCCCCCCCCAAAAAAAAGTACATATATCTTATAAATGAGAAAATTCATTATTACTGAATATAAAGAAAATTCATTTCCAAATACCCCTTATAACTCTATCTTTAAAAAAAAATCTTATTTCGTTTGGATGCAACAAATGTCGTCACATCCAAAGCTATGGACAATAAAATGATTTTATTATTTATTTAAATATAACTCCTCACTGGACGATTTTTTTTCTATAATTATTAAAAAAATATATTTGAAATCTATATATTAGTAAAAAATTTTACAATAAGTCAAATTAATAATAAAAAAAAAAAAAAAAAAAAAAAAAATCTTAAAATTTCAGCTAAAATTTACCACTATATACATGATTAAGGTTTTTAAATACTGTATTCCTATATTTTGCAATCAAATGTGTTTCATTTAATTAATATTATCAACTTAATTTTCTGAAACTTTCTTTATACTTGTAAAATTAATGCACACACTACACAAATTATTCCATAGGCACTGATTATATTAAAAAACACTTTTTTAAAAGAATAACACTCACTACCAGCTCACTGCTGCATTATCGTGTGCACATTTCTCAAACACAACTTTGGAATAATAATATAAAAAACACTTCACTTCTTTTCACTTTTTGGACACTGAGATTTTAATCATAGGTAGCACGGTATCGTCTGCCTACATGGAACATGCCGGCCCTCGTTGACATGTTTCACATTCAGTAATAACTCTTTTTTTACCAAGTACACTAATTACACAAATAAATACAAAAGGTCACTATATATGTTTACTCAAATATAAAAATTGAAAGAAAAAACTATATAACACTCACTCACACACACACACATATACATATATATATATATATATATATATGTGTGTGTGTGTGTGTTTTTAAGTACTATGGTTTTCAGGCATAGGAAAATACATAATTTACTAATCGATCTTTTGAAAATTCCATTCTGAGTTTTTACCTGAACTATGCGAAATTTCTCATCATTACCGTAATATACTTCAATAATTCTGCCTAATGGCCACTTATTGTTTGGTGTAGTTTCCTCTACTAACAACACTAGATCTCCTATTTTTACATTATCCTTTTCAATTCTCCACTTACCAAATCTTACAATTAATTTCAATTATTGATTAAATTAAATAGAACTCTAACTTTAACTTTAATTTTTTAACAATTGATAAATAAACTTTTTAGCCTTTGCTTTAAATATCATTTAAACTTTAGTGCTAAAGAGAAATATTAGAAAGGAGATAAAAGTGATAAGAACTGCTAGTATCCTACTGATGTTAAATCCTATCAAAACCCCCCTCTTAACACTTTTATCTAAAAAGGAGAGGCGACTACATGAATTTTAGAATACACCACTATAGCTTTAATCCTCTTAAGGATAGCCTAACACACCAGTGCATCCTGACGAAGTCCATATTTAGAACAAAAAGGATAAAATCTTAAAAAGGACCATTATCTCAACAGCACTTAATCACCTGTATACTAACTCCAAATATATTAATAAATCTTTAAAGGAGACACAATAACAGGAAGTTCCAGCTCAACCCAACACCTAAATTATTCAAACATATTTATACACAAAATAAAAACTTTTACATAATATTTACACACATCAAAAAAGAACTTTTACCAGGTAGGTAGTCATTTAAAATTACTCTCATACCAACAAGATCCACTCGATCTGGCTCCTAGGTTTTAAAACATATTCAAAAGTATTGATATATACTGCTTTTATATCCTTATACACACATGAAAAAACCCTACATATATTTCAACAAGAACACAGCATGTCAATATCTTACGCTTATTAAACTTTTTCAATATTGTAATATTCATTGAACAAGTCCATAATAGGAAGAAATTTCAATTATCATATACATTAATAATATATCTTACACAGTTAACTGTTTTAAACAATATAAAAATATTATTTTCCCATATTGAATAAAAAAGATAAAAAAATATTTAATATTCAATTATAAAATTTAAGAATAGTGGAACCCCGTGATTAAATTCAAAGGTAACCAAATCTCATGGTAACCAAATTTACAACAGACAAACTTCCCGGTCTGGCATCAACACATGACTGCATTCTCAAAAATAATCCTATCCTTCACAACAGCCAATTTCCAATTAACAAAAGTCAACTTTAAAAATTATTTCTCAAATTAGCACTGAGCAGGTATGACACTAAACAACTGCAAAAAATCCTTTAACCAAAACTCCATAGCAAAAGTTTCCAAATTCTGATTACACCAAACTTGCTTAAACCATACTCCACTATGACAACTACCTCTCAACCAACAGAAAAACTTCAGCGGATCTTCAAGCTTTCTTGGGGTGGTTATAAACTATTCACTTAAGATATCAAACGCAGAAGATTCTACATTTCTGTTTACTAGAGAGGGTAAGTAAACAATTTAAATCTTTAAATATACTGATCCCTAGAATATGCTATTCTCAAAAGACATGACAATTGTACAACCCACAACAGAAAACCAATAACAATAACAGCAAGCTATTCACAGAGAACTTAATGTATAAATTCAATACTTATTCTAATTTAATCTTTCCAAATTGGGTATCTGTGTAGCACCAAGTTTCGGGATCATGCATTTCACATTTCCCAAAATTTAAAGTATCTATTGCTATTTTTGTGATTTATATTAAAAAAATATTGCACAATTACAGAAAAACTACATACTGAATCAACTATACTTAAAACAGAAATAAACAAAGATTAATTATTCATTTTATCTGTAAAAATAAATCATATTTAATACATATTTCATTGAACACTTGCATACACATTTAACACGACAAAAATAAATGTACCAGACCAAACTCGAAAATCCTAACACTTAAAATGGTAGATCTCTTCCATGGCTCTAAAACTGTAATTCAACTCTAAAACTCTAAATCAACTCTTAAACTCTAAATCAACTCTTAAACTCTAAATTAACTCTAAAACTCTAAATAAAAGAATCTGTTAAACATATTGCAAAAATTAATATTTTGATGAGAACCCAGAAAAAGAAAAGAAATATTTATCTCCGATTATAGATTATATGCACTAAATCAATGACTGGTGTAAAGTAAATAATAAAATTCATCCAGTAAATAAAAATTCAAATTTATTTAGAATATTCTGTACTTAATATGCCAAAATTTTCGTGAGATCATGTTTCCCTAAATCTAACACTAATAATCAAGAAACCTTCCATACTGAAAAAAATATACATAATTTTTTAAAACATATTATGCTAAACTTTAAGATTATATATAAAAAAAATACCAAACTTTTAAACTAGAAAGAATAAGACATAAACTCCAGGAAATCAGCAAGATCGAGTAAACTTCTGGAGCCATGTCACAAAACAAAATTTAAAATATTAAATTACACAAAAATATCTATAAACTTTCATCAATAATTCATGAATCTCCGCCCGTAGACAACATCAAAAACTGATTTCCTACCATTTAAGCACCTCATAATTTTTTTAAAAACTTTAAATTTATTAAAAATTTTAAATATATAAAAGAGTCTATTAAAACATTACACACTTTATTCAAAGTTCAAATATACTCTCAAATCTTATATTTTTCAAAAATCCTCAAATGCAGGCATGTTAATTCCAAAAAAAAAATACATATATATAGATGTAACAATTTTTAACTTCATTATATTTAAACTTCAAAATTAAATTTAACAGTTTAAATTTTAAAATATAGCAAAACTCTTAAGGTTTTAACACTTCTTTTTTAATAAATATCTCTATATAATATTTTTCACATAAACTACTTAAAATTTTATCCATTTAATTATTTTCTATTAAACTAAAGAAAATTATTTCATTTTCAATAAAAAGAACTTTAAAAATTTCACTTTTATTGCAGAAGTCCTCCATCACACAAAGTACCAGAACCGGTAGCTCTGTCGAGAAAATATGCAAAAACATCATGGCCAAGTAGATTCCCAGTTTATCAGAGCTCTTGAAGGTATGCAGGATACAGTCTGTCACAACTAAGTCCATGATTCCTTGGTGCAAAAGCTCATTCATAAACTCATTTCAAGCACTGTAGATCACAGTTCATGATCGAAACAAAAACTCATCAGGATGAAGTAATTTCAGGCACCATAAGGCATCACAGCAAAAAGTCCAACTGGGCAAAGTCGTCATAGGCTATGTAGAGCACAGTTCAAGAAAAACAAACCTGAAAGGTTCTTGTGAACATTCAGGGCAATCAAACTTTCATACTGCCCGCAAAATTCACTTGCTGCACCATGAAATTCACGACAAAAATGCATAAACTCCAATGTTTAGGATGCAGACGATACTCAGGTCTTATCGTCGTTCTTCACACTAATAAAATAAAACCAGCACTGTCTCTCTAGAGGCGATAAACTTTAAAAAAATCAGCACATTTCCTCTTAACATATCCCACGAAAACAGACTGAAAAATTTATTCTCTCAATATGCAAAAAGTCCACTGAATATACAAAAAGCCAACTTATTCGTCCATATCTTAATCACACAATAATTTAAATAGTTCATCTTCAGATTTAACCAACATATGACTTCTTTAATTTTAATTGGGAAAGTCGTTTCAAATAAAATTTTTACAAAATATGAAGGGCAGCATCTAAACTTCTGACTGCTTCCAAAAAACAGAGTTCCAAAAAAAAAAAAAAAAAAAAAAAAAAAAAAAAAAAATTCCAGCGATCGGAATCAAAAAAATTTTTTGCCAAAATATTCATTAACTCTTAAAACAATATCTTCTTAAACACAACACTTCCTTTATTTGAGCACAACACTTCACTAATTTAAGCAGAATATTATTCGAAGAATCTCACAATGAAAGTTTCAGATAACACCTTTATAGAACTCTTAATATCACATCAGCACATTGTTAAATCGAAGATTATTTACTCACATTAATAATTATTTTTACCTCCTTGCGAGACGGACCATGTTAATTATTAAATGCACACACTACACAAATTATTTCATAGGCACTGATTATATTAAAAAACACTTTATTAAAAGAATAACACTCACTAGCAGCTCACTGCTGCATTATTGTCTACACATTTCTCAAACACAACTTTGGAATAATAATATAAAAAACAGTTCACTTCTTTGCACTTTCTGGACACTGAGATTTTAAATATAGGTAGCACGGTATCGTCTGCCTACATGGAACAATACTAATATTTTTAAACATACAGAAAGGGTAATAAAATTTTTTTTTTGTTCAATGGGGTAACATCCCCAGTAACTGGCAGGCACCAGTGATTGGCACATCTTAAAAAAATGTCCTAAAATAAGATTTATATCCTGACTTTTAAAAATGCAATACCATATACTAGTTATATGCTCATTTACTTTAAAGATTATAACTTTGATTAATGCTACTACACTGTAAAAAAACAAGTTGGAAATTGCACGTGAAGCGTAGCAAATGAGGTGCGTTCGTACGATAACGAAGTTTTAAAATATTCAGATCTTGCTGATATAGTAGAGCGTACTTTGGATACAGTATAGTGGTCGAAATCTTTGTGTTCTTGTAAATAAGCAGGGAGTAATTTTTATTATACTTCAGTAACGTATATCTTATTCATAAAATGTGAAGTAGTTTAATATAATTAAAACACCCCCCAAACAATGTTTCCCCGTATAACAATATTTAGTGGAATACATTTGTGTGGCCCTGTAATTTAATAATAAACATTCTTTGCATCACAGATTGTACAAATTGTATTTTTAATACGTATTTCATAGATTCATGTCGATTCTGTTATGTTCAAATGAGTGTAACACCATTAAAATGTATTTGGAACTTTTTTCCCCATTGATCGTAATGTAACGGAATACTTTTGATTGTCCCTGTAATTGATCTATGCATTCGATTTTCATAACATTTGAAATGACTCGACAAAATTATGTAATAAATATACGTTTTAAATTTCAAACGATTAAAATGCATTTCAAACTTTTTTCCCCATTGACCGTAATGTAACGGAATCTTTTTGATTGTCCCTGTAATTGATTTATCCATCCGATTTTCATAAAATTTGAAATGACTCGACAAAATTATGTAATAAATATACGTTTTAAATTTCAAACGATTAAAATGCGTTTGAAACTATTTTCCCCATTGACCGTAATGTAACGGAATCCTTTTGATTGTCCCTGTAATTGATCTATCCATCCGATTTTCATAAAATTTGAAATGACTCGACAAAATTATGTAATAATTATGTATTTTAAATTTCAAACGATTCGGTTGGGTAGTTTTTGCGTTGTTATATGCGGACGGACAGACAGACAGACAGACGGACAGACAGACAGACAGACGGACAGACAGACAGACGGACAGACAGACAGACGGACGGACTGAGCGAAAACAATAGGTGCTACGTATTTACATAATTACGAACGCACCTAAAAAGGTCGATCTACTAAAAAAACTTTAGTGATTCTTGTAATTACTAAAAAATTTTTAGTAATCTTAGTCGGTTACTAGAAAATCTGTAAGAATCACTAGAAAAATGTTAGCAACGAATAGAGTTAATAGTTTTATAGTTTTAATAGCTCTTACTAAAACACAGTTGGTGTGGCCCTGATAGCATAGTGGTTATAGTAACGGACTTCAGGCTAAAAGGTCTCGGGTTCGAAACTTGCCACAGCCAAATGCACCCCGAATGTCTGTAGTGTCTCGTTAATAAAAGGAACTAAGAAAATCCGATCGGAGCAGTAAGGAATGTTTAGTGCTGCCATCTGTTGCGGTTTTGCCGAAAATCTTCCGCTTCAGAATTTTGGATGCAGCTCGAAGGAAGCTCCTCCGCTTCGGTTGCACGTAATGGTTATTAAAAGTAATTTTGAAGCTATTACTAAAATTTGCTTTGTGGCTCATACTAAAAATTTTTAAGTTAGTTATACAAAAAATTCTTTTGTTCAGTTTACAATAGAAATGCTTGTTTCACTTGCAAAAAAAAAGTTTGTAATGGTTACTAAAAAATTCTGTGGAATACAAATTTACTAAGAAATTTTTAGTAACCTCTTGAATTTTTTTTTACAGTGTAGATGACAATACAGTAGACTCCCTCAAATCTGCACCGCTTGGGACCAGAGGTTGTGCGGATTTTAGAATTTTGGGAATTTCTGGGCATTGCTTTGTTTATAAATATTTTTAAAAATGTAATTTGAATGTAATCCCATGTATAATGTTCAATGTATAATTTGATCCAATTTGTGTAATAATCCAATGTATAATTTGAATATAATCCAAATGTGTTAATTACTAATGATTACAGCAACTTTTTATAAATATATTTTTATAAAAATACTTTTTAATATATTTTTGCTTTTAGTGGGCAAAATAGATGCACAGATATGCACTGTTTGATTTAAATATATTTGCAAGTAAATATTGTATTTCTTGGTAATGAAAAAATAAGCGAGTATAAAGACAAATTCTTAATGTGCCAATTCCTGGGTATGTCACCCTATCTTGTTCGATTTATTTTTATTTTAATTTAATTTTTTTATTTGCTTTGTTTTGTTTTGTTTCTCAAGACGATATTCTAATTTTTCGTCGAATGCAGCCATCTGACATGGACAAAATAAGTGTTATTCGATACTTTGGGCTTTTCTTGATCAGTTTCAGAGATCATATTGTCTAAAAGCATAGCACATAATGAGAATTATAGTGCTGTTAGGTATGTGCCAGATTTGGCTCACGGCGCGGTGAAGGATTAATATTAGATTTACATGCATTTATTTATCTTAAGCGTACTTTTTCGGTGCGGTCGTAATTATGTAAATACGTAACACCTATAGTTGTCGTTCAGTTTGTCCGTCTGTCTATCCGCATATAACAGTGCAAAAATTACACAGCCAAATCTTTTGAAATTTAAAATATATAATTATTACATAATTTTGTCGGGTCATTTCAAATTTTATGAAAATCGGATGCATAGATCAATTACAGGGACAATCAAAAGGATTCCATTACATTACTGTCAATGGGGAAAAACTTTTCAAATGCAATTTAATCATTTGAAATTTAAAATATATAATTATTAAAAAAAATTTTCGAGTCATTTCAAATTTTATGAAAATCGGATACATAGATCAATTACAGGGACAATCAAAACTATTCCGTTACATTATGGTTAATGGGGGGAAAAGTTTCAAATGCATTTTAATGGTGCTACACTCATTAGAATATAATAGAATTGACATGAACCTATGAAGTATATATATACTAAAATATACATTCTGTACAATCTGTGATGACTTATTATTAAGTACTTATTATTAAATTACAGGGCCACACAAAAGTATTCCACTACATACATAATGCTATACAGGCAAACATTGTTTCGAACGTGTGTTAATTATATTAAATTTTTGCACATTTTATGAATGTGATATACGTTGCTGTGGTGTAATAAAAGTTACTTCCTGTATATTTACAGGAACACAAAAAAGATTTCGACAACTATACTGTATCCGAAGTAATGTCTACTATCACAGTAAGGACTGGATATTTTAAAAACTTCGTTATCGTACGAACGCACATCACTTTCTACGCTTCATGTGCAATTTCTAACTTGTTTAACATTTCCGAACGTAGTTGAAAATAGTTTATGAATTCGGTTTGTTTGTTTGTTTGTCACATAATTTGTTGTCTAACTGGCGTAAATATAGTTTAATGTCTACGCAATTGATGCATGTTATTGGGGTTTAGAATCGCATGTTCAGTATTGGAAATGAAGTGCGTATCATTTACATTCCTCGTATAGTATCAATCGAAATAATCCTGTTACATTATAATCTATGGGGGAAAACATTTACTAAGTACTTTGGTGATATTAAACTATTTTATTTAATGTATTGAAAATGCTATTCATCACCGAGTTCTACAACAAGGTCTTTATTAGACAATAGAATGTGTATGTACAGTTCGTTTGCACTTAAAAGATCAAAACAAAAAAATAAAATTAACAATATTTGAACTTACGAACATTAATTGTTTGAAATCCATATTCAGTTGTGGTTAGCCTTTTTTATTTAAAAAAATATTTGGCGCTTACGAATTCAATACTTCTAGTATAGGGTGCATCACAAAATATCTTAACATGATCCATTTATTTGATGAAATTCCTCAATGGAAAATTTAAATTCTGTTTAGTTTTAATTGAATAAATTATAGCATATTATGTACAATACATAAACATCCTTAGATTATATGCATGAGTGTGAAAAAAAGTATATTTTTTTCGACTATCGATGGCATTATTACAAATTTGTTTTTTCAAAAATGTTATGGTAGTGTATTTTGCAACTGACTTATTTCGACATCATCTTTTACCTTAGTAATCTGGGAAATTTTGTTATAGTATTCAAAATATGTTCGGAAGTGTTTCATAATTTTCGCTATAAGTATGATATTTCGTTCGTACTTTATTGGAAATGAAGGATAATAATAATAAAAATAATAAAATATTTTCGTGGCATTCATTTACAAACGGATTAAATGCATTTTCCCATAAAAGACAGGTGATAAATGTCTTCTAAACTTTTACCGGAAGCCTAAATATTTCGAATAAAATTCTATTTAAAGAAAGAAGTAACTTACTTCTATATCGCATGATATTTATTTTCATTTATTATCGCTTAAAGGTACCCTTCACAGAAAAAGATTTACTTTATACTTTTATTCTGCATTTCTTTGAAAAAAAAACAGTCCATATAAAAAATAATACTGAAGCTGAAAAGAAAAAAATATATTTATGTTTTTGTTTATTTTGGAGGTCACTAAAATTCTGTTCACTATTTTGTAAGAAGACAAATAAACCACATTCAGTTAAAAGTGCGTTAGAATTACATTACAAATGATTTATCGAAAAAGATATGTTATATAGAAAGGTTTTTAGAAATTCGGTTTTATGAATTATTTCTAAAGACTCGGTTTCAAATCTGTTTCAATAGTATGCAACAAAATTAAAAGCATATTATTTTAACACATGGAATAATTCGATTTTTTTTTAATGTTTGTGAAAAATTTATAAACTAGTAAAGATAAATCATTTATATTTCTATGTCCACGATATGCATAAAATGGATATATTTGTAATGAATTTATTATTCTTTTTAAACAATGCAAGTTATTTTTTAATAATGAAAGCGCTGTTCTTTTTAAACTTTTGACATGCGAAAAGTGATATTGAATTGTGGAAAATTTCTACAAATTGAATAAAATTTCTGTGTACAAGAAAGATATCATACTATGAAAAGAAACAAAATGTCTAGTACCATACATTGCTACAAAAATCAAAGCATCTATTTAAGATGTTGTTTTGCAGTTTGGTGGACAAGATCAGAACTTACATTGACGAAAAATTTGTTCTCAAAATTCAGTAACAAATTCTCAATTTTAAATACGTCACATACTCTTAATAGCTCCGACCCCAATGTATTCAAAATCGAGAAAAACGTGTACTCATTTTTGATTCCATAGTTGTGTTCCAATTTGAATTGTTATGTAACTATCGTGATTTCATAGCTCAATACTATCTTATCTTTTAATTTTACATTATTAAAACATTTTTCCCTTTAATGTGCAAAGAAAAATATATGTTGAAAGATCGATTTTGAGTTCTTAATTACGGCAGACATTTTTAAATCAGTTATTTTGTTTAATTCATCTGTTTTAATTTTTATTCTGATGATAGATGTTTTGTTTGAGCCCGATGTATATCATTTCCAAATTCAGATGCGTAAATGTTTAATAATTTCAACTACTAATTTATTCCTAAAAAAATCATTTTCCAAAAATATTTCAATCTGTATTGGAAAACAGCATCACATTTGATATGAAAATGAATATATCATAATCCAAATTGAAATATTTAAAGTGATAGGATATATTAAATTTGTAATAAGTAAAGTAAATGGTAAAATAAAACAACAAAAATAAAATAAAATGATTAATATCAAGAAACATTAATATAGTAAAGAAGTTGGCTAAAAAATGTATTGCCGTTTCTGTATTAATAAAATTCAATCATTTCTTTATTTTCTTTATCGGGAAATCCAACATGAAAAGAGCTTCACATACAATCTGTGAATAATGAAACAAACGAAAATATCAGACATATACAAAAGATCTTTCCTTAAAGTAATCTTTTAGTTATTTCTTTTTGAAAAGGTGTATTTTTTATTCAATTATATTTTCTTATATTTTCGTTTACATGACGTTACTGCATCACAGATTATTATTTTTAAACGGGTTTTAAGAATCTTCGAATGTCTTTCAAAGACGTCCATCCTTTTTTTAAGATAGTTCCAATTTCAAAGAAAATTTACGTAACTTTGATGGAGACAACATTTAAAATGTGTAACAGAGTAGAAATATAAATTAAATTCATGTACATATATATATATATACTAGCAGGCTATGCCCGTTGCGCTGGTCAATATTTCAAAATCAACCGCTGATGAAACGAACTGGTGAATTTAAATTGTATTTTAAATAATTTGGACCTCCAGCAGCCCCTTGCTCATTGCTGAAAATGATTTAGACACCATTGTGATGTTAAATTATCTTAAACGTTGCGCAAAAACCAGCTATTTAGAAGTAACTATTTTAGTTTATTACTAACAGTGCACATTTCGAAGCGAAATGAGACCATTATGGCAACAGGATTTAAAATTTCCCTTATCTGAAGAAATATTAATTATTACAGTCGTTACCATGGTACAACTTCTGAAAAATTTCTTCACAACTTTTCATTATGTGAAGCCAGGAACCCAAAGGTACTCCCACCTAAAAAGTTCATATATATATTAAATTTTGTCCGCGCGATAAAAGGCCCAATTATGCGAGAATCATCTTCAAACTCGTCAAGTACATTGAGATGGTTAATATCTCAGTGGGAATTGCAAATGAGCAAAATTGGCCCAAGGGGGTGGTAATTGGGAAGGGTTCAAAAATTTGAATACCATCTGAACATGGCTTTCACAAAACCAGCTCTTACAAAACAATAGCAGGAAAAAAAATAAACATTTTTCGGTACAGCAAGATGAAAAAAAAAAAAAACGCACATTAAAATTATCACTACAACAATTACTTTATTATTGCAAAATTTCCTCCTGAAAAATGAAAACAAATTTATTTGCTCTTTCGTAGTTAAGCATTTTCTCTTTAGTTATTTAAGATAAAATTATGTAAATTTGTATAATTTGGCGAACGATTTGGCAAAATTGGTTGACGTGATAATCAAGTAGTAGCCAATTTACACTTTTCATATTTCACAAGAGATTCCTACACAGACATCATATACGCAATAGGTTTAGCACGATTATCTTGCAACTACAATGTGGCAAAATCCTCGTTTTAGAATACCAAAGAAATATATGTATATTTTATTATTTTCAATCATTTTAAACAGCAATTAACAATAAATAAAAAGTAACTGCAGAACAAAACAACAAATATCATTTCAAAAAAGAAAAAAATGAAAGTAAATATAAACAACTTATCATCAGATAAACAACTATAGCTGGGTTACCATATGAGGCAAATAATGCCATTTTGGCGCCAGTGAGATACCTCGATGAGTATATGACGAAATCCGTGACAAAATTTCCATTTGGAAGAAACTTTAATCGATATTTATACTGCATTTTCCCTACTTATGTATCAGAAAAAACTTTGACACAGATGTCATGTATGCACCACATTGGCGCAATTTTTTTCTGGCGCCAATTTGGAGAACTTTGTTTTTAATTACCAATTTCATAAATATTTTTTAATTATTTTGTATTATTTGAAAAAAAAAATAAAGAAAGAAGTTTAATTAATAGCTATAAAACAAAATAATTTATATTATTTTAAAAAACAAAATGAAAGTTAATAAATAGTTTATTAATAAATAAACAACCATAGTCGGTTTACCATGTGTGGCATAAAATCGCCATTTTGTTGCAATTGTGCGAATGTGGTGCGTATATGACATCTGCGCCAAAACTTTAAAAAGTTGCAATTAAATTATTTTACAGTTTGGATGAGGAAGACATTTATACTAAAATTTAAACATTATACGCATTGTTTTTTTTTTTTTTCGCTATAACTGCTATTTATATATTTACAATTAAACATAAAAAAAAATCCTAAAAATGCTCTCACACATTTAAAAGAGAGTGAGAGAATTTAGTAATTGTGAACATCGCTCCGGCTTATGCCTTCTTGGTATAAAATCGCATTGTTTGATGCAAAAGTAAATTCAAACACCCAAATAAACAAATAACATACAATTAACAGATAAAACCATTTTTAAAAGTAATTCTGCTGTTTTGTCCTGTAAGACACATAATGGTAGAATTAGATTTTAAAAATAACTTTTAAAAAATAGAAAAATGTTATTTACGTTTTATCTAATAAAATATTTAAAATTCATTTTTGTTAGCCTGCGCGAAAGAGAATAGCGAAAGTTTGGTTGAAGAAATATTGAAGAGGAAATGGTCAATTAAAAAAGACTTGTAAATTTTATTCAGCGGGAATTTTTCATTTCAAAATGTTGAATTTATCTATAGTAATGACGCATAATTGCATAAATTTACTTTGAATTGCAAAATTTTTCCTTCGGTTATACCGTCGACCAATTTCGCCAAATTATACAAATCGCCAAACTATTAGCCAGATTATATAGATTAGCATAAATTTTCATTTAAATAATGAAAAACAAATTAACAGAAAAATTAAAACAAATTAACAGTAGAAATAAAATGTCGAATTAAAAATCACTTGATGACATAATTAGTATTTATATTATGCTTAATGTCAAGTGAATGTGACATTTACGATCATCCATTATTGACATTTAATCTTGGAATTTGGAGGTAGATTTTTAATCGATGGGATCTTTCCTTCTTCAGTTTTTAAATTTTAAAATTGAAATTTTTCCTGTAAGTGAAATTGACGAAATGGCGCAAGAAAAATTAAATTAACAATGAAAACATTTGCAAAAAGAAATAAAAGAGTTATACTCATATCAATATAATTTACGATTGAATATTAAAATATACTCTAAAAAATATCTTCACGTGAAAAAAAGAAAAAAAAAAAAAAAAAACATTATTGCGACTATTAAGAACCTAAGTCAGTAGTGCATTTTCGGCTTAAAAACACATTCTTTGGCGACAAAAGCAAGATGAAAATGGTATAGAAACGAATAGCAACTCACAACTTACAGTGTCTTTTACAATCGGATCTGCTTTTTTCTGCTGTAAGTTATATTATACGGAAATTCGATAAAAAAGAGAAATAAAATAATAAAAAGGGAAATAACTATCATTCAAAATTCATTTAATCAATTTCTGAAATTCATGTTTTTACTCTAACACCAGGGATAAGTCGCCAAAAGTTGAACCAATTGTTGTATTTCGCGTTAATTTATTTTTTAAGCATTACAAATATTTTTTTCATTTTCAAGATAAATATATTTTTATAATATTAAGCCTCATTTAAGCAGTCTTTCTTTATTATTATTAATATTGTCAGTAGTTATTTTCTGCTATTATTTGCAAGATATTTGTAATATTTCTTATAGATATAGCCATTTTAAATCTTTTAGTAATTATAATTTTCGCCAAAAACAGCTACTGGCAACCCTTTTGTCAAAAATAACCGAAAAATACGAAATTTACTACGAAAAATCAGAGTTATCCCTGTAAATTTGAATCATAAACCTTCGGAAAAATATTTCTTATCGAATGATACAATCGGCAAAAAATCCATCGGGTAGTTTTTGAAAACACTCGTTTGGAAGTTTCAGAACTTCTGCTTTATAATATATATGATATATATAAGGAAGGTACACCAAAAGAATAGTTTATAAATATTGGAAATGAACAGAAATATATATTTCTGCATGTTTTCAAATTGTTTTGAAATTTCTGAATCAGCATACTTCTAATCTAAACTTGAAGATCTTAAACATTATAGAAATATAAATTTCTTGACATAGATTTTCATATTTCTGGTAATTATAATTGTATATATATTGTAAAAATCTCAATAAAATAAAAGGGGGCAAGGTTAAAAATGAACTAGTTCATTTTCGACCTAATCACTTTACGGGCACGTGTTTGCTTCAACTGATGACCAGCTGCTAATATCTTTATTTCGAAAAGTTACCTCTGAATTGTTTTTACTTATGATGACTTTTCACATAGTTATGTTGTTTTTATTATTACATATGTGCAATTTGTATTGATGATATGCTCAATCTATCTAATAATCTATATATGGTATATAAATATTTTTTTTTGCATATTTTTTTAATTCATCCAAATAGTCCGAAAATTGGGTTAATACCCTCTGTATCGCTTTTGAATATTTCATATACATTTTCATAACGTAATTCCATTTTTTTATTTATTTACGAGTTTTATGTTTTGAAAATACTTTATATACTTGAAGTTAAAAATTTCTATCTCAAAAATGCATTCTCTATCGGCATTACTGATAAACCTTGTCTATAAAAATCCAAAACCATATATAGGAAATAATTCTTGTGAAACATTATAAGTGCCGAGATAAAAGTAACGAAAAAGGAGGTGGGTCAATAAGGGCCATTTTTCTCCCATCAGAACCTAGACGTGACATACATTTTTTTCATTAGTATACCTCACAACAAGTAAGAAAATAATAATATCTTGGATGAAAGTTTAATAATTGATGAGAAAATAATATATATATTTAAGTAAACATTATGTGTTTTAATGAACATAAACACAATTGTCATTATTTTTAATCCGTATAATCAATAGTAAATACAACAATAAGCGTAAAGTTAAGATAAATAGAACTTACTAAGATTATTATTTCAATACATGAAAATCGGGAAGAATAAATAACAAATAATAATAATAATAATAATCATACAGTTTCAAACTTTTTGGATAATGTGCTTTAGATTATTTTCGTTATTGATTTCTTCACCAGAATCATTAATGGACCATCCAGCGGTTGCGTCAAGTACAGTATATGAACATATTCGATATTTGGTTTTTTAATTTTTATTGAGCGATTACAGTAGTATTGTAAGCCAGAAACCATAATATGAAAACGTTCTACAGTGTTTTTGAACAACGTTCTCAATCAAACCCTGGTTTTCATATTTTACAGAAAGTATTGTTATTTTTCTTATATTAAATATTGTAGACAGGACACAATGATAGAGGCCAGTTCTAAGTTTTCAAATAACATTGCAAAGAAACTACGAGATGACCTCTTTATTGAGGAATGTATTTTGGACTTTACAAGTTTAAAGATATCGTTAAAATGAGAATATAGATTTCGGAAAAGTGTTCCGGTGTATCAAAAACGAGGCCTTCTTTGCTACATTTCTCATATTGGTTTAAATATTTTCATGCATCACATTTCATGCATCGATGTATTCTCATTTACAGGACTTAAATCTTGCAGAGTCAATTTACCGATCAAGTAATATGAGTTTTACAGCATCGTTTTCGCGACGAAATATAGATGTAAGTTTCTATAAAAGGCTTGAGTTTCAATAGTTTTTGCTACAATAACGAGGCAGTTTTAACTTTACATACTATACAACAAGTGTTAGAATTGTGAAAATGAGATATTGATTAAATGTATAATAGGTTTCTTATTTGTGGTCTCTTCGACAGTAAACGTTGATGCATAATCTCTTATTGTTACATCAAAAGAAGAAATAAAAGTATTTAGAGCATGAAGAGCACAAAATACATATTATTTGTATTTAGATGACTACTTAGAACCGCTCTGTAAATCTCAGTTTTTCGAAATCTAACAAGGGGACCACCAGACATGGTGCTCGTAGATTTTGATGATTTCAAAGTATGTTGTAGGGGTCATACCACTATATTCTGGTGAAAAGGTTCCTTCAAACGGGCCTTGGTTTTTGAGAAATTGGGGGTCAAAGTCCAGCGTATATTTCAAATACCTAATTGTACAACATCTGAATGTCAATTCGTGGCGTCGGTCGTGCCAAAGCACGTGTCTGTGGATCGAAATGTTGTGAGTTCAAATCCATCCTCGGCTTCTATTTTCTTTTTTACTTATATTTATATTTTTTACATGTTACAAATTTTAAGCAGAACTGGGAATTCTACAGCTTTGTACCTTTTGATATTTTCTGTGGATCGAAATGTTGTGAGTTAAAATCCATCCTCGGCTTCTATTTTCTTTTTTACTTATATTTATATTTTTTACATGTTACAAATTTTAAGCAGAACTGGGAATTCTACAGCTTTGAACCTTTTGATATTTTCTGAAGAGGACAGTTTACTTTTTCAATATTTTACTATTACTATTATTTTAAAAAATATGGCTCAAATGGTGAGCTGACTGCAGTTCAGGGTTCAATTAAAAGTACATTTTGCAACAAATAATTAAATAAAAATGCATACTTAATTAAAATTTTGAAAAAGTATAAGAAAATTTTAATATTTTAAAATCTCCACAATTTTAAATAATAATATTTTTAGATTAATCAATCACCTTTTTTTTTTCCAAATGTGTATTACACAATACTGCGCATTGATTTTTAGATAATGTAATGCTACATTTAATATATATTTTTAATTGATATAAGTTGTACAAAGTGGTGAAATCTAGCACATCTTCATACATACTTTTATTAATAACAATTATAATAATAATAACGTTAAGTCTAATTTCATTCGCATATTCAACACATATATAACAATCAAATTGTACAAAACATTTTAAATATCTGTATCAAATACAAAAAAAAGCCTTAACATTTTGAAACATGAAAGCGAAGTAAATATAAACATAGAGGTAAAAAAAAGTTTAAAGTTATCATTTGTGTGGGAATTGCGTAGGGTGTATTAACAAAATTTACAACATGTCAAGATATGATTGTCGTATGGATGAAAAAGAGGTATTAAAATATTCACAATTAAACAAGATTTCATTTAATGTTTCAAAACAAAAATCGATTTTTTCATCAATTTTGGGGTAAACTGTCCCCTTAATAAATTAAGTTTACGTTCATGAACTTTCAGTGAAAATCAGTATTTTTTACTGAAATTTTTAAACTAAACGCAAATCCAATTTAATTTATGTGAAACTTTTTAAAACTTCCATAATTATATTCCTTGAATACTTAATTCGTTATAAATATGTTTAAAAATACATTAAAAGATTTTAAAAAAA
The DNA here is from genome assembly GCA_964019185.1 of Maratus speculifer. NCBI lineage: Eukaryota > Metazoa > Arthropoda > Arachnida > Araneae > Salticidae > Maratus > Maratus speculifer. The sequence goes on along the minus strand of OZ025297.1, from coordinate 18,397,713 downwards.
TGTTTAATCATCTTTTGTATAAGTGCAAATATATGATCAATAAAAAGAAATCTTTATATTATGGAGGAAAGGAAAGCAGACTAAAAAAGAAAAAAAATAGTATTTTTATATATATCGTAAATTTTATTAACAGGCGATTTTTTGAGTCCAGTTGAATTACGGAAAGAGTGTTTTGATTTGCAATAAAAATAAATGTAATCAGTCACTTCTTATTTGTGCAAACGATAAATCTGGTTGAGATTGAACTTGTACTTGTGAGATAAATGTGTTTACAGAAAACTGGAAAATTGAAAATTTGAATAGCTGGTAACAACTTGCATTTTAGCATTACTGTATTAATATTTTATTACTCTTTCGAAAATACGCATTACTTGAATTATCTAATCCTATAAACGTTTAAGAAATTTCACGCGAAAATTATTTTATATTATTTATACAAAAAAAGGATAAATTTTGATTTAAAATGGTATAAAATGAAATAAAAAAGCGATAGAAAAAAGAAAAATAATTATTTCAGAATTGTGCATAAAGTATAAAATATAGATAATATTTAAGAAAAAAAGTTCTAGGCTTAAATTAGTTTTGCTGTGTTATCAAAAGAAATATTAGTTTAAAACATGCAGAAAAAAATAAATTTTCATGGACAAATTCAAAAAGGTAAATGCAATATTTATTATTTTATTATTTACTAGCTGACCCGCCCGGCGTTGCCCGGGTGCATGATAATAATATCAAACGAACCTGAAATTTGTGATTTTATCTCTAATTCGAAATACGTGGCCACTGACTGTGAGAAAAATCGGTTTAAAAAAATAAACAACTGAATTTAGAGTAACAAATATTTAAAACGACTTCAATGGAAAACAGAGGAGGAAATATGTGTTCAACAATTGCGCAATTTTCGCGTTAAAATGCTGATTTTATCCGTAAATATCACTGTTCAGTCACGTAACTTTTTTTTTCGCCTCGAAATCCTAAGTGTAACATTTTGATTTTCAAACAAATTATATCTCTCCTAGATCCGACTATACCTTAATTAAAATCAATAATCAATGATTAGGTAAAAGGTTAATATATAGTAATGTAGTTTCAGATCCATAGAACAAAATTAAGTATATTTCAATTAAAACGTGTGTAATATTCAACCTGTGGATAAAATCCTAACCCTAACCTAATTGTAATGTAATCGCAAACTATCTGTAACCTAACTGCAACTTAACCTGAGCCAAACTTAAATATATCATAAATGTAACCTAGTCATCACCTTATCATAACTTATCAATTTTCTGACCGTAACCTAACTACAATTTACCTTAAACCAACTGTAACTTAATCATAACCTAACTATAACATAACCGGAATTTAAATATAACGTTAGACTAACCGAAATATAATTGCAACCTATCTATAACCCAAATGTAACCTAACTGTTACCTAACCGTAGCCAAATTCTAAATTAATTAAAATTAACACTAAGTCTTAACTAACAATTCTAACCGCGTACATGTTACAAAGTACTTTAGTTCCACTTTTCACCACTACGGGGCGCAGTATATTTTGTACGAAAATCTGATATGGATCACCGCCACCTGCGGTCGGATATAATAAGCTTGCAATGCACGATTTGCAGAGTGCTTTAGTTTCACTTGTCATCACCCGAATAGGCATTTTTTCGTAAACAAACCTAAATCCGATCGATAATCCGATTTTCATTCTTTCCGTAGATATATTACCCAACGGGATGGGGATACAAACAGCAATTTATGAAATTTGTTGAAATTTCTATTCAGAAATAATGATAACCACCACGCAATTAAGAGTCCAATATTAAAAATTAGAATCTCCTACACTGCTGCTGCATGCTCTGTAAAATATGTTAGTTCTATTTTTCATCTCCAGGAGCTCACTAATTCCTTCATAAACCTATATCCGAAGGAAACTCCAGTATTAAGCGAATTCGTACATATATTAGTCGAGAGGGTGGTAAAATCCAATAAGAATTTAAGAAATTTAATGAAATTATTGTTCGGAAATAACCCCTACTTATAAATTAAGGATGAAATATAGTCTGTGCAAATATCCTACACAGATTCCCACTACCTGCAGCACTGCGTGGCAGGTGTGCGTTAAACTCGGAACAATTTTTAGTATTTAAAAGCGAAAAAAAAAGAACAATGAAAAAATGTGTTTAAAAATAAAAAGTCATGCATCAAGTACAGATTATGAAACACTATCCAACACATTCAGAATAATGTAAAAAACTGCACCTTTTAAAAATTTAAGATATTGCGTCTCATTTCACCATGTGAAAATACATTAAGCATTTCAAAACCAAATTCCAGCTGTTTCCATCTGCATTCGGAAAATGATCCGAAAATTTTAGAAGCCCTGTATATGATACACATCGATAGGTACATATTAACACCATGCATTCCAAAATTTAATTCATTTAAGAGATACACATATTTCAATTGAAAATTCCCCTTCAGCAATATCCTCTAATGAGGAGAATGGTAGGCAAATACTTTTGTGCTGCCCTGTATATGATGTATAGAATTTATATGTAAAGTGTAATGTGGAAAAAAAGTATTTACATTTAAAAGCGTATACCGAATTTTAAAACGTACTCTTCAGCAATTATTAAGCAAAGACAGTATTGTAACCATTGCTTTTGTGTGTCCCTGTAAATTTATTTTAAAATGCTGTAAATGCTCTGTTTTAACGTAACCGTAGTTAAATTAATTGATTTATATTAGTTTGAATACATTAGAAATAGCGGAATGTCATTAAAGTAGGCTCCAAACGATTTTTACCCATATATCATAATGTAATCGAACTCTTTTGAATGTCCCTGTAAATGAATCATTAGTCATACATACTTTATAAGCAATACCAAACATGCTTTGGTGACCCTAAATAATAATCCTTATCAATTGCATGAAAATCCGACTATAAATATAGTAGGATTTTCATGCAATTGATATAAATCTTATTTAGGGTCACCAAACGCTGGAGTTAGAGCGTGGACAGACGGACCGACAAACCAAATGCATAAGCACTTTTCAATTTTCTTGGAAAGTGCTAAAAAGACAGATATTTCTTAAACTACGATAGTTTACTATAATCACTATGTAAAAATACCCGATAACCGCTTCCAAGTCGCCAATGCTCCTTTATCTTTAGAAACATCCGAAAACAATTTATTTTCCATTTACAGTTTATTTAATATATAAAGCATTTCAAAACCGAATTTCAGCTGTTCCCATTTACATAAGGAAAATTATCCGATTTTTTTAGGAACCTTGTATATGATATAGAGATTTGTAATGCAATATGCATTTCAAAATTTAATTCATTTAAGTGGTACATATATTTCTGAAAATTAGCCTTCAGCAATTTCCTCTAATAAAGAAAATGGTATGCGACTATTTTTGTGCAGCCCTGTATATCAAATATAGATTTTATATACAAAGAGTATTATGCAAAAAACTAATTAAATTTAAAAGTACATACCAAATTTTAAAACGTACTCTCCAGCAATTATTACGCAAATACAGTACTGTAGCTGATTTCTTTTGTGTGTCCCTGTAAATCAACAAAAATGGCTATGGTTTGTGTGTTTAATTTAATCGTAGTGAAAGCAGTTCATTTATAGCCGTTTCAATACATTTTAGAAAGCGAGATATCATTAAAATACTCGTCAAACAATTTTTCCCTATATACGGTAATGTAATCGATTTCTTTTGAGTGTCTCTGTAAATGAACCAATATTCGTACATATTTCATATGCAATACCAAACATGCTTTAGTGATCCTAAATAAGCTTTATCAATTAAGTATATTTACGGGATTTACAGTCTGGACAGACGGACAGACAAACCGAATGCATAAGTACTTTTCAACTTTGTGATAAAAAACACTTCTGAGATTAATATATATATATATATATATCATTAATATTTTCGAAAATGATAATTTAAATTATATTTAAAATGTTTTCAATATCTTATTTAATTTCAATATGAAATTTAATTATTTCTAATTTCCCAATTTCTTTATTTTAAAAGCGAACATTTATTTTAATAAATAATAATAGAACAAAGACAATTTTAAAAATTTGCTATTTCTTCTTAAAATATGCTTTAGTTGTAAATCATTTCTTTCAATTCGTCTTATAATACAAAATCCCATGGAGGATTGAGATAGGTGGAGGTGAAGTAAGGATCAAAAAGGTTTGCAATATTAATCCATTTATCGCTCAAATTTTAATGTTCCAAACAAAAGGACGTGGAAGGAATTTTGTATTATAATACGAATTGAAAGAAATGAATTACAACTGAAGCATATTTTAAGAAGAAATAGCAAAATTTGTGAATGGTCTTTGCTCTATTATTATTTATTAAAATAAATGTTCGCTTTTAAAATAAAAGAAATTGGAAAATTAGCAATAATTAAATGTCAAATAGAAATTAAATAAGTATTGAAAACATTTGATGTGAACTAAAAATTGTATAACTAAAAGTTTCCTAATTTAATACAATTTTAAATACTTTATAACGTAGATGAAAAATGTTTATGACTTAATAATTGCATGTAAATAAATATTTAAAATATAATGATGAAAACATTCTTTTAAAATCATGTATGAAAACTTAAGTAATAAATATTAATCTAATGTATAGATTTCTGACTGCAGACGATTTTAAGATATTAACAGAAAAATGTTATATTTTCAAGCAAAACTTTAAAATAATATTCTATATTGATATTTAAAACACATATGATAAAATAATTAATAAATTCTTACCGGTGAAGCGATAGATTAGTTCTTTTTAAAAAATAATGGCAAAAATATACGGGTTTAAACCTGTTTCAATTGATAGGCGTGTCAAAGCACGTGGTTTTATTTGGACTTAATGTTACTTAATGTAGGGTTACATTTTAGCATCACCCCCAGAGATAATACTTCCCCTCCACCTATCTCATTCCTCCATGACAAAATTCCTTCCATTTCCTTTTGTTTGGAATATTAAAATTTGAGCAATAAATGGTTTTACATTCAAACCTTTTTTCAGACTTACTTCACCTCCACCTACCTTATTCCTCTATGGTCATCGTCTTGAAACATCAAATACTCCAATGTCATTGTTACACCGGCTTATCTGATTACTTCTGCGAAAATTTTTACTCAACCAACCAACCGTAAAAGAATGAAAGAGAAAAAAAATGGGGAAAAGATGATTTTTTATGAGAGTGACCTCTCGATTTTAATTAATTACTCAGTTAATAATTGGAATTTCGAAATTCTGAGCGTCAGGTGCATCAGGAGAGATATTGGGCTACTCTCAGAAAAATTTGGAGCTTCGTACGTACCGCAGTTTTCGCTAACTATCGCAGACACACACACACACACACACACACACACAGACAGAGCGATTTGTTATTTTATTAATATAGATTATTTATTATTTAATATTAAGAAAATATAAAAGTTGTAGCAATTTCTCTAGTAATAAAAATACTTAAAATTTGTAACGTGTAAAAAACTAGTCGTTGGAGGCCACCGTAATACTTACCCATCATGGATATGCATAGTATAATAATATACGAAAACATAACATATGTAAACAAATTATAAATGCATTACAGTTCCAAAACAAAATATAAACGTATATTTAAGTATTTTAAACACATATTCATGCTCTATTAATGAATTTATGATCAACCAATTTCGATAAATTGTATGAAACGCCAAACTACTCAAGTAGCACTGAATTGCGTAAAAGAAACATCCTTATAACTCCAAAAATAATAATCATATTCACTAACGGTTTCTTGCATCGAATTAAGTATCTTATTTCTAATTAAAAGATATCTTTCAATTGAAATTTGGATGAAATACAGGGTCATGAAAAATCAAAGAATGTGGAAAATAGGATTAGAAATATCTGAACAACTAATAATCCGATTGATTTCGTATTTTATGCAAAATTTGCGTTATTTTATTGCCTTTTACTTTCACTCCTCAAAATAAAAGAATTCGAAAATTTTTATGTACCTTTCATCAGAAAGAATTTTTCGAGAGTCCGAAAAAATAGTTCCGGATAATCGAGGTTACTGATATTAAATAGGCTTCGTCCCATTCTTACATACTAAGCACATACAAAATTTCAAATCTCTATTTCAATTTGTTTGGAAGATAGAGCGGTTACAGACAGACAGACAGACAGACACACAGACGGACGGACGGCAAAATTTTTTTTCTAAAAATATATTTTTCGGAATCTCCAGTGTCCGAAACTGTAAATCCGTCAAAAAAAAATTTTCGATTTTCAAAACGATTGCAAGACTTACCCTATACTACGTATGATGGGTAAGTAATATAAATATAAGTAAATAGAGACCGAGGCTGGATTCGAACTCACAACCTTTCGATTCACAAACACGTGCTTTGGCACGGCGCCAGGAATTGACATCGATATGTTGTACAATTAGCTATTTGAAATATACGCTGAACTTTGACACCCAATTTCTCAAAAACCAAGGCCCGTTTGAAGGAACCTTTTCACCAGAATAATTGGTGGTATGACCCCTATAACATACTTTGAAATCATCAAAATCTGTGAGCACCATGTCTGGTAAGCACCCTTGTAAGTATCGATGTAACTTTTCTGCTAGAACAGATACGAAAAGTTTTCTGCGAGACTTTACAATTATGATATTGGCATCCAAGCATTATTTATTAGGAATTTTTTTAATAAATATTTACGAAAACCATTTTAGAAAACAACATTGACGTCTGAACAACGTTAATACTTTTTAAGTACGGCGAAAGAAGTCTGAACGTGCTCCGATAGTAGTGCATTTGATTCTCTCACATGATACACTTTTTTTCTTTTACAGGTAGAAGCGCACACTGAACCCAAATAAAATAATGCTCATATAAAAGCTTATAAAGAGTAGAATCAGTGCATGTCAAAGTTAATTGGGTTCATCGAGCTCCTCTTAGTAAAAAAGTAATTCAAAGACGCAAAAAACATCAAAAATCCAGAAAAAATCCAAAACACTCTACTTTCGGGCTATAATTTCCATGACTTACTATTTTATTTATCACGTAAAACTTATATTAAACAAACCTACATATCTTTAGCTATAGGAAGCCACACAACAATAATCTGAATTCGAAACTTTTTTTCCGGGTATATGATGAGCGAAAAATATCCCTTATTGATCCACCTCCTTTCATATACGTTACTTATAAATTATCATGTATATGAAATGTCACTTATTTATATAAGAATGTCATTATCACATACATACTTATAAAAATTATGTATAATTTATAATTTTAAATTTAATTAAAAATACTGTTTATAAAAATTAATAACTAGTTAAAAAGTTTGAACAAGAAAACCGCGAAATAATCCTTTTAATGAAGGCAAAAAATAAGAATACACTGTATCAAGTTATTTCAATTTAAGCAAAATCAAAGCAAAAGTTTGCTTATGTTCACCAACATTAAGATATATCTTCATAAATGTAATGACTTCTGTAACTTCTTATTTGGATAAATGTGAATTTGATTAGAGTGCATTACGTTATAGTTCCCAATCACAACAGATAATAAATAATTTTAAATTATACTATTTGTCAACAAACGGTTCCTACATTTTGCTATTTTTATATAAAATATAAAGTATCTTTCGATAAATGCATACAATCTTTTTTTATCAAAATTAATTTCAAAATAAAAACTATACACTGTTAAAAATCTTGTTCTAGTTTGAACCAAATAAGTTTGAATAAGTGATAATTTTGATGTTTAGCTAGAGAAGTGTTTCAAAAATTTGTACTGTACACTGTTAAAAATCTTGTTCTAGTTTGAACCAAAAAAGTTTGTTTTTTAGTGCTCAATATCTGCCACCATAAGATTGAACCAACATTTGGAGCTTCCTAGTTCAACCTCGTTCCAACTATTGGAACTATGCTTCAATGGGAGCTCCAAATTTTGGTTCAAGATTTCACCATCTTGCGGCGGCAGATATTGAGCACCAAAAAACAAACTTTTTTGGTTCAAACTAGAACAAGATTTTTAACAGTGTACAGTACAAATTTTTGAAACACTTCTCTAGCTAAACATCAAAATTACCACTTCTAACGAAACCGTTTTTATTGTCTTGAAAATTTGTTGTACCAGGAAAAAGATTGTTGATAAAAATTACATAATTTCTCCAGAAAGGCATTTATTGATATTTATTGGTAAGATAAATCATCTGACTCAGTAATCTTCAGTATTTTTTCTAAAGAGCAAATTGTCTTTTATTTATTTTTTTAATGTGTAATTTTAAAGGTACTATGTAGAAAATGTTTTAAAAATGTTTTGCATGTGTGTTTTTGTAGTGCTCTAAACTGTGTGATTTTAACAATGTGTAGTTAATTTGGTGACAAAGTATTATGCAGCACAGCACTATTGTAAGAAAATATTTTCATCAAAACTACAGTCGACTCTCGTTAATTCGAAATCGGATAATTCGAATCTTCGCTTAATTCGAACTAAACATGACGTTCCGAAATTTTCACTGTCAGAATAACGTTAAAATTTTTCATTAAATCGAACTCATTTTCTCTTGACTTCGTTTAATTCAAACTAACGAGAATTTCAATTTATCATTTTTCTTTTCTTTCTCACGGATTTCAGATTATTTGAATAACTTTCTTTCCTTGTTTTTTTTTTTTTTTTTTTTTTTTTTTGTAAAAATTGTTCCGATCGAATACACATATAACTCCATGCATTTGATATCCACTTTCTTAATGTCCCGCCTGCCCATCAGTGACGCTTTAAATTTTTCTTCCATTGTGCTTGTTTCTAATCTTTTAATTAATTTATGTATTTATACATTCTAATTTAATTTTAAGTCATATTCTAATGAAAACAGACGAAACAAATTAAAAAACACTATAACATTAATTCCTTTGTAATAGTACCCTAATAAGCATGTTTTCATTTCATACTTTCCGTAATTCGAACTTCGGATAATTCGAACTTTTCTTATGGTCCCGACGAGTTCGAATTAACGAGAGTCGACTGTATTTACAGCACTATTTCAACACAATTAGCAATTCTATTTTTAGAATTTGTTTATACATACAGCAGATAGCAACACTTTGCAACAAATTAAGAACAAATTTCTAAATAACAAAACTTTTGCAGCATATTAAGAACACTATCAGAACATCAAAAATGTTTTGTGTATGATGTTTTTTAATTCACACACACAAAAAAAGATTGTGCTGACAAAAAATGTTTTAAAATGTATTAATTTTTGAGAATTTGCAGCGTATTTTAGACATTAACTGTGCTTTAGATATCGCGATTAAAAGTAAAATAACAAGAAACGTAAATGACACTTTTTTGTAATGATACCCTGCACCTGAACGTAAATAACACCCCACTAAAAATAATCTTAAGCTTATCTGAAGAAATAGCCACTTTCTACAGAAATTTTACAAAAATTTGAAGAAAATTTGCCAGTGGCGCAGCTAAGGGGGGGGGGCAAGGGGGGCGTCCGCCCCGGGCGCCGAGGCCTACACTGGAAAAAAAAATCAAGAGGTTACTAAAAATTTCTTAGTAAATTTGTATTCCACAGAATTTTTTAGTAACCATTACAAACTTTTTTTTGCAAGTGAAACAAGCATTTCTTTTGTAAACTGAACAAAAGAATTTTTTGTATAACTTAAAAATTTTTAGTATGAGCCACCAAGCAAATTTTAGTAATAGCTCCAAAATTCTTTTTAATAACCATTACGGGCAGGAGCTTCCTTCGAGCTGCATCCAGACTTCTGAAGCGGAAGATTTTCGGCAAAACCGCAATAGATGGCAGCACCAAACATTGCTACCTGCTCCGACGGGATTTTCATAATCCCTTTATTAACGAGACACTACATACATTCGGGGCGTAGTTGGCGGTGGCAAGTTTCGAACCCGGGACCTTTTAGCCTTGAATCCGTTACTATAACCATTATGCTATCAAGGCCACACCAACTGAGTTTTAGTAAGAGCTATTAAAAATATAAAACTATTAACTCTATTCGTTGCTAACTTTTTTCTAGTAATTCTTACAGATTTTTTTGTAACCTACTAAGATTACTAAAACTTTTTTAGTAATTACAAGGATCACTAAAGTTTTTTTAGTAGATCAACCCTTTTTTTTTACAGTGTAGGGGCGCCAAATTGAGAGAAATTTTTATATATCTATATTGGGATGGGAGCGCAAAATTTCTTGCTGGCCCCGGGCGCCAAAAAACATAGCTACGCTACTGAAATTTGCAGACTTAGCTTTATCTTTAAAATATCTGCAGAATTTTTTAAGATATTCTTAAAAATATCTGCATAATGGGCCAAGTACCTTCGGATTTAACACAGATTTTGGGCCAAAAAGCTATAGATTTTCTTCAGATTTTTTTTAGTGGGGCACATCGCAAATAATACATCTCAAAATAATTTTGAGGCTATGCTACAGCGAAAATGTTATACATAAGTTTTATTTAACCTCGTTATATGGGTCATTAAAAAAAAAGAAAAACTTGTACCATCTGTGTCCCCCAAATTTAAGAATTTTTAATAACTAAAATAAAGTTTTAAAAATAAAATTTAAGCATTTAGATTACTTGTCTGACTGTTTAGAGTAAATGTGGTCTAAATATTATCAGAAATTAAAAACAATATTAGTGTAGTTATGGTTTCAATGTGTCAGCTATAGCTAAAATGCTATGTACCCTCTTCCCTTTTTACTTTTTCAACTGCTATAAAATTATAAATCAAATGTCAAAAGTGTTTATTTTTTTCAGTTGGGACAATTGTTGTATGTCTTATCTGTAGCATAGACCATGTAATATATCTTTTAAAACTTGTTTTTTTTATATAAAAATGGAACAATTTATTGTTGTCCCCAGACTTTTTCCCCTCTGTTACCATATTTATTGTAATAAATTATTACCACTAAATGTTCAACATAAGGTTCTCAGTTCTTCGAACAGTCTATTTTCAGATGAGGCCAACAATTTTTAAATTATTAATTTATTTTCACCGTGATGTTGAAGTAAGGAATTTACAAGATAAGGATGTTATATTCAGTTTCCCCTCTGTTTCCAGCTTTATTTATGTGAAAAAATTTTTTTTATACTTTTATAAAATTTTAACCATAAGATCAAATGGGGCTTCTTAAATAAATAGGCTTAGTTTTTCTTGTTTTTAATTCACTTTGTGCTACTAAAATTATTTGTAGTTTTTTTCCCCCTCTGTTAACATTCCCCTCTGTTACTATGCTTATGGTAACAGAGTGGAACAAAATGTAACAAAGTAAAAAACTACAAAAAAAAAAAAAAAAAAAAAAAAAAAAAAAAAAACAAGTTTATTTGAACATTATTCTTGAAGGCTGCGCATTCTCGTTTCATGTTCTTAGAACAGAATTAAAAATATGCATTTTTCTTTTTAAATATAAAATAGTAGTTTTTGTGGTGAGCTAGTTGCCATAAACATTAGACTTTAATTTTCTCAAACAAAATGCTTCTTTAATTGTAGTCATTTATACTTATGAATCAATACTACTTATTTATGAAAAAATTATGCAGCGTGAAATACCACTATTTTCGAAAGCCTTTAATTCATGTTTGGTCTGTTTCAAATTTTAGGATATCTTATAACACAAGATACAAATGTATTAAAGAAGAAAACATCATTATTTAAGTAGAAAAGAATTTATAAAAAAAAGATACACCGCGTCAAATACTACTATTTTCAAATAGTAATTTCTGTAAAAATCGTTATTTCTTGGGTTAAAGCGTCATACATTTGGCACGCGAATTTGTTAAAATTTGAAAATCTAAGGCGAGCTGTTTGAAATTGAAACACAGATTATAACATGTGATAAAAATTTATAAAAACAATGCCACGTGAAATACCAGTATTTTCGAATAGTAGTTTTTTGCAAATATCTTAAATTATGTCTTGATCTGTTTGAAACATTGAAACTCTATGATATTTTTATAACACATAATAAAAATTTACATAAAAAATTGCCTAGTCTAATTCCACTTTTTTGAATAGTATTTTTTTCAAAAATCTTAAATTCTTGCTTTAAAGCACCACTACCTCGACTAATATATGAAGAATTTTTTTTAACTAAGCAGTGCGTTTGTCATAGCACGATATAAATTTACAAAAGAGAATGCCCCGCCAAATACCACTATTTTCCAATAGTAATTTTTGTAAAAATCTTAAATTCTTGCTGGATATGTTAACATTATGATCATATACAATACATGATATAAACTTATAAAAAAGTATGCCACATCAAATATCACTCCACTATCAATCAGCGTTCCCTTCGGTTCCTTTTTTCCACTCTGTTACCGTCAATTTAAGCTGGTTTATTTCACTAAAAAAATTATCCATCATCATTTTGAATAATTAATTGTGTAACTTTAACTTATATTTTATTTATGTAACATTTTTTATAATTTATTTAACTAAAAAAAATGTGAATGCACATTTAATTGAAACTTATGATTTTTCCAAAAAAGTAACAGAGAGGAAATCCTTTGTATTTTTACAAAAATAAAAATAATCATAACGTAACAACAGTTAGGATTTTCTGAAAGTAGCAATCATGTAATTAAAGAAAACGGGATATTTACTGTTTTAGGTGTTTTATTTTTTATAATAAAAATTTTTGACTGTTGGTAACAGAGGGGAACATTTTACTGTTGCTAGTTCATACTTTATTTTTTATTTGACTTTCCAAATCAAAAAGTGAACTGCTGTTTTCAGTTTTATACACAAGAAATATTTTAGTATCATCTACTATTTTTATAAGTTGTATTTAAAAAAAAATTATTCGTGAAAAAATTTCCCAAATGTACAATTTTTTTAAAATAACCCATATCCTTGTTTACATATATGGATGATTTATTTTATAATAATTATATTGCTGTCAAAAATACAAAGAGCAAAAGTTTTATAAGAATTAATTTACTACGGAAGCCTACATCAAGAGAAACAAGAATTTATGATTTAGATGCAGTGATAATGTTAATTCTGATGTACAATTACAGGTATAAAAATGTTTTCAAGCAATGCTTTGGCAGTCAGTGTTGTTGGATTATTTTGTAAAAAATCATTTATATTTCATAAAAATAATATCAGATACATAACATATTTTAAATTTTTATAAATAATAGAAATGTAATGCAATAAACTAAAATTAATAATGCACTGACGACTATATTGGTATACTCGTATCGAATTTAGTATGTTTGGATCAAAAATAAACATATACTTCCTTAATTTTGAAACGCTACAGGATAGCAAGCACAAATAAAAAGGATAAAATTTCCTGGAACTACTTTGACTTTTACTGGCCTTATAGTTACTAATTTGCATTCTCCAAATTTCATCAATTTGGCGGAAAAAAAAGGAAAACTGATTTTGTGGAAAATATCATAACAATAGTTCATTTCATATGTATATGTTTTATTCTATGCTTATTTTCGGAATAATGTTTTCAAAAATTCAAATGACGTTTATTTTTATCTCTTTATTTTTTTCGGACTTTTTTTTTCTATTGCAAAAAATAAAACACTGTGCGAATGAAAAAAAGAAAAATAAAAACAACTTTCGTTCATTTTAAAGAGTTCTCTTGTAAAATCTTTTGTTTAATGTACTTCATTTTCTGGAACTATTTTGGCGGAAATGTTTTCTGTAGTATCTAATTTGTATTCTGTAAATAACTGCATTAAAAAAAATTAATCTCAATTATAAAACGATTTTCAAGCTGAAAAAAACATTTTATTTTCACTTTACTTCATTCCGTCTGTTTTTGTCATTTAAATCAAATAGATCCTTTTTAGTAGCTAAATATTTTTAAAGAACGCATTTTTGTTTTAGAACTCGCTTTGTACTTCTGAATTGTTGATGCGTAAAGACATTAAAAATTTCAGACATAAACACAATACATTTTTTTTCTTAATGAAAATTAACCAAAATCTTGAGAATACATAACAATTTTGCTTTAATAGTAATTATTTAATGATAATATGATGTACAATTTAAAGGATGATATCACATGTAATTTAATAAAATAATAATAACTTCAGCATTTAAATAATGAATTGATTGCAAATTTTATTTACATAATTTTTTCTACATAATACACCTGTCATAAATCATTAAATATACTTTATTAAGAATATATTCCTTATCCATTTTTTTGTGTAAATAAAAACGATATTTATACGTCTGAAATAAAAGTAAAAAATGGTAATCGATATTTCTAAAAAAATTGTAAAAAAATACGCTGTAAAACATTTGTGGTAACGTTACTCCATAAAATTGGTGGCAGCTACGATTTACACTTCATTGAGTAATTTTTCACTTACATAATGGTGTAATAAAAACATGCATTACTGGTGTAACATTGCAATGTTACACAGATTATATCGGTTAAAATACTCCACCAAACTGGACTGCAGCAAGACTGCCACCAGTTTTATGGAGTAACATTACTCAAATGTTTTACAGTGTACTTTAACCTTGATTTAAATGTTAATTTTGGAAAAAGAAATTAATAATTGGAAGACAACAGTAAGTGCATTCCTATGAAAATCAAGCAGATTTAAGACCTATTTCCTCGGAAACTACGCAACTTATTTAGATGAAATTTGTAATCCATATTTGATGGATTAAGCTTAAATGTTGCTGACAGACTATGGGTGAAATTTTTTTTGTACAAATAAAATTTTTATTTTAAAACGATGGAAAAATTTCAGACTTTTTTAAAACTGTATGCTGCATATGATCACATATTTATACTCTTCCATCATTTTTTCTGATCGAAATCACCCGAGTGGGTAAAGAATTAATGGGGTTTGCGGAAGAAAAGTACAATTTTTCCTTCAGCTAAAAAAAAAAAAAAAAAAAAAAAAATTGGACACTACTATCTTGATTGTTATTATCGCAGTGTTTTATGAAACACATGAATTAAATTATTTATATAATCACTTGAAAATAAAAAAAGTTAATTGTAATGAATTAGTATAAAATATGAAAGTAAAACTAATGCGAGTGTGATTTGCGTTCCAATCAAATCATTCCCAAGATTAAAAACGTCTGTCATACACTGTTAAAACTAATGGTGACACATTGCATCTTTTAGGAGTGAAAGGCTTGTCTCACTGGTGACACCCCTAAAGGAGCCAGAATGACACCTTTAATTAGGGTGAAAAGATGGCACCCTTAATCCAGAGTGTCCAATAATAAAAGGTTAAAAAATATACAAACCGACTTTTGTCCGTCGAAGGATTCGAACTCACAACGTCTGATTGCAAGCTCAGCGTTCTAACCGCTCGGCCATCGAGCTCACCTTCATTCACTCATAGCCATAGATTTTACTTGCCGTCACAGAAAACAGAAAGACACACGTCACAGCGCATGCGCATGGTTCCAGTCACCCGATGAGGTGCCACATTGCTGCTAAAACGAAGTGTATGGCACCTTATATAGCTCCAATCACCCAGTAAGAGACCTGTCGGCCCTGCAACCACATATCCAAGCCCCTATGACACCCTAGGGTTCCAAATGGCACCGGTTTGTCACCTTCACTTTTAACAATGTAGTTTTAGGTTTTAATACTATGATTTATGCATGTTTTTTCGCTTGAAGCAGATATTTGAATTGCCCCTGTACATATGTCACAATTATACCAGCGTGTGGAAAATAGTATATTTATTTTGACTTTTACAAACTATAAATATTTTTAACAGATGTAAATTTTTCAAGGGGTGAAAAAATATCTGTTTTAATTAATTTACCGATTTGAATAATCGTGTTTAAAATAATCTAATATAAATATTTTTGTTTCTCGAAGCATGACACTCATGTAGGCCGCAGGGTGGATAAAACTTGTCAGTTCTCAAACTTTTAAATTTTTATTTTTAAACTTATGTAAGCTTTTACTTTTTGTGAAATACATGTCTTCAAATAAATCTTATTTGATACATATGCGATATTAGATGTGTAATTAGTTCCTGAAGTTGGTAATTGTTCTAACTTGCTTTTTCAAAAAATAAACCTAAATAACACCACCGGTTTATTTCACATTTTCTCTATTATTCTTCACGTTATTATATTTATTTACATTTTCTTTACAACAATAGATACCAATTAAAAACACAATTTGGGTTCGTCATTATGCTTGTTACGATGCACAGATCTGATATCACTCCAGATTTATTTGTAGTAATAGGATATATTTAAAAAAAAATCAGTTCTTATTTAGCTTTTATGTACTTTGAAAAAAGGTCGTTTCTGAAACCAATAAGAAATAAAATCGTTACTTTACACCATTTTGTTTTTATTACTAATTTAAAACGCAAAATTCGCTGATTATTATATACATAAAATAATACTTAAGAGACAAAAAAAATACTTACTTGGATACTGAACGTAAAAATGCAATATTTGTTTTACATTTCAGAATTAATAAATAACATATAAAAATCAAACTATAAATATGTAGTTTGATACATATAATTTGAATCAATACGGACTACTATTAGAATCTATAACAAAATTATATATAATTTGAATGTAACATTGTAACAATCAATACAAATTACTACTACAGTCTATAATAAGTTTATATATGTAGTACATTAACTAATATTTACTACCTATACTTGACACACAATCAAAACTCTTTCGTTTATGCATTTTGAGTTCATTATTTGAAAACTACGCCAATTAATGTAACGGATAGATAAAAAGTTTTTCATTTAGAAAATGAATCTATGCAAATACTATCACTGAACTTTTAAAATGTTCTAGATGGTTTATAAGTATGATAGGCCTCAACAAAGATGTTAAATATAAATTTGTATGCTAAAAACAATTTTTCAAATGTGTGTAACCCATTTTTACTTTCTTCTATCTTCAATAGAAAAACGTATTGTAATCGAAATTTTTTTCGACTTCCGGTTTTCGACAGATTTACACGTTTTAGGGGGTCAGAGATTCCAAAAAACATGTTTTTACAAAATGTCTGTCTGTCCGTGTGTCTGTGTGTCTGTCTGTATGTCGCCATTCTACCATCAAAAAGTGTATGAAGTTATGCATTGAATTGAACCAAATTTTTTGTGAATGTTTTTGGCTGTGGCAAGCAGGTCCTCCTTCAGTTTTGAAATATTCCACCGGAAGGAATGCAATCGCGATTGTTGTGCCATTTTCAATATTGTACCGACCAAAAGTGTACGAAGTTATGTATCGAATTAAACCAATTTTTTTTTTTGTATCTGTATGACTATGGCTAGTTGGTCCTCTCTGAATTTCAAAAAAATCCTTCGGAAGGGGGCGCTGCAATCGCGATTTTTGTGCCATTTTCAATATTGTACCGACCAAAAGTACATGAAGTTTTGCATCGAATTTAACGAAATTTTTTGTGTAAGTGTATGGCTATGGCTAGTTGAATCGCCCTGAATCTGAAAAAAATCCGCCGGAAGGGGGCGCTGCAATACCGAATTTTATGCCATTTTCAATATTGCACCACATAAAGTGTATGAAGTTAGTTCTAGAACTGAACTAAACATTTTGTATATGATTATTTTTTGGTAAGGCAAGTAGGTCCTCCCTGAATTTTGAAAAAAAAATCTGCTTGTCATCGGCTCGTGCAGAGACGGAAATTCGTTTTTACTCCGATTAATTGATTGAAGCAGAAATTTAAGATGAAAATCAAAGTTGGTAATGTATTGAATTAAAATTATTAAAGCATTAAAATGAGTAACTATTTTTGTTAATATTAAAATGTATGTATGAGATAGAAGAAAGTTTTGGGATTGGCACATCCAACTAGTTTAAAATTAGGAAAAAATTACAATGGTATTTTTTGGAATATTTGTTGTTGTTGTTGTTTCTAAATTTAATTTTCATTGAGAGCGTATGTTTAATAATAAAAGTGTTTCGGTCCTCAAAGCAACAAGCTATCTATGCTTTCAGCTAAATGAAGCATGGTAAAAGGGAAAAAAATGCTGAAAGATAACATGACCAAAGTTATTACTTTCTTCTATCTTCAATAGAAGAAAGTATTGTAATCGAAATTTTTTTCGACTTCCGGTTTTCGACGGTTTTACACGTTTTTGGGGTCAGAGATTCCAAAAAACATGTTTTTACAAAATGTCTGTTTGTCTGTGTGTCTGTGTGTGTGTCTGTGTATTTCGCCATAATACCATCAAAAAGTGTATGAAGTTATGCATAGAATTGAACCAAATTTTTTTATATGCATCTATTTCAAACTTTTAGTTCCTTTTTTTGCACTATAAATTAAAATATTTCCATTATCTAGTCGTTTGGATACATTTTCTAAATAAATGTCTTTCATTAATATAAATATCTCTATGCAAAATTGTAATAATATTTATCTTTAAAATGATTCAATAGAAACAATTAAATGAATTCATTTGAAGATTGAAAATTTTAAGAAAAAGTCTAACGTAATAATTTCTGTTTTGTTACCGTAATCTATTATTTTAAAATTGCATTTCAGATATTCAATAAATTTTAGTAATGGAAGGATTTATACGATACTATGCAACTGAAAATGTAAATATGATCAAAGCTTAAACTCTACATTCAAATCATACTTCTTACATACATTTTTCATTAAAATTGATAACGGGTGAAAAGTAATAGTAAGTTAAAATGTATGAATCTGAGATAAGCTTGATTTAGTATGCAAATATGCTATTCTCTTTCTGATTGAAATATATCTTATTCTGAATGAATATAAAATTCCACATCCTTCCTGTTTCATATCATTTCAACTGGGTTAATACTGTTTTCGGATATATCTAAAATTTATATGCTTTATGAAAACCTTGGTATTATGTTTATCGATTTATTCGTAAGGGAAATGCATTATCATATAAAATACATAAGACATTTATTTTCCATTTTGCTTTTCTTTAGAAGATAGTTGCTTTTTTATATAATATTAAAAGAGTTATTAAAAAAATATATTTTAATCTTACTTCTGTCCATTATTTCACATCTTTATTTTTTTTAAATCGCATGTGTTGAATGAAAATAAAATGTGAGATGGAAATATAGTTATAATTTTTTTAATGTTTCGTAGCACTTAAATCATAATGCGTTATACACTATTCGTGTTAAAATAAAAAGCTACAAATCGTCCTAACAACCAATTCGGTTGACATTTGAAAATGCCAAGATAAGATGACGTAATGAGACATCGAATGATTCGATTGGGGTATCCGGCATGGTTGTGCGCGCGTAATTTTTTTTTTCCAACCACCTTCGTCGTTCCAAGGCCAAGCTCGCACTCTGATTGGTTATTGCTCTCAACACTGTTTTCACGTAACTTGGCGATAATCATACTTGGCCTAGCGATAGACTCTTCCGTCGAGTTTGATTTCCTTCCGAACCGAGTACGAAGTAAACCGAGTACAAAGTAAAAAGTTGTGTGTAAAAACTTTTAAAGAGTACAGCTTTCAGTAAGACATGTTCCATCCAATCCAATGCTTCAAGAGAAAAGTTACTTTGTACTCGGTTCGAAAGGAAATCAAACTCCTCGAAGGAAGTATCTATCGCTACGCCAAGTATGATTATCGCCAAGTTACATGAAAACAGTGCCGAGAGCAACAACCAATCAGAGTGTGAGCTTGGGCTTGGAACGACGAAGGTGGTTGGAAAAAAAATTACGCGTTGTCCGCTTATGTGGTCACTTGAGCTTAAAAAGAAGGAAAATATGACAGTTTTGTGTTTCGTCCTATTGGCGAGATAGTGCGTGTGAGGATATCACAAATTTCCAATTCCGGAATTCGCCCATTGAGGAAGAGGGAAGTGTATTCAGATTTATTGCTATCCCAGATTTTAATCAGCGCTGGCCTGTCCCGTAAGATACTTTGACTATATTCTGAAAGCCCGGTTCGCGGTCCGTTCCCTGTACGGAACTCAGGCTAATCCCAGGTGCGGGCAGATTTCTAGATAGAACCCACTGCATGATTTCTCATTACTCAACTTTGTAATATTTTCAATTTTTAAGCTGTTTCTGGCTAATCCCAGGTGCGGGCAGATTTCTAGATAGAACCCACTGCATGATTTCTCATTACTCAACTTTGTAATATTTTCAATTTTTAAGCTGTTTCTAGCTAATCCCAGGTGCGGGCAGATTTCTAGATAGAACCCACTGCATGATTTCTCATTACTCAACTTTGTAATATTTTCAATTTTTAAGCTGTTTCTGGCTAATCCCAGGTGCGGGCAGATTTCTAGATAGAACCCACTGCATGATTTCTCATTACTCAACTCTGTAATATTTTCAATTTTTAAGCTGTTTCTGGCTAATCCCAGGTGCGGGCAGATTTCTAGATAGAACCCACTGCATGATTTCTCATTACTCAACTTTGTAATATTTTCAATTTTTAAGCTGTTGCATAGCTTTTATCGCGGGCTTTGAGCACGGCGACCGAATGTAGAAATTCCGTAACGAGAAAAATGTAGAAATTCGGTAACGAGGAAAAAACCTAACACTCGGCTAACGTCGTTTCAGTTCGGCAGACTTCGGCATGGTATGCTTCGGTAGACTTCGGCAGACATTGACGCGGTATTTTTCAGATATTTAGAGGATATCAAGTCTGAAACATATGTTTCTTATTTTAGTTACCATAAATCTGTAGTTTCAATGATAAAAATTTCTGATAGAATGTGTATAGAAAAGAATCGTCTTAAGATAAAATAAGGTAGGATGATGTAGCTTTTGGTGATTGGAGACTCGCCCAATGGTGAGGATCGAAAAATTTAAAATGCTTATAACTCGCGATCTAATTTTCGTATAGCGGCCAAATTTTGTTTGGTAATTTATTATGAGACAGTGTTAATTTTTGGTGACAGGAGACCCCCCCCCCCCCATGGTGAGGATCGAAAAATTTAAAATGCTTATAACTCGCGATCTAATTTTCATAGCGCGGCCAAATTTTGTTTGGTAATTTATTATGAGACAGTGTTACTTTTGGTGACAGGTGACACCCCACGTTGAGGTTCGAAAAATTTAAAATGCTTATAACTCGCGATCTAATTTTCGTAGCGCGGCCAAATTTTGTTTGGTGATTTATTATGAAACAGTGTTAATGTTTGGTGACAGGAGACCGCCCCTCACGGTGAGGATCGAAAAGTTAAAATGCTTATAACTCGCGATCTAACTTTCGTAGCACGGCCATATTTTGTTTGGTAATTTATTATGAGACAGTGTTACTTTTGGTGACAGGTGACCCCCTCCCCCATGTTGAGGGTCGAAAAAATTAAAATGCTTAAAACTCGCGATCAATTTTCGTATCGCGGCCAAATTTTGTTTGGTAATTTATTATGAGAGAGTGTTAATTTTTGGTGACAGCAGATCCCCCCCCGGTGAGGGTCGAAAAATTTAAAATGCTTATAACTCGCGATCTAACTTTCGTAGCGCGGCCAAATTTTGTTTGGTAATTGATTATGCGACAGTGTTAATTTTTGGTGACAAGAGATCCCCCCCCCTCATGGTGAGGGTCGAAAAATTTAAAATGCTTATAACTCGCGATCTAATTTTCGTAGCGCGGCCAAATTTTGTTTGGTAATTTATTATGAGACGGTGTTAATTTTTGTTGACAGGTTAACCTCCCACGTTGAGGGTCAAAAAATTTAAAATGCTTATAAATCGCGATTTAATTTTCGTAGCGCGGCCAAATTTTGTTTGGTAATTTATTATGAGACAGTGTTAATTTTTGGTGACAGGAGACCCCCCCCCACGGTGAGGGTCGAAAAATTTAAAATGCTGATAACTCGCGATCTAATTTTCGTAGCGCGGCCAAATTTTGTTTGGTAATTTATTATGCGACAGTGTTAATATTTGGTAAGAGGAGACCCCCCCCCCCACGGTGAGGGTTGAAAAATTTAAAATGCTTATAACTCGTGATCTAATTTTCGTAGCGCGGCCAAATTTTGTTTGGTGATTTATTATGAAACAGTGTTAATTTTTGGTGACAGGAGACCCCCCCCCCCATGGTGAGGATAGAAAAATTTAAAATGCTTATAACTCGCGATCTAATTTTCATAGCGCGGCCAAATTTTGTTTGGTAATTTATTATGAGACAGTGTTACTTTTGGTGACAGGTGACCCCCCCCCCCCCACGTTGAGGTTCGAAAAATTTAAAATGCTTATAACTCGCGGTCTAATTTTCGTAGCGCGGCCAAATTTTGTTTGGTAATTTATTATGAGACAGTGTTAATTTTTGGTGACAGGAGACCCCCCACGGTGAGGGTCGAAAAATTTAAAATGCTTATAACTCGCGCTCTAACTTTCGTAGCGCGACCATATTTTGTTTGGTAATTTATTATCAGAGAGTGTTAATTTTTGGTGACAGGAGATCCCCCACGGTGAGGGTCGAAAAATTAAATTCCTTATAACTCACGATCTAATTTTCGTAGCGCGGCTAAATTTTGTTTGGTAATTTATTATGAAACAGTGTCAATTTCTGGTGACAGGAGACCCCACGGTGAGGGTCGGAAAATTTAAAATGCCTATAACTCGCGATCTAACTTTGGTAGCGCGGCCAAGCTTTGTTTGTTAATTTATTAAGGTATTGCATAGCTTTTATCGCGGGCTTTGAGCGCGGCGAAAGAATCTAGCCATTCCGTAACGATAAAAAAAAAACTAACACTCCGGCTAACGTCGCTTCTGTTTGGCAGACTTCGGCACGGTTTCCTTCGGTAGACTTCGGCAGACATTGACTCGGTATTTTTCAGATATTTTGAGAGTATCAAGTCTCAAAGTTATGTTTTTTACTTCAGCTGCCATAAACGTATAGTTTCAGTGATAAAAATTCCTGATTAACCTACATGTATTGTAAGATAATAAAAGTATTTTAAACGATATTAACTTCTCATTTATTCAATAAAAGAAAAAAAATGTTATCGGTCATCACGCTCAAAAAGTGTAACTTGAATTAATATCAAAGACAAAAAAAACTGCATAAATAAAAAATAAATAAATTATTATAATTGCATAAGTTGATAAAAAATGCTATGCAATAGCTTTACCGCGGCAGTCCCCGAGTGCCACACGTATTTTTTAATTATATAGTGACATATCTGTAAATCATGTTGTTTGCCTGTATTCTGATTTTCGCTTTAGAGCTGTGTAGTTTTATAGTACCGTAGCTGCAACAGAATTTTATAAATAATTCTACAAATTGAATCTTAGACGTTCATTTAAAAATCAACAGGCATATATATTTTTAAGGATTTGCACGACATTTTTTTTATCTTTATATATTCTTTGCAAATGTATTGCATTGTAATAAGAAAATAGATGTTCCTTAATCAACGAAGTTTTACCATACTCATAAACGACAAAATTAGATAACCACTTTAAAGTCATCCAGTATCTTGAAAGGCATTCCTTTAATTTATAAAATCCCAGGAAACGTTTCATTGTGGACATTTAAGTAAGAATTTATAAAAATAAATTTTTATTACTGCGTGTAATTTTTAGAAACGTTTTCTAATACCTTTTGCAATTCTGCCGCTGTCTCTATCCGGAAAATTGGTTTTTGAATTGCTAACCGATCTAAAATAAACATCTTTAGCTGCATCGCCAAATTTGTGCATACAGTTGTAACATATGTTAAATTGTAAGAAACTAATTGTTAGCTTTAATGCTGTGTTAATTCTATATATTTTGCAGTTAAACATGTTTGCTAAAAATGAAAATATCTATTTGAGAAACTTTCGAATCCGAAAAACTGTATTTCTGTGTAGAGAAACGGGACAAATGCACTGTTAATGCTACACGAAAACTTTTTTGCAAACTACGGACACCTAATAAATTTTTTTGTTTTATTAAATTCCTCATTAAATTACAAAGGTAAATTCTTTTTCAACATTTCTTTAGTCATTTTATTTAACACTGCGCGGACATTTTTGCAATTTATATTCCTTGTTTTATAGTCTAAAATCTTTACAGTATGCACATTTTATAACAAAAAAGAAAGAAAATACATAAATTTGAAACGGAAATATCAACGTAAAAGTAAAAAGAAAACTTATGTTTAACTTTTTAATGGATCGACAAAAATAAATATGCAGTGCTTTGAAAAATGAAAATGTATCATTTAATGGGAAAGCGAATTTAACTTGAACAAATTTCTATTAAATATTCTATTAAAGGAAACTAGATTACAAAACTTTTATTTTTCATGAAATAAAATCTGCAGGCGATTTATCCGAAATTATATTTTTGTTTAAGCAATAATTTTTCATAGACAAGTGCGTCGATTCCACTTAAAAGTATACTTTTAATGTATAAGTATTATGGGGCTAATGTGATTCAATATTATTTGAAGAACACAAAAGCGTAACGATACAAGTGATAGAAATTAGATTTGGAGTAATGCGAGTTCAAAATTCGAAAATCATTAATAATTAACAAAATAATAATAATAATTAAAATAAAACTGTCACTAATTTCACAACAATATTCTAACTCTTTTTTCAATAGCAGTTAAAGGAAAGTGACGTACTATTATTATTTTTAAATTTAAGCAGAGTTTAAAGGTTTAAGTAATTAAGTAATTTAGAAAGCTTTACTAATTGTCTTCTAGATCGGAGCACATACAGGGAATATCATTTATATCTCTTTCGTTTTAAATAAATAGTCTTTTTTTTCATGTATCCTATCTTAAATATATCCTTTGGCTTCTGGAGTCCTCTTTTAAATGTTTTAGAACACTTATTCAAATGTTAAGAAAAATACTATTCTTTTTATATTAATCTCTAGAATGGTAATGCTTTATTTAATCCATTTATATATTTTTATGGATTTCATTTTGTGTTAAATATTTGAATTTATAATTGAATATTTTATTACTTATCTGTAATAAAAAGGTAAGATAGATGTTTATATATATATATATATATATATATTCTATTTCTATTCTATTCGGGTAATACTAAGGGTATAGATTATTTTTATTTTTAGTCCACGTAATTCAATTATAGAGATTTTTAGTTTGATGTTTTAATTAAGAAATATTTTACATGCTTATAAATAAAAGTAAAAAAAAATACATAAAACGTATTTATATATAGAGAGAGAGAATTTAAGCATAAAAAATATTTAATTTAATGAGCATTCTGCATAGAGAAAATGCTTGAAAGTTTTATTTAATAAGAAGCTCGAATATTCCAAATGACAATGTTATTAAAAAAGTAACTTAACACGGGAGGACGCGCGCAGGGCCTAAAATACCCGGGTGCGTATGGTTTTTACAATTGCAATTCCTAATTTTTTTAAAGTAATCTTCAACTTATTTTATAGCAAAATTTGTAAGAATTGTCTCCGTCTAAATAAAGCGACTGTTTTAATTTGATTTTATTGGTGACAAAGTTAAAACCATTCCTACCCTGCGTAAGCGCGCGTTCTCCCGGGTTAATGCATTTAAAAACTAACATATTTTTAATTTTTTTTTTAATCTTTGTTTTGATTTTTTTTTTTTGACATATTTGTAACCTCTTACTAAAGTTGAATCATAATTGAAACGGTTAAGGAGTTTCGCGGTCGGACAGATCGCTGTTTAATATATGCTTTAAATAAACTCATGTGCTTTCCAGAACATGGCAACTGCTAAAAATAAATAATAAATAAATAGTCATGTGTATTTTTGAAGAATTTAAAATTATATATTTGATTTCTGTACATTAAAATGACAAAAACTGTGAAAAAAAATGTGCGCTCAAGTAAAATTGTGTTATGACAAAGATTAATTTTAAGTTATTTTCAAAAATTCTATAAAAAAGTACGTAGTATCGAAAATAATTGCACGCTAAACATGAAAAAAGGAAAAACTTGTTTAGCAATAAAGTAATTTTAGAAATATCGAAATATCTGAACTTAAAGTTATTGAATGTCATTTTCACATTATTCGCAAACTTGGTAATAACATCTCTATAGTCTACAAAAATAGTGCATCCTGCTTTTCAGTTTTGCAGCACAAAAGTACTATGTTTTTCGAACACTAAGACATTATTTCGATATTGTTTTGTTCAGGTATTATTGAAAATGTTATCATCATCTATATTTTTGTTTCAGAGTCACTATTGTATTCATTCATAGCACCCAGATTCATGGGAATGTCGCTCTCTACTTCATTCATCCATTGCCGTAATGTTTCTTTGAAGTCAGTATCGTATTATCACATTTTTTTGCTAGAACCAAGAAAAAATGCATTTTTGTTATTCGAATACAAAAGCACAACTGGAGGTGAGAGGTCTGAAATTTTGACGTGCTACAACTGATTGAAAAACTATCAAGTAGTGTTGTGCATGTGTCACGAACAGCATTTAATGTCATTTGACAGTACTTAAAGCTATCTGCCCTTAAAATATGGAGGTTACAACATAATTACGATAATACATTAACAAGCATCTCAGAGACTGCATTACTCCAATTATGGCTTAAGAACAATTGAAAAAAAACTAGTTGTTGGGGGCCACCGTAATACTTACCCATCATAGATATGTATATGAAAATAAAACATGTGAAAACTATTTATACAATGCATTGCAATTCATAAACAAAATTTAAATGTTGTTAATATACATAGTAATGCTATATTAAAGAACTGCTGATTACCAATTTCGACAAATTATATAAAACGCCAAACTACTCAAGTAGTACCGAACTGCTTAAAAGAAACGTCCTTATAACTCCAAAAATAATAATTCTACTAACTAAAAATTAACTGCGTCGGATTAAGCTTCTCATTTCCAATTAAAATATATCTCTGAATTGAAATTTGAATGAAATACAGGATCATGGAAAATCGAAGAATGTGGAAAACTGGATTACAAATATCTCGGCAACTAATAATCCGATCGACTTCGTTCTATATGCAAAATGTGTGTTAATTTATTGCCTTTTACGTTCATTCCTTAGAACAAAAAAATTCGAAATTTTTTATGTACCTTTCATCAGAACGAATTTTTCGAGAGTCTGAAAAAATAGTTCCGGATAATCGAGGTTGCTGATATGAAATAGGCTTCGTCCCATTCTTACATACTAACTACATACAAAATTTCAAGTATCTATCTCAATTTGTTCGGGAGATAGAGCGTTTATAGACAGACAGACAGACAGACGGACGGCAAAATTTTTTTTCTAAAAATATATTTTTCGGAATCTGCACTATCTAAAACGTGTAAATCCGTCAAAAAATTTTTTTCGATTTTCAAAACGATTGCAAGACTTATCCTATACTACGTATGATGGGTAAGTAATAATTGCAGTTAGATTGGCGCTACGCGCTATGCAACTTCTGAACTTCAACTTTCATTTTTAGAACACCCTGATTTTTGTAAGCAGAATGCAGCCGATATGTTGTTTTGATTAGAATGATTTGATTTCGGTAAAAATATGTGACTATTATAGTCTAAAAATAGATATGAAAGTGGAGAATTGTGTCTCCCAATGATTTAAAGTTATGTACATATGTATATATAGGATTGTAAATACTTATTTTTATTTTATTAAACATTTTAGTTAAAGAAAAGTTCAGCAAAGAATATACTTGTTTCTATTTTCGATACGCATTATTTCTTCTTGTGAATTTATTCGATAGACAATACATTTGATTTAGAATGTTTTTAACAGAGAAGTAAGATTTAATTAACCCTGATACTCTTTGAATAGCCTTGATTTGATGATGAAATATTTTATTATCTTATAATGTATTAAATTTACATCAAAGAATTCATTTGAACAGTATTATAATTGTTATTTGCTCTAAAATTGTTTACTCTAAAAGTTTTCCATAATCAAACATATATTCAATTAGCGATATTCTATTTTTTAAAGAACAAACTTCTCATTTTTTTTCAAAACTTTCAGAAACTAAGTAAAATGAAAAGGGTACGCAATAAATTCGAAAATATAGCAAGGTAAAGTGTACCGTTTAAAATAAAATTTGAAAATGAAAAGCAATTGCTTTTTTAATGTCTGAATACATGCAACATAACACACAAAGATTTATGTATGAATATATATATATATATATATATATATATATATATATATATATATACACATCTCTATTTATTTTAGTTTTATGATATTTATGTCACTTCAATACTTTTGAGAATATTTTCAGTGAATATGGAGAATAAAGTTATACACTGTAAAAAAAAATCTGTAAAGGTACTAAAAATTTACTAGGAAACTGGGATTCCAAGAACTTTTCATGTAACAATAACAGGAAAAATCCATGTAACCGATTCTAAAACTTGAGTTTTTGTTGTTACCGTTACAGGAAAAGTTCTTGGAATCCCAGTTTCCTAGACAAAGTGTAGTACTTTTACAGATTTTTTTTACAGTGTAACTAATATGGAAAATCTTGCTTCATATAATCCACTGAGTAAAAGTATTTATGTATCATGTATTAAATTTTCATGTAACTGTATATTAGAACATATTTATTTCCATAGAAATCGCCACATAAGTGAAATCAGTACTGAATAGCACAAATGCATTTGTCAAATAGTATGTTAATCATAAAATCTGGAGTAAACACATTTTCAAACAATTACTTTGTGCATTTTGCTGCTTATCATCTGTCACATATCTTTTCAAACGGGGTATGTTAATAATTTTCGAACTCAGTATTAAATTAATATGATTTCTAGCAAAAGGCAGTATTGTAATAGAGTCCCATTTCGGAATAGGAATATGAAGTGAAATTTAACTTATTTCTACAGAAACATTATTTCGATTTTTGAGGTTTTAAACCACTCCTTTTTTAAATAATATTTAATTTTTAACTAAACAATTTTTATTTAAAAATATTGAATTTTTAAAAATTTGAAACTCATTAAGAGTTACTTATAAGAGTTACATCAAAATTGCTTATTAATAACAGATAAAATCTTAGAATTATGCTTTAAAAGATAAATAATTTTTTTAAATACTAAAACCAATAAGCTTTGAAAGCAGTAGGGGGAACTGGGGCACATTGATACCCCCCTACTGCTCACAGAGTCATTACAGGAAGTATCACAACAGCTCCAAAAGGTGATGCTAGTGTACACAATTACATACAGGATGTTTTGGCATGATTCAATAGTTTAATGTAATGGGATGGGTGATTTATTGTTTTTGTAGGTCAAAAGGAAATTTGAGTTGTACAATTGAAATGATATTATACAAATGTTCCATTATTTTAAACCGAAAAGACTACTCTTCCTGGCAAGTAAAGCTACAATTTATCAATTCCTCACTCTTTATTGTTAAGTAAATTAGGAAGTGTTGGATTTGAGATATATTTTATTCAAAATGGCTGTATGGGACACATCGATACAGTCTATGTCGGGGCATATTGATACAGCATAAATCTTTTCTAGTTCATTTTTACATTACCTTTTATTATTTTTTTTTACTATACACTCTTTAATCCAACCATTTTCTTTATAATATTAGTTTATATTGAAGTGAAACAGGTCTAATTTTTTACATTAGAACATTTTACAGTATTTTTGCTAACAGAAGATATACGAATTTATCCAACATCTAATGCTAGTCAAACTAACAAAAGAAAAGAACGACAGCCTGCCAAATCTCGAATTTATATCGATTTTTCAGAAATAAAAGTATTTAAAAACTGAGATAAAAGATGAGAATTGTCAAGTAAGGGAATCAAGCTGCAGAACAGCAAAGGATAATTATACTATAAACATTATTTTTAATAAAATTAACCTCTATTTTCTGTTTATAAACCGATTTATAAACAGAAAACCTGGTAATTTTTTCATCTTTCCTAAGAAAGAAGATAATGCTGGGTCGCCGTTCTAGATATGACAAAGTTACCACAGTCAACAATCCGACAAGGAACAGCCAAAACATCAAGTCATTATTCATTTAATTTTGATTGTTTTAATACTACTTACAAATAAATTGTGGATGATTTGAATTTCTATAAATAAATATAGAATGATTTGCTAACTATTTTTCTATGAAAAATATGCATTGGTGTTATTTTGTCTCCATTTTATTCAGATGTATTAAAGTGCCCCATGAGGTGTATCAATCTGCTCCGGGCACATTGATACAAATGACTTTTTTTTGATTTTTCAAAAATTACATGCAAAAATAATATATAAAACAACGATTGTACAATTTTATAAAACACTACACAAGATTTGATGACACCACATGAAAAAATAATTTGAAATTTCTGCTTTCTGGACACCAAAAAATTTCTTAGAAAAAAGCTGTATCAATGTGCCCCAGTTCCCCCTACTAAAGACAAATTACAGTGCACTTAAACTATAATATTGAAAAAGAAGTTTAATTTAAAAATACAGTCGGCTCTTGTTAATTCGAACTCATCAAGACCACAAGAAATGTTCGAATTATGGAAACTAAGTAAGGAAAATATATTTAAAGGGGTATTATTACAAAGAAATTAATGTTATAGCATTTTTTTAGATTTCTTTAGGAGTTCATCGTTAGAATATGACTTAAAATAAAATTAAAAGTTATAAATACCATAAACTAAATCTTTACACAGTATAAAACAACTGCATTCTTAAATTTGTATTAATTGTACTAAAGTTTTCTAACCTGAAATTAGATGAATATTTAAGAAATAATTTTGAGATTTCCAAATTCTTGTAAAATAAGGAGTACTTGATAAGTCATTGACTAAGAAGTCAGCATTTTTAAGGATGTGGTAAACTCCCCAAAAATTAAGATCAAGAATAGAAGGATATTTATGGATATTGGTGGCTGATAAACACACTGTAAAAAAAATCTGTAAACCTACAAAACTAGTTTTTGTAAAGCTTCAGAAATCTGCAAGTTTACTAAAATTTTATCTGTAACCGGGGTATTTTATTTACCAGCGCATAGTACAAATACATGAAATATCTTAGTTTCATCTGTCAGCCAATCATAATGGGCTTCAGTAGTGACGTGTTCATTGTTTAAGCGACCACAGGAGCGTAAAAGACTTCCATCTTGAATCCCTTATTCAGAAGGATTTCTAGTTACGAAGTAAGTAGATATATATTCTTAATGTGTTAAATTTTGTTTGAACCTCTTCAGCCCTGATTTCGCTCCCAGAAGACACTAATGAACACTCTTTAAATTAATTAAAATGCTTCTAGAATTGTTAAGATTACTTTTAGACTTCTTTTAATGAATGCGTGCACATTATAAGCATCGATATATTGACTGATATATCTTTGGCGATTTTTATAAAAAATTTAAAATGGTTTTTGTGGTCCTTCGTAATATTAGCCTCAGGGCTGAGGAGAATATTTCCGTTCTACTTGATTCATAATAACTAAAAATAGAAAATTCGGATAAGATTGTTTGATTATTTGTTATAAGGTAGCATGATCTAGCAAGTAAATCTTTCTATTATTTTCTGTTAATTACATATATATCATTGTCAGATAACTATTTTATACGTGGGCGTTTATTACAAGTGCGAAATTTCTAATGTTTAATGTAACAAATCAAACTTCCTTTCTCTTTTTCTGAAATTTCCCTTATCCTTTTTGCCTCCTTCTCCAAAATACAAGAGATTAAAGTGTTTAAAATTTATTTTCTACTCTATTTGTTACTTTATAATGCATAAAAAATCCTAAATTTCATTAGCAATTGTTTACATCACTGACTTTCATTTCATTAAAAATTTCATCTGAATTTCACCCTCAAAATTTTGTTTTTGAATTTTCTCCATCCCATACGGTAACAGAACTTAAAGTTTAAAAACTCTGTAAAATCTTTTAATTTAAAATAAATAAAATCTGCACTATGTTTTATTTTATTTTCACAATAAATTGCCAAATAAGATTTTTCTCACCACTCGAAATTTCCATTTCCCCATTCCTCCCTCACCCCTTCATATTACGCTCTATGCTATATACTCTAAGCGCTCCGCATAAAAAACGCATAGCATTTTAAAGTGTATAAATCTCTTTAGAGCCCAGTGGTGGAAGGGTCGGAGGTCGAAATTAGAATCAATTAGGGGAAAGTTGAATATTGTTTATATCCCTGTAGGTCTAGAATGAATATGCTAAGTTTTTCCCTTCCTTATTAGGTTAGCTTTAGAAAAATGTGTATAGATTTATAATCGAAAAAAAAAAAGTCTTTATTAATTATCATAAAAATATCTAAATAAACTATTTTTATCAAAAGCATTCTGAATTCAAATGATATAGAAATTAAAATTCTGAATAAAATGAGTACCGATAGTCAATATTTTTGTTCAATTTTTACAATTCTACTTCAAATTTTAGCTAAATTACTGAGCAAGAGCTTTAAACCCCAACAGACGAGGTTATCAGTTCAAAGTGCTTCTGAGTTTTATGTACAAGTATTTTTTTAAAGCTATTGAGTTATTATTTAGGGTGGATGTATTAAGAATTTTTTATGTGTTAACCTCATGATTACGGGTTATAGCCTAATAGTGGGCTATGAAAAAAATGTCCAATGTCGCAACTAATTATGAAAAAGCTAGAATATGTTTTAATCTATTCGAGATAAATTTGCAATGAAGTAAGTTTACTCCTACTGCCAGAAGAGCTTTTGCTTCTACGAATTTATCAATATCTTAAAATTTGCATTTTTCATTATTTTTAAAATATTTCAAAAATGATTCGTAAGTGAGCGTAAACATTGTTTATTATATCCGATATTTGAAATATGTGTATACAGAGTGAATAACAATGCATATCTATTTATAAATAAGGAAATTTAAAAAAAAAGTGTGAGATTTTTTTAGGCGGGGGGGGGGGGGGGGGCAAACAAATGAGTGTGCAAAAGCCTTTTCGCTAGAGGAAAATCAAAGTCAATTAGTAGCACGATTCTAACCTTCGATATTTTCCTTAAAGGCCAAAGATGGTTTTTAAAAAAAAAGATTTTCGATTAGTATACGACCACATTTTAAGTTAACCTTTAACTGACGTTACTTATCTCACACACCGATGACCCCCCTCCACTCCCAATTTTCACAGTCTAACTACAATCACTACCGAAGTTTTCTTTCATTTGAAACTTTTATACTATCATCAGAGACTTTTGAATAGGAGACTTTTAATTATAATAGCACAAGATGTTTAGTACAAAAATTCCATCCTATAAGTTTCCTTTTTGTCATCTTCCGATGGAGACCGCTTCACAGTAGTTATATGACAATTTCTGTCAGGTTAAATTTATAAAATTGTAAAATCTTCGGAATTTTGAAATAAAGTATTGTAGTATTAACGTAAAATTAAAACGATGGTTTAAGATTGGTGATATCAGTCGGACACGTAAAACATCTATCATTCATGCACCACTTCATGGATAATTACTAAATTATAATCCTCAAAATATACAAAATAAAGCCCTAGCATAATTACAACAACATCGTAAAGGCTTTAACAACTTAAAACATGTAAAACAAATAGAGGCTGGGCGTATTGATAATATGGACTTTCCTTGCATCACTATTTTGTTAGCAATTAAGGCAAAATTTTGAAATAGAATTCGACAAAAATATGAATATGGGTACTCGTTTTATTTTTAATTTCAAATTCTAAGACATCTGTTTTGACAATATTTGCTTTTAATAGAATCAGTTCTTTTGGGATATTACTAAGATATTTTTAAGTGGTTTTTCGGCTATAAATGTGTACCTATTTTCTGTAACGTTGACCTCAAAGGAGGAGGGGTAATTCTAGACTTAAACTGAAGGGATTAAAACAACTTAGTTTTCTCCTAATTAATATTGAGTTTTACCTCTGACTACTAAGCTAAAATTTTTAAACAGAACAGTGAGATTTAATGTCCAACAAAAATTTTAATTGTAGGCGCTCATTTTATTCAGAACTTTAACCCTTAACTGTTGTGACAAAACTAATGTGAGTAGTCTGCCAGGCAGATTAATCTAAAGATGAATAAAATATTAAAGTAACTCTCAGAATACATTTTTTTTTTTTTTTTTTTTTTTTTTTTTTTATAAAACTTTATATACAGGACTATTATAAATAAAATTCAGCTATTTAAAACGCTCTAGCATAGTAATAGGATTCCAAACGAAACAAAATTTGATCAGTATGTATAGTTACGCTGAAAATTACGAATTAAACTCTGAAACTTGAAAAACTCAGCAGTCTTTGAGACCGCTACTAGCAGTTAATGAAAAAGCTCTACAACATTTGTTTTAATGTTTTTGATAGTTCGTTATTTTTGAGGTATTATTATGGTATTAAAAAGAGTTTTATTTTAATTTTTTACTTTAAATAAAAGAGTTTTATTTAAATTATTTTTTATTTTAAATCTATATGTATTTTTTAACGCTCGCCTAATAAGAGAAGAAAAATTAATATATTCATTGTAGACATAAATTGAAATGATTAAACCAATTTCCTGTTTCACCTTAATACCGCTGCCGCTCACGCAAAAGCGTGTGACATGGAGCCAACGTTAAGGAGCCACTCACATGCCAGCGCGTGATGTGGGGTGTTGTCCAATAGCCAGTCACGCGCTTGCGCGGGAAAATCTTTCACTGATTCTTTGTTATAAAAAGGCAATCGGCTTCTGGGAAAAACCCACTTCTACAGCGCGGCATTAACTATCATCACATATTCATGTAAGCGTCAGCGAACGTGTTAATAACGTATTCTACCAACTAACCACTGGGCTATTAGTATTTTACGTATATTTGTAAATTTTTAGTAATGTAAAGAAGTTATCTAATAAATCTCCCCTCTTATTAAAAAAAAACTTATCTTTTTGGCCCTTTAATATCTAAAGTTTAAAATCTTAATAAGCTATTACTTTTTAAAAATCTTTTCTTGATTTATCTGTTACTTTATTGTAACAAAAATAATCGATGAAGAACTCTTAACTTGTTTATTTTCATTTTTGTGCACTATTTGTAAATCTTTAATATTGTAGATTATCAGTCGTTTGGTAACACCCTCCCCTTCCTCTCAATAGTAAATAAAATATGGTTATCTTTGTCTCCTATTTTTACTCGCAAAATTTATTTATTTTTATATGTCTTCATCTTTTTACTTCTTTATTTAATACTTTACTAGCTGCACCCGTCGAAATTCGACGGAAAAGAATACGTATTAGATATGATATATTTCAGTCTTATATACTCAATAAGATACTGAGCTAAATAAACAATTGCCGCCTCTTAAAATAGGGATAACATAACTTTTCATGATGAACATACACATACTTCAGAAATTAACAAAAAATAAGGAAAACAATTCATAAATTATTATGTTGAACTTCAGCTACAAATATTTTTTAATACGGTTTCTAAACCTTAAACATTATTTAAATGCCAAATTATTTAGGAAGTTAATATAATACCTCAGAAGACAAATTCAAAAATATCTGCATATTTTATTTTTTCTCCGTTTAAATATCACTTTGTAACTGTACAATAATTATAATATCAATAAAACATTTTAATTATTATAGAAACAGGGAATTACTAAATTATATAACCAACCCAGTACACAATTACAGCACTTGCAATAAAATGAATTTATTTATTGGTTTGTAGCCTCCATAAACTTGTCAAAATTAATTTTATTGCTATGGCAGCGAAAATAAATACGATATGTTTGTTATTAAAAGTAATAAACTTTTTGTGTTTGTTGATGATATGCAAAAAGCATTTTATTTATTTTTATTTTAAATAATAACCTAACACAACGAAATGATTTTAATTAGTTTTTGATACTTATGTAAAATAGAAATATCATAATACCGGCATATAACAGGTTTTATTCTTTTTTTTCCCAATATGACACCATTTACACCTTAAGAAACACTCATCTTTTGCTAAATAAAAGCGTGATATATGCAGTTATTTAAAAATTCTTTAGTTTCATAAAATATTTATTATAATTAAATAGAAATGGCGCAATTTATAGAAATATTTTCATTTGTGCATACCACGGACCTTTAAATAAATAGAAGTTCAGCTTATTTATATACAGGAGTTAAAGTCAGTGAATATGATATCATCACTGACACAGCTATAGCAATGTATATTATTTTCATGGAACAAATTTATCTGGTTTCTGAATGACGACATTTTCTCCATCGACAAAATTTCGCTTTAGGTATTATATTTTATTAAAGTTTATTTTCTGTTATTTTATTTATATAATACTTAATAATATTACTCAGTAAATAATGTGTGTATTGTACTGCGATTAGTGAATAATTATGTACAACCATTTTATTAGGATTAAATTTTACGAAAACCATTATTTTTTTTCTTTGAAATGTGATTACGCATTCACCGATAAGATCAAGCTCCTGATTGGTGGAAAGTTATAAAGCAAAATAAAGTTATATTATAGTGAGAAAACTCAACCTGTTGCCACTCTTTTGAAGAAATGTCACGAAAAAGCTTTTAAAATTAAAAATAAAATATAAAAATGGAAATAAACTAAAAACAAACCAGAATGGGCACATCTACACATAAAAGCTTTCATTTAAAAAAAATAATTATTAAAATCGGTCCAGTAGAAAGCTTAGGGCTGATGACTAAAAAAACAGCCAGGTCTTTTAAATATATAGATTATAATAGCAGTTAACCACTTGAAATCTTCCCTCAACCCAAGATTTGTATACTTGGTACCAGTGTTGAATTCAGGGGCTGGCCCGGGGGAGACATTCCCCCCAGAGCAATGAAATATCCCCCCCGGAAAATTTCAGATTTTAGGTTTTCATTGGTCAAAAAGTGCAATTCGCCATCCCCCCTGGAGCCACAGAAGTCCCTCTCGGAGAAAAGTGTCCGAATTCAACACTGCTTGGTACATCTTTTATATTCTGATAATTTCATAGATTTAAACGCGTAGCTCAATTATATGTCTGTTAAATTTTGATTTATTTATATTTTTAATTAATTTTAGAGGAAGTTTTATCTCTTTTTAGAGAATAATCGACCCCAGGACCACAACATTCAAGCTGTTGCTCTATTCACTGAGTCTGCTAGTTGTCCCGTCATCCTAGGCTGTCTAAATTATTGAAGATAACATTATCCAACTTCGTTTATTAGTGAGAAACTGCAGACTCGGCCATCGGCTGAAGTAGCTTAGTGGATAGAGCAACAATCTGGAATGCTTGGTATCGGGTTCGATTCTTGGCTCTGGCTAATTTTTCACTCTAGTTGGGTTTGTTGT